>OX345638.1:2809200-3404200 GCA_947044365.1 Petrosia ficiformis
GGAAAAAAAACAATGGAAACAAGAATAAATATAAACATTTCCAATAAAAATGAAAGATGTAAAGATGATGTCAAAACCCAAAAAGCATGCGAACAAGATTAGGTGGGACTCAAAATTAAACAAACCACTTCCATATAACCCTACATAAGTACTTACACTGCTATAAAGCAAAATACAAAGAGCTATACTTATGTAGGGTTATATGGAAGTGGTTTGTTTAATTTTGAGTCCTATGTTAGCCTCCCAACCTTGTTTGCATGCTTTTTGGCATCCCTACATTCTCTTTCATTTTTATTGGAAATGTTTTTTATTATTCTTGTACTATAATAATATAGTTGACTATCACCTTATTAAAGTGTAGCTCCCATCATAGAATGTAAACTTTAAAGTCAGGTAATGTATATACAGAAATTGTCAATGCCTCCCAAACTAGATGAAACTGTACATGTACCACACCATCTTGAATTTATTTGTCTATTTGTCTTATCATTATATAGATGTAAAGTCAATGTTTAGTACTATATGGACTGTGCATATATATAGTGTTCAGAAATCTCCTCTTGTAGTAAGTTGTGAAGTGCAATCTAATATACAACGACCTACCTTAATAATTTGATTTCCATATTCTATATCTGTCTGTAATTATATACGAAGCTTCCAGTAATGATTCACTGTAATCACTACAGTAATGATTTGTAAGAACTACAAATAAATGTACACATGTAAGTACAAGTACAAATGCTCCTAGCAGAGAAGTGCTAAAGTCACTGTATTAGTATTTGGTACTATTCATAACTGACATGTCCATCCTTTAATTATCATTGATACATTATTACTGAACTGTTTAAATCAACCATCGCTTAGTCAAAGGTGAAACGTTTTCCAGTAATACTGAACAGCCTCTCAACTAAGGACTTGAGTACAAATACAACATTAACAAGACAAGAACCTAAGCACAAATACAAGTACTCATATATGTGTACTTATTGTATTTAAGTACAAGTACCAATGTACTCATATATGTGTATTTAAGTACAAGTACCAATGTACTCATATGTGTGTACTTATTGTACTTAAGTAGTACCAATGTACTCATATATGTGTACTTATTGTACTTCTGTACAAGTACCAATGTACTCATATATGTGTACTTATTGTACTTATTGCAAGTACCAATGTACTCATATATGTGTACTTATTGCAAGTACCAATGTACTCATATATGTGTACTTATTGCAAGTACCAATGTACTCATATATGTGTACTTATTGTACTTAAGTACAAGTACCAATGTACTCATATATGTGTACTTATTGTACTTAAGTACAAGTACATGTACTCAGTACAAGCACAAGTACTCATATATTGTACTTATTGTACTTAAGTACAACTACCAATGTGCTCATATATGTGTACTTATTGTACTTATGTACAAGTACCAATGTACTCGTATATGTGTACTTATTGTACTTATGTACAAGTACCAATGTACTTGGCTCCATGTCTGGTGGTGTGCTGATATTTCTATGGTAGTACAGTACAATACACAACTATATAGTACACATACGTGTACAAATACATACATACAAGACAATTTACATGTACCTCAAATACTGTACATGCTTCACTGATACAGTATATGACTGTGCTTACTTGAATGTTAATGTAATATATGTATGACCAAGATAGTTGCTGCCATTTCAATGAGTTTTGTTACTTTTACAAGTCATCGTTTGAAATTGGCATGAATTTAAAGCCTTTTAGTCTCCTCCCCATACTGTCACACCTCATGGCAAAAAAAACAGGTTTATAACTTGGGCCAACATTATGTTGCAGTGATGTCATAATCAGGTGAATGTCACCTGATTCACTCCACCCACTTGTATGGCTGGAATCCATGATGCTTCACAGCCTTTGTTACAGCTTTTTTTTTATTACCTGTTTTTGATATATATGCCATTTTGAATGTACAAAGTCATGTGATCAATTAATAAACTGAGCAATCTGATTGGATATTACAAGATTCAGGTAATAAACATCACTATGCCAGGAATGTTGGCCCCATTTACTGGACTGTTTTTCGCTGTGGGGCGTGACAATCTGGAGACAAGATTAAAAGTCTTCTTGCATGATCATGAAGATTATGTGATTATCATGTGATTATCATGTGATTTATTTCCATACACTTTAAATTAGTGTTTGTCAGAATCCTGTAAATACACTTAATATCCTTAATAAAATTACAGATAAAATTATTACTAAACATTCTTATAGCCAGTATAATTATATATATGTGGCTGCCATACATAATTTATGTATAAATTATTGTTAAAAAATGGTGATTTTTAATAAATTTAATGATCTTGATCAATCATAATTATTATTTTAGATACATTTTCACTGACCAATCACATTTCATGATTTAAATCAATTGACCAATAGGAATCAAGTATGCTGTATGCTTCAGACTATCAGTCAACATTTGATAATGTAAACACATATGAAAAATGGAATACTATTATTTGTGAAGGAGTTTCACAACCTCGTGTTAAACCAAAGTCTCCAGAACCACTTCCATTAAAACCATGGAGCTGTAATATCACTGATAAGTGTATGTTTGTGTTTGTATTGTTGTAGACTTTAGGGATGGGGTCAAAGGTGAAATATTATTAATCTTTGAACATATATTGGGCGAAGGACAAGAATGATGAAAATAGGTAAAAATGTCAGACAGTTAGTTATGAATGAGGTAATATAGAATGTAATGAGAGATACAATTGTATAGAGATGACTGAATGGACTAACTGACAGATGGACTGATAGATAGACAGATGAACAGACGAATGTGAAGGTTATGATAATTAGGAGAAGAGAGACATTGTAGATCAAGCAAAGCATCACTTTCCATACTCTTGTATGTCAAGCTTCAAAATGTTTTTGTTTGATGTCACAGATAAATAAACTTGATATTCCTAGAACACATGCGCAATATTAGCCAATTCATTGACAGAACAGGAGAATTTCTTAAATAGACTCCAAAATAACATGCTACTATAAATACTTATTATGAAGGGCATGACTGGCTGAAAAATGGTTGACTTTTCTAAACTGATAATAAGGAATTCTGAACACTGTGAACTGCATTAGCTTCTGCAAGGTGCGCATAAGTTATTATATGACTATTTTATAGCTGACTGGTGTGTTTAAAGTATTCTAAAGTATAAATTTCATTTTTTTTTTTGCCCGACAGACTCACTGACTCACTGACTGATGGATGCAACCAATTGCTTAACCCCTAGCACAGCATTCTGTGCTAGGTAATAAATATTTACATACGTAATGTATGGAGACACATGGAGATGGACAGTAGACAAAAACGCCATCTTTGTTATGTTCATTCCTATTAAAAATATATTATTAATGTTTGAATTTAATTTCAGCTACTGAAACAAGCAAAGATGAGAGTACATGCAAAAGTGAGAGTAGAAACAGTACCAATTTGTCAACTGCTACTAAATCACTTAAATCAACTACAAAGAAGGTAAAGAAAATGTAATATACTTCTAATACTGAACAACTAACTAACTTTGATTCTCTTGAACCCCATGCACATTACAGTTAAAAATTGATCACATGCTTGATCACATGATGTATTATATATTTCAACAGAGACCTATCCCAAAAGGATCTGTTGCTTCTTTTTTCAACAAGAAAACTTCAGACTCTAAACAGTCATCAACACAAGAGAAGATTAAGACTACAAAGAAAGTGGAGAGTCCTAAACAAATAAAACCTCCATCGACCAGCGATAGTTCTGAAACAGTTTCTCATTTGAGTGACTCTAAGATTACACTTGAATCTGAAGATTTCCAACAGTTAGTAAAAGTACATGTAGCAGTGTTCTGCCCAGGATATGTAGAGTGGTGGTTGAATTCTAACTTACATTTAGTGCTGTTTACCCAGTATTTACTTAATACTATCCCAATAATATTATCTGAGAGGTGGTTAATTCATCTGAGAGGTGGTTAATTCATCTCAGAGGTGGTTAATTCATGCTGAGTGGTGGTTATTCCCGACCAGTGTGGGCAGAACACTGGTGTAGGGATGGGTGATTATGATAATATAAGTCATTAATGTCTGGGTCCGGCTAAAAGGAAGTGTTGTTACTCTGTAATCTGTACACCATATTTTGGCCCCTATGTGGACCTCCCGAAGCTTGGTTTTATCCAGCGTAGCCACACCTCCTCATGGGGTGTGGCTACGCCAGAAGCTAGGGCTAAGCCTGAGCCCTAGCCTGACCTCTGCTTGGAGGAAGTGTGGAGGTCAAAGTTTGAGGAAGACCTCCACAAGGCCCATGGATTGACCTGTGAAGGTCATCCTCCAAGGAGAGTAGAGGAAGTAGAAGCTTCGGGTAAGACTGACCTGACTAAAGGAAACTTCATAGACTAAACATGTTGAGGTAACGCAGACAGAAAACATGCACAATAGAATAGTAATAAAATATATATGTGTATGACACGCAGGTCAGTAGGGTTGGGCAAAATATGGCTAAACAAAATGGTGAAGTAAAGACGTACATGAACAGTACTGTGTAGTAACCCACTCTCGGAAGTGGCAGTTAGAGAAGATGTCGAGATACAGCAGCAATTTGGTGAACTGGTGTCTGGATGTAGGTTGTATAGGCCATACTTTCCCACCTTCCCATTGTTTTTATTAAGGCATCACTGATGCCTTGAGAGGCAGCAGTGGTAGCAGCTCCTATGCGGAAGCTGTGGCCACTATACAGGGAAGTGTCCAGACCTAGTTCTGATAAGGCCTGACGAATGGATGACACAAATCTCTGCTGGGTGAGTGCCCTGCCATCTGAGAAGCGAAATAGCGGGCCTGCCTCCATACCTCTGATTGTTAGGTAGTGCAGTACAGCAGCCACGGGACAAAAAGATTCACCTGTGGCTCCAACAATAATGTGTACCCCCTGTCGAAAGGGATCAGTCTTAGACTGTTTAATATTGACCCGCAGGACTGAAGGGTTGGAGGGGTCGTTGGATGAGATATCACTTGGTGATAGATGACAACCTGGGTCATACGATGAGTCTGAAGGGGTACATATCTCCCCTGACCGAAGGAAACCAGAAGCATAGGCAGCACGCTGCCCAGAGCATTAGCACATCATGACCTGTGTCGCTGGACAGCCAGTAGCTGTGAAGGGAACGTAGAATAGATGGAGTGATTGGAAGGCGTCTCCTTGAGTTAGCACCACACTCAGCTTGATGGCGTTTGACCCCACGTAGAACCAACCTTAGCCTGGGCATGTTATGGGTGAATGGGTCATCGAGGCCAGCGGAAATCTGAAGGAGTCTGATTCCTGACAGGTAACATTTAATAGACTGGTGTTTTAGTGAAGAGTTTGCTAACTCTGTAACAAACTGACATAAGGTGGCTTCTGATAGGGGAATGGGCTGAAGCTGGTTGGCTGTGCAGAAGCTGAGGTATCGGTTTTGGGCAGAGGAGTATGCTTTGTGTGTGGAGGGGGCTAGATCCTTAGCAAAGTAATAGGAAATAGAGTTGACCATGACTTGTCTGTCCAATCTGGACGAAGAGATACCAGTAACTCTGATAGGGGCAGAGGAATGGGTGTTGGTAGCAGGGCAGCCTGAGAAATGAGAGAGTGGAAACGAGAGAGGTTATCACGGGAAAGGGCATCTGCTGCCTGGTTGTGGTAACCTGGCAGGTGTTGGGGAGTTATGGATATAGAGAAGGAAGCCGTGATGAAGAACAGACTTCGCATTAGATGCATAACATCAGCATTTCTGGAATGTCTTGATCTTAGTATATGCACCACATCCAAGTTGTCACAGCGAACCAGGACTGAGCTCCCTATCCATTTCTCGCCCCAGATTGCTAGGGCTAAGACAATAGGCAGCAGTTCTTTTGCAGTGATGTCCACTGCTAACCAGTACTCTGGCCACTGGAATTGAAACCAGTCAAATGAAGAGTAAGCCCCGCAGCCCCAGTTGCCAGAGGCATCTGAGGTGAGAATAATATGTGGGCTAGATCTTGTGGGAGGAAGAAAGGTGACACCATTCCACGAGGGGAGGAATTGGCACCACCATTCAATGTCTGAACGGAAGCCACAATTTAGACGAACATGGCCGTGAGGAAAAGCCATGGATGGGAGATGAAGCAGGTCAATGATCCTCCGTGTGAAGGTTTTGCCTGCGTGGACCACTCTGGCAGCATCCTGGAGGTACCCCAGGAGAGACTCCAGCTCTTTACGCTTACAGGATTTACGTCCACTCCATTCCTGCACCATAGAGTGAATTCCGAGGAGTTTTTCTTGGGGAAGTCGGGCTTCCCATGATAGAATCTAGCTCGATTCCCAAGAAGGTTAACGTGGTTGAGGGGTGTAGTTATGGTATCTGCTCCAAGAGGGAGGGGTGAGTGGGAGGCAGTATTCCCTCTTAAGTATTGTAGCTTGGGCCAAAGCAAGCATAGCTTATACCATTCTGGGCCACTCAAATAACCATGTGTTATATACTTTAACTAGGCGTAAAAAATAACCAACAAAATTTTATAATAAACTTTTATTCATCATAATCACTATCAGTATCACTGTCATAATCAGTTTCATCATTACTAGATTCATTAGAATCATTACTACTTTCTTCATCCTCAAACTCAGAGTGTACTAGTATTCTCCTCCTCCTTTGACCTTCCTCCCATTGGTTGAATCTTTCCTTTTGCAAAACTGTTGTTCATACTAGCAGCTTTACACAAGCTAAATAATTACATATTATGATTATAATAATTATAATGATATTTTACATAATTATACATACATACATTGTCATTAACAAACCTGCATTTTACAGGCTGTACCACTAGATTGGTCGTAAACAAAAAAAGGCCAGGTAGATAGCCACTCGAGACGAAATTTCCTTCCTTGTCTCCTTTTCAATGTTTTACTATCATCAGTATCATGTTCTTGATGAGGCCGCTTTCTCTTCACACTCGAGTCGCCGTGACACTCGAGACAGGTAGAAATCAGAGATTGTCGACTCAACATTTTTAATAGTATCACGTGATTATATACACCCACATTAATTATTATCAAAATATTATAATAATTAATTATACAACTTTAATAATTTTGCGCCACCAATAACAAATTTTGTGCCATTTGTGTGCAAAATTGCCTTAGATCTATAGAGGGAACACTGGTGGGAGGGGTTGACATGCCCACTGAGAATTAGATGAAGGATCTGTGATAGTTATTAACCCTTCATCTGCAGAAGGCACTTTAGAGTGCCACACCCAGTATAATTTTAATTGCGGAAGGCGCTTTATAGCACCGGCTGATTAGTGGGCGGAGTACTTAATATCTAATTACTTGCATCTCTATAAATATATAATTATACTGAACTGATACTTGACAATTATCATAATTATAAGTATGATGAATAATTATATGAAATAACATAGAAATTGTCTGAAAGCTAATTATTAGTCAACATATGATAGCCATGTGGCTGTGGAATGAGCCTCTCATTGTTGAGAGGAAGTACGGGGGCCCTTGGAGGATTGGGAGACTGGGAACTTCCCTTTTAAGAAACCCCGAGCGCTCGGGCACTGGAGCAGAGGGTGAGACAGATGACATCGGTAACAGAGTTGTGGTCTGGCACACAAAAAGACAGAACAGCGCCCCAGATTAAAACCCATGCATAATTCTCCCTCTTTGTGTGGTGTTTTGAGGGGAGGGGGCAGGGCAGTGGGAGCGTGTAGTTGTTTGCTGGGAAGCTGGGGAGGCTCCATGAGGATGGAGGTGCAGTGACCGCAGGGCTTGGGAACTCCCCTACCTGAGAACTTCTCATTCCAGAGCCTGTTGTTATCACCTGCCCAGTTAAAGTGAGGCTTGAGATGGGCTTGTGTCCTGAAAACTCTGTCATATGACAGGCAGGCCTCTGTTGGGTACGTAGTGCTTGTTTGCACTCTAGTGGCCATATACGCCAGTAGTTCCCCCATTTTGTGGGGGTAGGTGGCCTGGATGATGGCCGTGTACAGGAGCATTGAGAGGCACCAGGACTGAATGTCTGTGATTGGAGGGAGTTTTCTCTTCTCCTTGGACTTGGTGTCACCCTCTGTGTTCGAAGGGGTGGGCATGCTAACCAGGTTGTCTGGCAGCAGCTGGTTTAGTTCCACAAACTCCCACTGCCTAATTTTCTAGACCAGCTTTGCTGGGATAGGTGGGAAGTTTGTGGAGACTAGGAAGTCACCACTGTCCCAGGATGGGGGTGGCAGAATGGAAGAGGTTGATGGCAGGAGGCTGAGAGGAGCCATTCCTTGAGGGTTAGGGGCTGCTGAGAAGGTTGGCAACGATAAGGAGTGGAGAAGATGAGGGGGTGACGGAGAAAAGAGGAGAAGCCTGTAGGAGGCTGAGAGGGAAGCCAGTGAATAGGCTAGAAGGAGTGACTGCCACTGTAGCAGTGGCAGTGGGAGTAAAATACATAATGATGACATTTACCTGAGGTAGTAGCTTGAGATGTGATTCCAGTGGGAGGGGTAACTGTTGATGGTGTGGGGGCTGATGATATGCCCAGGACTCTGCGGACGGCTACGTCCAATTGATTGTCCGAAGGGACGGGAGGCTGTGACGGGGGGTTTGGGGGGTACATGAACGGGGGTGTGTAGGGCTGGTAGGTTCGATAGTAGTAACTGTAGGGTGGAAAAGGATATGAATATGGAAACGGTGATTCTGGTGGAGGTGGGGGAATGGATCTTTGGCTTGAGACTGACGAGGAGGGTGTGACTGATACTTGACTAGCTGATACGGAATGGGAGTCAGAGGGTGGGTGTGACGTGTCTGAGACTGGGGTAGTCATCATGGGCTGGCGTCCTATGTTTGTACGAGATGATAACAGTTCAGGGTGAGTCCTTCAACGAGATGAGAAGACAAAATGACTTGAGACTTTTATGACGAGAGACAAGAGAACTTCGGGAACGCTAGACTATCAGGAACGAAATGATACAACAGAGATTGAGAATGCTGTTTTAGGACTGAGTGCATGAAATGCACATGCGTGACATACACGCAATGCCCATGGGTGAGCCTCCACCCACACATTAACTCGCTTTAAACTATTAAAACGCATACAATTACTGTCTGTCCAAATATAATGATAATTGAGATTATTGGCTACCTGCAATCCTGCATGTATGTAGATATCATTCAACAATCAAATTAATACCTTTTCTTTGTTGAGTAAGTAGTGTTGAAAAACTGATTTAGATTTGATAGTATTTTAAACATGAATTTGTGGTGCAACAATCCATTAGTTTTTTGTGACTGTGATAACTATGGCAATATTTAGGTGATGCAACTATCACAAGAAATTTTAATCATGATTATCACGATGATGAAATAATTGCCCATCCCTAGCAGGGCGGGAAATAAGCCTATAATATCTGGTGAGCAATTCTGTCACCAGTCCTCACCATAGTTCAACTAGCATGCATTGTCATGTCAAAATCTGGTGCTCCTTAAGCTAAATTTGGTGCTCAAATGAGCACTGGAGCACTGTTATTTCCCACTCTGATCCCTAGTACTATCTATACTATATATGTTACATGGATAAGAAAAACAGTCATTTGGCGAATAAGAATTTTGGCAAATACTAAATGCTCATTATTTGTACTGGTTGCCAACTACTGTATATGGAAGAGAAACTATTGCTCTACTTAGATACCAGATGTAGCTCGGTTTCTGTATAAAATGGCTGAATAACAAGTATTTAAATGTAAGTGGTTGCCAAAATTCTTAGTTGCCAATGACTGATTTTTGCATTCATAGTCACATATGTGACTATGAATGAGAAAACGTGCCACAAGTAACAAAAATTTATTTGTAGTTATCAATCATAATTCACAAGCTTTTGCATTCTTTCTAATACAAATTAATCAACAAAAAACTTATAACTAAGCAACAGCATGTCAGATTTCAAAAGCGATTACACCACCATGAAGAACAGCATATGTAAATTCCTAAAAGGTAAAAAGAAAATAGATTTTGAAAAATTGGTACTTGTGGCATGTTTTCTTATCCGCAGTCATAATAAAAATAACTAACATTACTTATAGGATAACAAAAGAGAAGACTGTCTCTGATATGAAACCAGTGAGTATATTTATTGTTATACATATAATTATATATATATATATAATTATGTATATATATATATATATATATATATATATATATATATATATATATATATATATCATTGCTGATGGCACTAGTGTCTCTGCCTTTCTGTTTACTCTAAATACTAGGGCCTGAAGAAGTAAGTGTAATTGCAAGTACACAGATCTTTGATGAAACTGAAGTGTTCCTTCAAAACGACGACTTCCTCGTGTCTGAAACTCAACAACTTATCATACTTATGTATTAAAGATTCTTATGTCATCTTTACTCTGTTTCTCTGCTATATACAACAGCTATTAGTATTAGTTGCAGTTTTTACATTCTTTCCTGCTGGTCTGTAGCTTGACCATGCATTCTTTTATGCCCATTAATTGACCAAGCCCCCCATATATATAATGCATATATATGTACATATACACATGTATATATATATATATAATATATATATGCTATATATAATATATATAATATATATGGTCATATATATATAGTTTGAACCCGTGGGAAAGCAAACATAGGGATGGCTCTATAGGGCCAGGCTATAAAAATTAGTAAATTGCTAGACCAATGATATACATGTAATAATGATGATAATGAAAATATCATACAGTGGTGTGGAAATAGCCAGTCATGCAGAACATCGTCCGATAAATTCAGTGAATGTCCGATAAATTGAAACTAAATTGTATACAAAGTATATAGGAAGCAGGACAAGAGTGATGAAAATAGCTTAAAATGTTCGGCAGTCAGCTCCTTGTTTCCATACCCTCGATATCATGTAATCTTGTTAAAACAGTTTGTATTGTATTATACATGTACATATGTTCACATGCAGTTCTTTAATCTTCCATTTCAATAGAAAGCTACTGAAAAAAAGATGTTTACAGGATTACATGATTCTGATTTTGAAGGTTAATTTAACTAAAAGTGGTTATTTTTAAACAACACTAATGATTTGATACTGTGTGAAGACAATGTTATGTTTAGTATGTTTAGTTTCATAGTAATGGTTGATTAACAAATAATTTTAGACTTACTAATAGGGTTTCGTCATTATAGTTGTTATATACATGTAGCTGTGTCTATTGCATATGAAGTTGTGTCATGCTGGTGTAATTTAGGCTGTTAGATTTCAAGAGAAAGTCAGTAATGAAAGTCAGCAATGACACCACAAAGCAATGGATACTATTTTTTCATATTATCATTGTTCAACTTTATTGATAATTATTATTCTATAGATAATGAAGTAAGCTCTTCTGAAGAAACAGTTCCTAAGGTATGATACTGGGCCTTCATTTAGTAATTTTATCAAGGAACCAAAAGTTGAATTTCAAAGACTATAAGGAGTGACATATAGTCATATTGTACTGTGCCTATTAGCAAACTAACTTCAGAGGGGTGGGCAAGATTCTAGCAAAAGCCCCTCCCCTTAAATGATTACCTGTACCTGGATACAAAGTGAAAGGAAATTTTAATGTGAATTATAATTATATCAACAGAAAGATGTCATTACAAAATCAAAAAGAGGAAGACCTGCTGGAAGTAAAAAAGGTTATTATAATATAGTCTGTTCACATTCACAATGTCCTCAAAATTATAATGTGATGACTTTATATGTAATATAATGTATAGTTTAATGTCATAAGGTTAATACATGATTATACTGTAACTCAATAATAAAGCAATGGATTGAAATTTGACATACACAAAAAAGAATGGGAAGGACTATTATATGAAAATGGTAGTTAAAAAGATTGTCAGTCATTCCAAACTAAAGTTATGAACATTTTTCTGAGGTGATGATGAACGTGAATTACCTTTAGTTTTTTTTTTCTGAATAGCTGTGAATTAAAATTTTTATTTGTGATTTCCACATTCAGCAAAGGTCAAAGTTCAGACTACCAAACCCAAGAAGAAACGAAGAAGAGTTCAAGAAATGTCAAGTGACGAAAGTGACTCTGGTAAGATAGATAGAGAGAGGAAATGACAGACAATACTATCCTCATCTACTTGTAAATGTAACTATGTGACTGTGTTTGCAAAAACCTACCATTTGGAGAAAGTATTTTCTATACAGAAAGTATAAAGAAAGAACAAATTAGGTTGCTTAGATACCAAATTTCATTGACTTCCTGTGTAACAATGAGCACTTAAGTGGTTGAGAATTGCTTTTCCAAATAGTTGATTTATGTATATGCAATCACATATTTTGTTATTTGATGAAATCTTAGATAATAGAAAGAGGAAGGATTGCAAACATGTACATGTATGGTATAGTAACATGACAGAAAATGCTTGACATGTTGGGCAATAAGTAATAGTTAGAACACACTTTACCATGATTACGTGTTTTAATGTAGCACGAGGGCGGGACAATAAAGGTTGAGTTTACATAATGCACGAGCCGAAGGCGAGTGCGTTATGTAAATGAGACCTTTATTGACCACCCAAGTGCTACATTGAAACACACAATGCACTGTCAAGTGTGTTCTAAGTGATTTATTGACGATCTGGTGAACTACCACTGTTGAAGCAGCTTCGTTAGTAGAGGTGAGCAAAGTGTGCAATAACTATTTATTGCACGCAAAAGTGTGCAATAAGTGATTTAATGGTCAATCACGTGACGCAATATCTGCACTCTGATTGGCCACAGGTCACATGATCAGCAATAATTCAATATATTGCATACATGTACATTGCAATAATCACATTGCATGATTTTGGTCTGCCAATATTATCACAATGCCAATATGTTATAGTTATAGAATACGGACGAGGTCTATTACTGAAATATAATCCCTAGCAACGAGGGCGGCACACCAGAGTTCGTGGGATTATATTTCTGTAAAATAGACCGTGTGCACATTCTATAACTGATATATAGCCACCCACTTCAATTCAAACACTCGCCTTGCTACTTTTCAGCAACTAACGAAGGATAATGTTGATATATATGTCTTTCTTAGAAGTTCTTCTATACATGCAAACAAGTTAGAAGTCTGTATTGTTAACAAGTGTATATAGAGAGAAAAAACATCCCTATATTTGCTTTGTGATGACTATGTATTAAGCATTGCTGGTGGCACTAGTGTCTCTACCTTTCTGTGTACTCGAAAGCTGGGGCCTGAAGTAAGTGTAAGCCCAATTGCAGACTAAATACACAGATCTCTGACGAACTGACTAAAGTACTCCTTCAAGGTTCTAAATGATGACTTCCTCATGAGACTGAAACTCAGCAACTTATCATACTTACTTGTTAAAGATTCTTGCATAATATTTATACTGTTTCTCTGCTATATACAACAGTTATTAGCAGTTTTACATCCTTTTTGAATCTTCCTGGCTGGTCTGTAGCTCAAACGCGCATTCTTTACGTGCCACGCCCATTGATTGACCGAGCCCCCGGGAATGACGCAACTTCTTTAACTACGTTTACAACGCATAGTCGCGCAAGTGACACAAGAATATATATATATATATATATAGATTCAACCCCGTGGAAAGCAATTATATGGATGGCCCTACGGGCCATAAAAATACGGAAGTATGAAGCTTAGCTAGAGTGTGGGCGTTGCCCTGGACGTTTCATACACTCGCCTCTGTGTTCTTCTGCAACTAACGAAGCATGAATTTCACATCTGTAACTTTCTTAACACTTCAACTCACCAGTAAAAGAAATTACAATCTTGAATCTTGTAAAATGCAAGAGTTATTGAGCTAAGAGCAGTTGTTTCTGTAACGCCCCGGCCACACAATTTTCTAATTTACGCATGCGCTATACTATTACCTTGGTTACTGCGTCTGCGAAACTGGGAAGTTATAAACCGGTCTATAACTTCCAGTACGCCAAATATAACACATAGCAACAACATAGTAACAGGCTATATATTGTCTTATCACACTTAAATAATAGTCTAATGTATGCAGTTGAAAAATACTGTAACACTTAGTCTTGAGCCGTATGCTCTTAAAACAAGGATCAGAAGTGTCATCTTTAAAAAAAAATGAGCCTATTTTGTTATCATAGACAGTATCAAGGAGTAGTTGCAATATTGCAATAATCACGAGTCACCTTTAGGCAAAATTTAATTTTCAATATCATCCAACCCTACATCATACATACTGGTAACTGTAATATATTTATGTACAACATTGCCATCAAAATCTCATGAATATCATTATGTGGTTCATTTAGGGCAGGGTTAGGGTTCCCTTGTGGTTAGGGTTCAATCAGTATCAAAGTGATATTAGTCTTTGATGGCAATCTTGGACATCACTTGTGTAATAGAGCTTATTTGATAGGGGATAATGTTTTCACTGAAATGTAAATCTGTGAAAACAGATCCAATTACAGCTCTATTATAATAGTAGAGCTGGGCGACAGTGAAATTTTTAACTATCACGATATCTAATAGATACTTGAGCGACAGTGAATACTATCGCGATGCTGAAACTAAAGTTTAGATACAGATTCTGAGTATTCGATCTCATCAGGAATATTCCTTTCCATCTTTGCATGTTTTTTCATGTGTTTGTGGGTATGTTGACTGTTGAGGCAAGACAATGTCAAATGCACATGCCCGTATTCACATGTACACTATCAAAATAGTAGTTTTTAGCTATCGTTGTTGTGATGTTCCAGCCCTACTTTATAGTACTCTGTGCTGTTTTATTGTCATCATAGTACTCTGTGCTGTTTTATTGTCATCATAGTACTCTGTGCTGTTTTATTGTCATCATAGTATATGACCTATATCAAGCATTGGCAGTGGATTTGTATGCCATTTGATTTAAAAATTTCCCTATTGCTATTAAATGTATAAACAAAAAGGGAGTAATTAAAATTATGTTTCTTTCAGAAGTCACCAATAAAATAGCAAAACAAGAGACTTCTTCTAATAGTAATGGAAGAGAACAGAGCCATGGAAACGTTAGGAGGAGAAAAAGAATCAGAAGACTAGTGACAAAGATGTTTGCTGATGAAGATGGATCAATGAGTGAGTAAAGGAAGTAGCAATGGAATTAGGATTGGGCAGATTTTGATATTTAGCTTTGTAAATTTATGGATTGGCAATTAATGGTTATACAGCTAGGGTTTCATTAGGGGGGGGGGAGGGCAAAACTTGCCTGCCCTTGGAATTTGTTTGCCAATATGCATACTACAATAACCCAGTATGTTGCCCCCACCCCCCCCCCAAAGTCTTTCCAATTCAACTTCCCCTTGAAAAATGTTGAAATGAAGGCCTGCTATATACTGTGAGTCTGTGAGGTACTAGCATCTTCAAATTTGTGTGATCACAACAAAAACTGTATGAAAACTAATGTATTTATTTATGTCATGCAAGAGTACATCAATGAAAAAACAAGTGCATATCTCACATAAATAATCAAAACAAAAACTGAACAGAGCATGTGATAAACATGTTACTATTTACAGAATATATTGAATTTCATCGCACCCATAATGCATGGATATACATATTATATACTAAGCCAGGTAAAGAAGAATGAAATCTAGATACAGACTAACTGGAGTTGTTACTCTAAGTCTTGCTGCAAATCGAGGAGACCATAATTGTTGGAGTTGTAGAAGACGTTTTCACTTTCCTTAAGTTTAACACTTTATAGGAGTGCTCAATATATTCTAAAAATAGTAACTCGTTTAGTACATGCTCTGTTTTGCTTTTTAATTATTGATGTGGGAGTGCTCAATATATTCTAAAAATAGTAACTCATTTAGTACATGCTCTATTTCGCTTTTTAATTATTGATGTGGGAGTACTCAATATATTCTAAAAATAGTAACTCATTTAGTACATGCTCTATTTCGCTTTTTAATTATTGATGTGGGAGTGCTCAATATATTCTAAAAATAGTAACTCATTTAGCACGTGCTCTGTTTTGCTTTTTAATTATTGATGTGGGAGTGCTCAATATATTCTAAAAATAGTAACTCATTTAGTACATGCTCTATTTCGCTTTTTAATTATTGATGTGGGAGTGGTCAATATATTCTAAAAATAGTAACTCATTTAGTACATGCTCTATTTCGCTTTTTAATTATTGATGTGGGAGTGCTCAATATATTCTAAAAATAGTAACTCATTTAGTACATGCTCTATTTCGCTTTTTAATTATTGATGTGGGAGTGCTCAATATATTCTAAAAATAGTAACTCATTTAGCACATGCTCTGTTTTGCTTTTTAATTATTGATGTGGGAGATGCACGCTCCTACCCTTTGTTGTTTCATTGATGCACTCCTGATGCATGTGATACGAAAATGGTAATAGTATCTTTTATAATACTGCAGTATTATAAATAAAGTAGTGACATAACTAATCACAACACAACAATTTAATAATGGTTAAATGAAATTATATACAATTTATTAATGCATTGATACGGAATTGACTGATATTTTGATAAATCAATAATGTCTTTAGTTAATTATCTCAAATTATTTTTAAAGGCCCGTACGTAGGGCCATCCCTATGATTGCTTTCCCACGGGTTCGAACTATATATATATTATATATAATTATATATAATATATTTATATGTTTGTGTCACTTACGCGAGTATGCGTTGTATATCACATCATTCCCGGGGGCTCGGTCAATTAATGGGCGTGGCACGTAAAAGAACGCGCGCTCAAGCTCTACAGATAAGCAGAAAGAAAGCAGTGTAGCTTACGTAGAAACTGGAACTAATAGCTAGCTATTCTACCTGAAATATATTCTTAAAGTTCTACAAGGTTCTTTAAAAGGTAAACAGAGTAGATAATCAAAATAATAACTATAATAGGCTGATGTGTTTCAGGCATCATAAAGTTAGCCATGATTACTGAATGCTGGACACCACAAAGCAATCATAGGGATACTTTTTTCTCTATATATCTTGTTTTAATATTTGATGCATTGATGAAAATGTGTAAAATTATTACAATTGTTATACTGTAATAACAATATCACTAGAATATCACTATATACATGTACATTGTATAATATCAAAAACAAACGTAATAATTAATTATAATGCATATATTACGCACTATCAGAGCTTGAATTACATTTTGAAAGTGTCCAACAGACAAAACATTTGGACCAGCAAGTTATGAATTTTGAAAAGTCTCATGAAGGATTTACTATACACAGTTATGACTTGTGAGATATAGAAATAACCCACTTGTCATGACTAATAATTAATCTTGCTTTAAGGGTTACTTTTGTTATAAAATGTTTGTACAATTTGTCTGGACAAAGAGGCAAAATGTCTGGCAAATGGCCTATTGCCAGAAGCACTGTACTGTCTGTTTGTTGGCGGGAAGAACAATATCAAAACAATTTTTAACTTTCATTTCATGTGTTATTTCAAGTTACCAAACTACCTCACAGTAAGAAAATAATAATATTATTGTCAAAAAATGCCGAAGCAAGTCTTTCAGGTCCTGTAATTTCATTTCTTCATTTTTTTCAATCAGTCACTGAAAAACATTGGGAAGAGATTTCAACTGATGCCAGTAGTGATGAAGAAATCAAAGGGAAAGCAAAGGAAGGTTCATCATCCCTAGCTACTAAGATATCAAAAATTGAGATTTCATCTCCAGGAAAGAGGACTAAACAATCATCATTAATGAGCTTCTTTAAGAAATGATATTATTAGAGATTAACATAAAAATTGATAAATGATATTTCAAGTATCGTACAGATATGTAGCAAGCTGTGTGCTCTTGTAATATTGTATAGTATAATAATTATATTAGGTGTATAGGTAACATCAGGTTGTATATAGTATGGTATGGTATAAGAATTATAGTATGTGTATAGGTAACATCAGGTTGTATATAGTATGGTATGGTATAAGAATTATAGTAGGTGTATAGGTAATATCAGGTTGTATATAGTATGGTATGGTATAAGAATTATAGTAGGTGTATAGGTAATATCAGGTTGTATATAGTATGGTATGGTATAAGAATTATAAGAATTATAGTAGGTGTATAGGTAATATCAGGTTGTATATAGTATGGTATGGTATAAGAATTATAGTAGGTGTATAGGTAATATCAGGTTGTATATAGTATGGTATGGTATAAGAATTATAGTAGGTGTATAGGTAATATCAGGTTGTATATAGTATGGTATGGTATAAGAATTATAAGAATTATAGTAGGTGTATAGGTAATATCAGGTTGTATATAGTATGGTATGGTATAAGAATTATATTAGGTGTATAGGTAATATCAGGTTGTATGTAGTATGATATGGTATAAGAATTATAGTAGGTGTATAGGTTGTATATAGTATGGTATGGTATAAGAATTATAGTAGGTGTATACACTGCAAAATTTAAATTGTTACCAAATAACCAATTTATAGGTTAGTACAGTTGCAAGGAATAGCATAAATTTCAATCTAGTTTGTCATACAGATTGTTGTGGCTACATGCATGATGTTACTATGACATTATGTGCACCAAGTATAAAAATGTACAGAACTACCAGATACAATCATTTTAAGTGGTTGTTGGTATGTAGGTATACTGCTTCTACTAATTGGTTATAATTAGTACAAAGTAGTTATGGCATTAATATGTGTGTATCTATAACAATCTGAATAACTAACTAATTGTTAAATCCTTGCAAGTGTACTAACCAATAAAATATTTATTTTAACTATTTTGTTTGCAATGTACTAAAACTGGATGGAGATGATAGGATAATTACAATGACAAGAGAATGTAGACAGATTCACTATCACTGGTTGGAGACGATAGGATAATTACAATGACAAGAGAATGTAGACAGATTCACTATCACTGGTTGGAGACGATAGGATAATTACAATGACAAGAGAATGTAGACAGATTCATTATCAGTGGATGGAGATGATAGGATAATTACAACAACAAGAGAATGTAGACAGATTCATTATCACTGGATGGAGATGATAGGATAATTACAATGACAAGAGAATGTAGACAGATTCACTATCACTGGATGGAGACGATAGGACAATTACAACAACAAGAGAATGTAGACAGATTCATTATCACTGGATGGAGATGATAGGATAATTACAATGACAAGAGAATGTAGACAGATTCACTATCACTGGATAGAGATGATAGGACAATTACAACAAGAGAATGTAGACAGATTCACTATCACTGGCAAGAGAATGTAGACGAATTCACTATCACTGGATGGAGACGATAGGACAATTACAACAATAAGAGAATGTAGACAGATTCACTATCACTGGATGGAGATGACAGGATAATTACAACAATAAGAGAATGTAGACAGATTCATTATCACTGGATGGAGACGATAGGACAATTACAACAATAAGAGAATGTAGACAGATTCATTATCACTGGATGGAGATGATAGGATAGTTACGATGACAAGAGAATGTAGACAGATTCATTATCACTGGATGGAGACGATAGGACAATTACAACAATAAGAGAATGTAGACAGATTCATTATCACTGGATGAAGATGATAGGATAATTACAATGACAAGAGAATGTAGACAGATTCACTGTCATACATGTTTGTTGTACACATGACTATTGACTTATGTGAATGATAATTATCCTATACAATAGTCATATTGTCGAGAATAACTGTCATTCACATTACTATTGTATAGGATACGTACATGTGACTATTGTATAAATTGTTCATATAGCTTCGCTGGAATTTTAAATTTTTCAAGGGAAACGATGTTTTTGTATGTTTAACCACTGGTTTTAGCAAGTCATTATGTTACATCCTTCTGTCAATGCTGTTTGATATATTAAAAGGCTATACTTCTCCATACTCAATAGTACTTATAGTTAAGTATTAAAATGTACACTAGAATAAATGCTGTTTGATATATTAAAAGGCTATACTTCTCCATACTCAGTAGTACTTATAGTTAATCCTTTGGATGCTATCATCATATATCAAGTGAAATCATGTGAAGAGTAGCAGTAATCTGAAGTTATGGCCCAGATAGTTGGGTGCAAGTTTCATTTTATCTTCAGAACTGTTACTCACTAATTGTGATTGGACTGATGTCTTTCAGAGCCCTTCAAAGAAGTGTTACATGCTCAGTAGAATACTGCCATGTTATTACTTTGATGCCTTGCGTAATGCATACGTTTATCACATGACTGCAAACTTTATCAATAACAGTTTCCCCTGATGTTCCCTCCTCGTTGAGCGTCTGAATGCACAACACTAGTCTAAGATTATTGTATGAACTGGTTATAATAATATGTGATCATGACAGAGAGGGTATATAGAATAGTCCTATGTTTTAACCACATTACTATAAAAGCTTAACTAGAGTTTCAGACCAGCACACACCATAAGCTTTTTTGGCAGCTTCCTTTAATTTGAAATG
Organism: Petrosia ficiformis; assembly: GCA_947044365.1. Classification (NCBI taxonomy): domain Eukaryota; kingdom Metazoa; phylum Porifera; class Demospongiae; order Haplosclerida; family Petrosiidae; genus Petrosia; species Petrosia ficiformis. The sequence continues at coordinate 2,829,800 of OX345638.1, forward strand.
CTGAAGTATTTGTTCCTATAACAGATTTAAATAACATTTGTTATACAGGTATTATAATTCTCACTGCAAAAAGAAAATAGTTAAAATAACTAATTTATTGGTTAGTACAGTTGCAAGGATTTAACTTATTGTTTATGGTTAAACAATCTTTGTACTAATTGTTGAAGCACTATAAATTTAGTATGTCAACTCATATTTCAAGCCAACAATGTAGTATAAGTTTATATGTACGTGTAATTGTATCAAGCCATCAAAAGGGTGCAAACACACAATTATTGTATACACTTGATGCACATACGTCATGCATGCATCCTCTATGACAATTGACAAACTAAATTGATATTAACCAATAAAAATTAGTGGTTATTTTAACGATTTAGTATATACATGTCACTTTAACTATAGAGTACATATATGATAATGTAGCCAAAACAATTTCTTAAACTCATTAGTATAAATGAACTATATATACATTGTTGAAATCTATAACCACTTACCAAGAAACAACAGATTGTAGTCAGTTATTTGACAAAAGAAGTAACTACAGTGAAGCCCCTCTACTCAGGACACCCTGAAATGAGGACACCTCTGTATTAAGGACAGTTAAAACTGTACCAAACTATGGATTATAATATAAATTCACCCCTGAAATGAGGACACCCCTGTAATCAGGACACTTTTATTTGTCCCAAGGGTATCCGGAATAGAGAGGTTTCACTGTATACCATAATTGATTATTATTAGTATAAAGTATCATCATGGCATTTACATAAAATTACCTACATGACCAATTTTACACTATTCCTTGCAACTGTATCAATTAAATGACATTTTATGGCCCGGGGCTGTCCCTATGATTCGAGTTGAATCTATAGTGTATTTGCTTTCGTCATATGTTGTAAAATTAATGTTCTTATTCTTGAGAAGGACCTCAGTCAATTATATATAGGGCTACAACAGACTGGCAGAATGAATTAATATTATAGCTGTTGTAAGTTATTTAGTTTGCTGTGCACATTTGTATACACTGTTATAATGATTGTATATCAATACAACAGATCAGTTTTTACAGTGAAATAATATTCTAATACAATTGCTTACCTGAAATTTTCCTCCACCTAATAGAATAACATATGTAGCCTGACTCATTGCAGAGAGCTCCACTCCTGCCACAAATCCAGAATCACTTAATGAATTATAAGTAACAGGATCAAAGTGTGCAGGTTTAATACCCATCTCATGGAATGCATGTTGAGTAAGAATTTTACCAAGACACTCCTTTTTATGAATTGTATGGCTACCATATTTACCATAATCAGTTACATAAATAACCTGTAGTCCAGAGTGTTTTTTAAGTATTTTATCCCGGAGGTTTAGGGTTTTATTAAGACATTCATCGAATGTAAAACCTTGCTGTTTCTTTGTATAACCGATCTTCTCACTTCTTACATGAACAATAATGAAAGGAGATTTACCAACAGTATCTGTGACAAATTTATTAGCCATTGTTTTTATGGTCTCACTAAATGGATATGCTTCCAATATAAATCGTGGTAATCTGATATTAGGGAGGCACAAAGAAGGGCGAGAAACAGGTACAGTTAGGTCTTTTGCATGATTAGTCACACCTTTCCAGTATGAAAATATAACAGAGGCAGTATCACATGTTGGACATATCCTGGTTATAGCATTCCGTACCTTAACAGGTGTTGTGGGGTATGCTGCATACAAACAAACAACTTGAGATATTCTGAAATTACTCAGTCCATTCTTGACAGTTTCCCGAGTTAATATCTCAAGTGTTTTATCTGCAGCATTCTTTGATAAACTTACACTATTACAATTAATGACAGAACCTTTTTTTGTTAATGTTTTCAGTAATTGCATCTGTGATGTCTCCGGCAGTATATTATCCACTGCATATGGATCTACTATATGGACAAAAACTAGCTGTCGACTTGATGTTTGGATATACTCTTGAAACGTTACCATGGGATGAAAATTATATCTTGTCAACAATATATCATTCAGTCTATTTATATCCAACACATCATCAAGAGGAATTCTTCTTTTCTTTGAAGAGGACACTGGTTTTGTTTCAAACTTGTATGGCAAGCCATAAAGACGCGAGTTTGAGGTAAACGGTTGAACAACAACTGCATTCAAATCTCTTGCTAATTGTACCAGTGCAAATAGGTTCTCAATTGCGTTATTAAATTGTTCCCCATATTGAACTACCAAGACGAACTTCCCAGATAAAGTATCAGAGCTGTCTTTTGAATCACCGGCAACAATCCTGTAACTTCTGCTAGTTTCCAACGATATATACGGAGGAGGTGTGAGACTATTCCTAACAGTTAGCAGAGACACTATTATAAAAATTGCTAACGAGAACCAAGCAAAACGACTTTTCGTCACAGTAGCCATGGATGCGGGGGATCCAGACTTACAAGGGCTAGGGAGACGAAATTATTTTTACTCCCAAAATCTTTAATTAACGCCCCAGTTGACTTGTGATTACACATGCTCGATTATAATCAGACTGATGGCTTCATGTTGATTTAGGATTGCTTGGAAATTTAAAGTTGTTGAATATCAGAGTACGGTAGTACTCTCGGATGGCACGAAAAAAAATGGCCGCCCATACATTTCAATTGCAAGTGATGAACTGAAATCTCTGGTAATATATATACAGATAGGTTTTAATACACACATACCTATTCGTATCTAGTGTTGTTATGACTACCAAAGGTAGAGAACCGGCGAGTGGCAAAACTGGCAAAATATTATGATTATTTTTCAGACAAATCATTTTTTTGTTTTTTGAAATATCACAATGATTCTAGCACCATTCCAGTTGCATTAAAATTCTGGTCTACAAGTATCGACATAATATCTACAGATACTATGAAAAAAGACAGTCTCAACGAGTACAAAGTCGAATTGGACGCCATTTTCCTAAGTGGAATTTAATTACGCATGCGCATTCGTGTACTCGGAACAGAAGCTGAAAAGGTGGAAGTGCTTGTTGCATTGGAATCGTAATAATATTTGTGAGCAAATACATTCTTATAGTAATGAATATAATAATTATTAATATTAAAGCCATTGTATAGTAATATTGTATACTATGATAACCATTGGAATACTGAATGGTTGACACAGTGGCTGACACTACTTCTTGTAGGATGGCAGACAGTGCTGTAAGTGAAATAGATCATCTGTAAGTGAAAACGAATGATAATCATTACATAAATACAAAATACTGACTTTTATTGATGAACAAATTTTAATGCATTTATGATTTATGATTTCATAATGATATATAAAATATTCACACCATTCAGAAAAAAAAAACAACGGAAACAAAAACATTTTCAATAAAAATGAAAGAAGATGTAGAGATGTCAAACCCCAAAAAGCATGCAAACAAGGTTGGGAAGCTAACATAGGACCCAAAATCACTTCCATATAACCCTACGTAAGTACAGATCTTTGTATTTTGTTTTATAGCAGTGTAAATACTTATGTAGGGTTATATGGAAGTGCTTTTGGGTCCTATGTTAGCTTCCCAACCTTGTTTGCATGCTTTTTGGGTTTTGACATCCCTACATCTTTCATTTTTATTGAAAATGTTTTTTATTATTCTTGTATATATATTGATTGCATCATCAAGTAATGGATTTCGAATCATCATAATCGACTTGGCACAAACTATGTATATGTACAGCAGCTTTATATTAGGTGCAAAATGTTATGCATGGTTGTAATTTCACGTAATTAGTATTTGCTTTAATTGATTCTATAAATAATATATAACTGAGTTCATAGCTTTGTGCAGTTTTGCACATCATATATACAGAACAAACTAAAAATAATATAACTATTACAGTAAAGTGAAACACTATGATTATTATAATATATAGTCCTATGTTTTAACCACATTATTGTTTGTTTCTACTGTCATATAAAAGCTTGACTTTTTTAGACCAGCACACACCATAAGCTTGTCTGGCATCTTCCTTTAATTTGAAGTGCTGAAGTATTTGTTCCTACAACAGATTTAAAGAAATTTCAATAATAAACATTTTTTAAGGCATCAGCAATGATTATTGGTCATCACTGCAATGGTCATTAAATTTTAGTTTAAAACATGAAAGAATTTCAATGCTATACTAATCTAATACTGACTTGGGCAGTAATAATAATAGTAATAGTGATATATTACACTGACTTAGGAGGTATTATAGTAATAGTAATATACTGATTTTTAAGGTAATAGTAATAGTAATAATTATATTATATACTTATATATATATACATTGCATGTAATTGGCTCCATGTCTGTCTTTTATTCATAATCTTGTTTTAACAAGTTATTTTTATGGCCCATAAGGCCATTCCTATGATTGCTTTCCCACGGGTTTGAACTATATATATATTATATATGTAATGGACTTTAGACTTTTAAATATTCTTTAGTAATAATAATTGGTATATAGGAGAACCCAACTCAATAAAAAATGTGACTACTTATATACAGAAACTAACAATAAACAAAAGAAGAATGATGAGGCTAAGAGCAAGGACAATAACACAATGATAAGGACTAAAAGTACATGTATTAAACTGAGGACATATAGCAATTTATACCAACTAAAATCTATTAACACATAACTTGACTAAATAGTACATTAACAAAAGTCTCTTTGTTACATATATTCTTGTGTCCACTTGCACATGCGTTGTATACATAGTTAAGGAAGTTGCCTCATTCCCGGGGGCTCGTCAGTGAATGGGCATGGCGTGTAATTGAATGTGCGCTCTAGCTCGTTGCTTGTAGCTTACGTGGAAACTGGAACTAATAGCAATCTATTCTACCTGAATTATATTCCTAAAGTTCTACAAGATCCTTTAAAAGGTAAGGAGAGTAAGTAATCAAAATAATAACTATAATAGGCTATTGTGTTTCAGGCTTGATAAAGTCAGCTGAATGCTGGACACCATAAAGTAATCATAGGGATACTTTTTCTCTATATATCTTGTTTTATGTGAAATAATTATACTCCTTCATGATACTACAGATAGTACTGTATGCATCACTGTAAAAAGTAAATGTTATTTAATTAACCTTCAATCAGTGCAGGAGTTTCAGTGCAATTTTATTTTCCTCAATGTCAATTTGTTTTTCTTGCTATAGGCAATATTTACAAGTACTAGTTTCAGGACTAGTATATAAAGTACATGTCATAATAAAGCATAGCAACAAAAAAAACAGCTAGTATTATAGGTATAACCTGTGGTGTAATATACTCATTCCCATTCCAATACTTGTGAAACAACAGACGTTGTTACAAATAATCACTATGTACACAAATTTGTACTTATAATAACAAATGATATCTGTTGTATGTTAATTACTGTGGGATTCTTTATTAACCTTCGCCTGTCTGTCTGTCTGTGTATGAACAAAATTTCTGGAGAACTAACAACATTGGGTCTTTGATCGAGCTACCAATACACGTGAAATTATTATACAAAGATAAAAATAAAAGACAGGCTTTTTCTAAAACCTTTCAGTTATAAAGTTAAGACAATTTTTACAACTCACGATTGCCGTTTCAGCACTTTCAGAAGACTTCTAGTAGCAAACGAGTACATGGAAACATAACTCATCTTGTTTGAGGGCTATGGCTGTTGAATCACACCTTGAAATCAAGTACAGTTGAAGTAGTGGCTGCTATAACATTGAGCTGGCTCTTAGCTTTCTGCCGTGACTGTCAATTTCTAGCTCTACCTATTCATTTCATGCGCACACAAGATTGAAGCTACTAAACTGTTTTATAACTGCGCTTCTTGAACTAGGAATTATGTACTCTTACTAAGACTGGAGTGTAAGTTGTAAACTAAAACCCTTTTAGTAAGCTTAATACTATTTTAGTTATTTAACTATAACTAAAATAAATTGTGATAAACTAGATATATTATAACTATAACTAAAAGTGGTCATTATTGTCGAACTAAAACAACACTAACACACACACATATATATAATTATAATCTCAGCAGTCACTCACTCACTCACTCTTGTTTCCCAATCACACTTGTGGTAAGGGTTCTGCACTGTGAGTGCATTCATTATGGGATGTACTTATATACTAGGCAGTATAGTATAGTCTTAGGAGCATAATTTATTAATATTGTATTGAAACTCAAACAAGGATTAAAATAACCCAATTAAGTTTTACGGTGTGAAATGTAGTCAGGCCCATGAAAATAGTAACTGAATAATCTCTCCATTGATACGAGTCACACAAGTCAATATATATAAATATACAAAACCTTACAAAAGACACATCACTTATTCAGCTGTTGCTCACCATGAACACATGCATTATTCAGCACCTATATATTTTATCGTGTGTGTATAGGGTTTCATACAATCTAATAGAATATACTCATCTTTTGTAATCGCACGTACATAATAATATTTATATTTGCTGTGCATGTTTTTATACACTGTTAGTAATGATTGGTTATTTGTATATCAATACAACAAATCAGTTTTTACAGTGAAATAATATTCTAATACAATTGCTTACCTGAAATTTTCCTCCACCTAATAGAATAACATATGTAGCCTGACTCATTGCAGAGAGCTCCACTCCTGCCACAAATCCAGAATCACTTAATGAATTATAAGTAACAGGATCAAAGTGTACAGGTTTAATACCCATCTCATGGAATGCATGTTGAGTAAGAATTTTACCAAGACACTCCTTATTATGACATGTATGGCTACCATATTTACCATAATCAGTTACATAAATAACCTGGAGTCCAGAGTGTTTTTTAAGTATTTTATCCCGGAGGTTTAGGGTTTTATTAAGACATTCATCGAATGTAAAACCTTGCTGTTTCTTTGTATAACTGATCTTCTCACTTCTTACATGAACAATAATGAAAGGAGATTTACCAACAGTATCTGTGACAAATTTGTTAGCCATTGTTTTTATGGTCTCACTAAATGGATATGCTTCCAATATGAATAGTGGGAATGTGATATTAGGGAGGCACAAAGTGCGCCCAGGAACAGGTAAAATTGGGTCTCTTACATGATCACGACTGGTCACACCTTTCCAGTATGAAAATATAACAGAGGCAGTATCACATGTTGGACATATCCTGGTTATAGCATTCCGTATCTTAACAGGTGTTGTGGGGTATGCTGCATACAAACAAACAACTTGAGATATTCTGAAATTACTCAGTCCATTCTTGACAGTTTCCCGAGTTAATATCTCAAGTGTTTCATTTGCAGCTATTTTTGATAAACTTACATTATTACAATTAATGACAGAACCTTTTTTTGTGAACGTTTTCAGTAATTGCATCTGTGATGTCTCCGGCAGTATATTATCCACTGCATATGGATCTACTATATGGACAAAAACTAGCTGTCGACTTGATGTTTGGATATATTCTTGAAACGTTACCATGGGATGAAAATTATATCTTGTCAACAATATATCATTTAGTCTATTTATATCTAACACATTATCAAGAGGAATTCTTCTTTTCTTTGAAGAGGACACTGGTTTTGTTTCAAATTCACTTGGCAAGCCATAAAGACGCGAGTTTGAGGTAAACGGTTGAACAACAACTGCATTCAAATCTCTTGCTAATTGTACCAGTGCAAATAGGTTCTCAATTGCGTTATTAAATTGTTCTCCATATTGAACTACCAAAATAAACTTCCCAGATAAAGTATCAGAGCTGTCTTTTGAATCACCAACAATCCTGTAACTCCTGCTGGTTTCCAACGATGTATACGTAGGAGGTGTGAGAAGAAAAGTATCGTCCTTCATTAACAGACACACGACTATCACAAAAAGGACCGAACTAAGTAAAATATAGTGACACCGCAGCGTAATAAGCATTATGTCTGAACAGTGAAAGCTCACCAGGTGCAGGGGAGGAGAAAACAGGGGGGTTGAGCTCCCCACTTCAGTATCTATAATAAGCAATCTCAAATTCCTGGGAAGACGCACCCCCAGACCCCCACACAGCATGGAAGCATACAGAGGATTCGCAACCTGCCACCCTACTGAGAAATCCTCTGTACCTGCACTTCCTTGCATGTACTCCGACAAACAGTCTTCAGCCCCCCTCCCATTTTTACTTACCTGTATAGTTATTAGTGAATGTGTGGTAAATTGGGAAGCCACATCTGGTCTGGTTATTTAATATATATTTTTAATTAATGCCCTTTACAACAAGTAAAGTTACAATTTGCTAATTTTGTGTGTGTAAGATTATTCAGTAATGATTTCATAAGGTGTTGGTATGTCATTAAAGCTAACCCACAATAATCACTATCAATGCTGTGGTATATAAGCTGAGAACAACCAACAAATTATTAACTTACCTGGCATAGAGGATACTGTGATCAAGTAGGCAGTTCCTCCATGTGGAGGCCCATGCATTGCGCTCTGCTGGGCTGAAGTGTGCGATCTCTCCAAACGTGGGAGACTCGGATGCACAATTTTTGTTAGTGGGGGACTGCGTACGCGCATCCCCCGTAAGCTATTATTATAATTGAATACAATCAAGATAGGGTGGTGTGTTACAAATATTTACTGTGATTAGTGAAGAAACCAAATGGTAGTGATGGGAATACCAGAAATTTTTGACATAACAAGTAGTTTGGTCATCAATGTTGTGTCAGTACAATACCTATACTTTAACAATGCGTGAGTTTTATACTACATTAATCCAAACCTCTTATTTTAACAAATTGTATAGGAGGAGGGGCTATGCTCCACCAGACTATTTAGCGTGTTATTAAAACACTCGTGGGTCACCCATCACTAATAATTATGCAATTGGATGTGTCCAAACAGTATGGCAATGTTCACACATTCATCTCAATGTAAACTGTTGCTTAACCAAACATCCGTGGGGGCTGAATTTGTGGTTAGTCAGATAACACTCAAATAGTGGAAACCTCATATTGGTGAATTGAATATGTAGCCAATTAACTAAAATTAATTATTACTATTGTTAAAAATATTATTAGTGTTATGACAGACTTGTGTTCCTTTGTATAATAAATTATGAATAATCCACACACATAATACTACTCAAATATGACATCGTAACTTTTTCTGATAGCATTGTTCTACAGTGTTGAAAACTCCACACTAACATTAACATCACTGGCTAGTTGAGCAATCTCTGCAACATTTACAACCTACAAGAAGAAAGTGAAAAAGGCAGAATGTTAGCTCAATCCTAGCAGCTAGGGCTGGGCGATTATTCAAACATAAATGATCGCAATCTTTATAGCCACTTTATTTAGAATATCACAGTATTATCGCAATTGGTAATAGACATACACACAGACATGGTCAATGGCCAACGAATGGGAACTCACTGTTTTAGCTGCCATATTGAAATCTTCAACAGCTAACATTTTGTGACTGCTGCCATCAATAATTGATCGTGCTTTCTTCCAATTATTACCTGTAAAAATTATTGAGACTTAATTTGAAGACAGGAGATGTGTACAGGAAGGGATGTGGAAACATTGAGCCAACCACCGGACATTTTGACTTCCACTACTCTTGTCCTGCTCTCCATATACTGTATATATACAGTTTACTTTCAATGTACATGTACCAGACATTCACTAGATGTAATGGACAATGTTCTACATGACTGGCTGTTTCCACACCACTGTGTACAGGAAATGTTTTTATTACTATAATTATGGACTGATAAATAACTAAAGACTACATGTACATCCGTACAGGAATGGGGTGAAGCTATAGTCTGTCCACATTCACAATGAAATTTAGGTAATATAAATGCTTATACATGTACCTATAAACATTCACCCACTTGAAAAAGAAGGCAAGGAGAATACATGTGAGTTCAGTATCTTCCTTTACAAAATGGTTGAGTAGCAAGTATTTAAAGGAAAACGTTTATATTATCAAAAGACTGGACCACCAACAGAGAGCAGATTGGGCCAGGGGTAAACTTTGAATTTGGGTTCTCTACTTCAAAATATATATTACGCTGCAGTTTAATTTACTTGTTTAAAGCTATGTGACTGTTTTTTTTCCTCTATTTTTAAACAAGAGTATACTAAGAAGCTCAGGCTTCCCCAACACATCTGGGTCCTGGGACCCAGGGAAATACCCCTCCAGTAAACCTGTCCAAAGTCTCCCCTTTGCATCCACGGCCACATACTCATATTTGTAAAGCAATCATACGAGATGAGTCTTAAGGTAATAAGATATTTATGAAACAGTAATACATTAGTAATACATACCTTGTAATCTTACAACAAGAGGTACTGTAAGATTGAGTTCAGTAGCTGCAGCAGCTATAACTTTAGCTATCATGTCACATCTGATGATTCCACCAAACACATTAACAAATATTGCTCTGACCTAAATAATAATATTGTGTTATAACTAGATGTATGAATGTACTGACATTTTAGCATGGCAATAAGAACCACTTTTAGTTATAAAGTTATGGTATGTCTAGTTTCTCAAAATGAAGTTATAGTTACAATGTGTAGTTATAATATCTGGCTTACTAAAATGGTTCTATTCTAGTTAACTAATGACAAGTATTGGCCAGGTAATTTTCATGCTAGGTTATTCACAGTAGATTAGTTAACTAAGTCACAGTGTCTTACTAAAATGGGTTTTAGTTATAGCAGGAGCCCTCTTAGGCTTTCTGGTCAACGTCATTATGGGCTCCTGGCTATAGTCACAGACTACATACTGTACATTGTATAAATCAATGCTGTACAAAAGTACTAAAGGTCATTTGTGTTCACCTTGATCTCAGAAAAATGCTAGTAGCTTTATTTTAGAAGGATAAACAAATCTTTTTACCTTTACCATTTTCATATAATTATTTTTCCTGTTCTTTTTTCGTGTATGTAAAATTTTAACCCATTGCTTCATTATTGTGTTACAGTATAATCATGTATTAACATTAAAGATGATCACATCCTAGTTTTGAGGTCATTGTGAATGTGATCAGACTTCATTATGTGAGTAATTTTTGTTGTCAAAAACAGATTATACAGAAACAAGTCATTACATGTATTTACATGTATTTACATGTACACTCACATTAGGATCTCCACTTAGAATAGCAAATCCATCCTTTACTTCCTTAGAACTAGCACTTCCTCCAATATCCAGAAAGTTTGCAGGAGATCCACCATGTAGTTTAATCATGTCCATTGTAGCCATGGCAAGACCAGCACCATTAACTGTACACAATAATTAATATAATTTAGGGACAACTATATTGCATATCGCTGCCAAACATATCATGATACAATACAGTATCATGATACTTGAAATGATATTGAAACACTTAAATAAATGTCCTATTTGGATGTATTGTCAAGAAATGGCAAAAGAAATCAATGAAAGTTACGCGCACTAGCTTTTTATAATTACTTTTAGGTATCAAATTAGAAACACCATGTTTATTAAACTGTCCATTCCAGTGTATCGATACACCCAAAAGCCAATATTGTATACAAATCACACATCACTAATATAATTCAACAAGGGTCAGGGACTTAATGCAAGATTTGGAGGGGTGGGGTTTAGGTTACTAATGTCTTTTCCTCTTATTATTTTACCTTTCAATAATTATTAATAATTATTGTCCGGATTACTACAGTGTACATAACTACATACATGTACATACCACAGTTATGTATTGTGAATGAGCTTAAGATCATTGGATGCCGCATATAGCATTTAAAATCCACTGATACCATCTTGTGTGGATCTCATTTCATGATCAGAGGTAGGAGTGATGTTACATGCGTCATGAAACACAATAGCCTATTATACGTAGTTATTATTTTGATTATCCACTCCTTTTGTCTTTTAAGTAGAACTTTAGGAGTACATTTCAGCTACAACAGCTAATAGGTATGTCTAGATAGACTACAAGCACCTTGGTGTCTTTATGCTGGTCTATAGAGTACATTCAATACACAACTATAGAGTACATACTATAGAGTACATACATGTACCATACACAACACAGCTATAGAATACATACAATACACAGCTATAGAGTACATACAATACATAACTATAGAATACATATACCTATAGAGTACATACAATACACAATTATAGAGTACATAATACACAGCTAATACATACGTAGCTATAGAGTACATACAATACATAACTATAGAATACATATACCTATAGAGTACATACAATACACAATTATAGAGTACATAATACACAGCTAATACATATGTAGCTATAGAGTACATACAATACACAACTATAGAATACATATACCTATAGAGTACATACAATACACAAGTAACACAACTATAGAGTACATAATACACAGCTAATACATATGTAGCTTTAGAGTACATACAATACACAACTATAGAATACATATACCTATAGAGTACATACAATACACAAGTAACACAACTATAGAGTACATAATACACAGCTAATACATATGTAGCTATAGAGTACATACAATACACAACTATAGAATACATATACCTATAGAGTACATACAATACACAACTATAGAGTACATAATACACAGCTAATACATACGTAGCTATAGAGTACATACAATACACAACTATAGAATACATATACCTATAGAGTACATACAATACACAATTATAGAGTACATAATACACAGCTAATACATATGTAGCTATAGAGTACATACAATACACAACTATAGAATACATATACCTATAGAGTACATACAATACACAAGTAACACAACTATAGAGTACATAATACACAGCTAATACATACGTAGCTATAGAGTACATACAATACACAACTATAGAATACATATACCTATAGAGTACATACAATACACAACTATAGAGTACATAATACACAGCTAATACATACGTAGCTATAGAGTATATACAATACACAACTATAGAATACATATACCTATAGAGTACATACAATACACAATTATAGAGTACATAATACACAGCTAATACATACGTAGCTATAGAGTACATACAATACACAACTATAGAATACATATACCTATAGAGTACATACAATACACAACTATAGAGTACATAATACACAGCTAATACATATGTAGCTATAGAGTACATACAATACACAACTATAGAATACATATACCTATAGAGTACATACAATACACAGCTATAGAGTACATACAATACACAACTATAGAATACATATAATACACAACTATAGAATACATATACCTATAGAATACATATACCTATACAACACACAACTATAAATACATACAATACACAACTATAGAATACATATACCTATAGAATACATATACCTATAGAATACATATAATACACAACAAAGAATACATATACCTATAGAATACATATAATACACAACAAAGAATACATATACCTATACAACACACAACTATAGAATACATACAATACACAACTATAGAATACATATACCTATAGAATACATATAATACACAACAAAGAATACATATACCTATAGAATACATATAATACACAGCTATAGAATACATACAATACACAGCTAATACATACGTAGTTATAGAGTACATACAATACATAGCTATAGAGTACATACAATACACAGCTATAGAGTACATACAATACACAGCTATAGAGTACATACAATACACAGTTATAGAGTACATACAATATACAGCTATAGAATACATGTGACCGGTTCAAGTAAAAACGGAACCATATGCGCAGACATTAGTTTTCGGATAATTGGAGTTATAGCATGAAATTGCGCAATTCCAAAAAATTGAAAAAAAAAAAAACACATGGAGGGAATGACATGATGGCCACCAGGAGTGAAAAGGCAGCTGCGGCTTATAGTTCTGGCCATGCAAGGCGACCTTACACACTTCGAAAAGTAATACTTCATGGCATGATGGCTACAAAGAAGGAAATGATGATGGCGTTTGTGCTTCGTGTAAGACACTCCTGGACCTGAAAGGAGTTTTCCAAAGCTTTGTGCACACTAGTCGCTCACTGTCAAGACGGAGAGTAATCTATTTGAAACCAGCAGACATTGCCTAGTATGATCTAAGGAGACAAAATGATTTTCTGTTGAAATCTGTGTTTGATGGCAAAGGAAACTACTTGTATCACCGCAGCTGCAGCCTTTGGTGTGAGTAACCAACGTCTCTCTCGACTTAGAAAAGGTATTCAAGTAGAAACAAGTGATCCAACTGAGTCCTGTTGCAGCAAAGCGAGCAAAGAAGTAATAGTTGATGTAGTACTTGTAAACAACAACTCATAAAACACTGTCACTTACTCAGTTTGGTACAATTTTTGTGTATGTTGTAGTCAATATGTTAAGGTTTATGAAACTGCAAAAAGTGAATTTTTGTGATGTGCGCATAAGGTTCCATTTTTACTTGAACCACTCACACATATAATACACAGCTAATACATACGTAGTTATAGAGTACATACAATACATAGCTATAGAGTACATATAATACATAGCTATAGAGTACATATAATACACAACTATAGAGTACATACAATACACAGCTAATACATACGTAGTTATAGAGTACATACAATACATAGCTATAGAGTACATACAATACATAGCTATAGAGTACATACAATACATAGCTATAGAGTACATATAGTACATAGCTATAGAGTACATATAGTACATAGCTATAGAGTACATATAATACACAACTATACAATACACAGCTTTAGAATACATATAATAAATATACAGTATGTACATGTACATGTATAAACACTTGCTATATACCGGTATGTGCATGCATGTAAATTAAGCAATCACCATCAGGTGATAGACATCAAGTTATGTTAGTAGTAATCACTATCAAATTTTGCTTACATTCTATCTACATGTAAAATTCAACAACTATAGTCTATTCACGTTCAGGAGTCGTGAACGTTTGTGGTTATAACATCCTTATACGTCATTGTATTGACACACAACAAAGACCATTCTACTCGTCGTAACTTGCCGAATCCAACAATGTGCGATATGATCACAAAACATAAACAAAACGAATTGTACCCTTAAACTCTATTCTTAAGTACAGGAATACCTAAGACCACAAGGAATTTACAAGATACTTTAAGGCTTAAAGTAGGTACTGTGTAAACAATTATAATAATACCACAATTTATTTCAATACTATAATTATTATTTATAATTATTGATGCTGCCATCTGATTCTGAATTACTGTATAAGTGTTTTCTTCCTCTGATGACTCATCTGATTCTCCTTCAAAATGAATAATAAACTCCTCTATGTATTAGATTGGTAGTCTTCTAATTTATCTCTAAAACGGCTGATGTTCTTTCTCCATTGTTCAGGTCCTACTCTCCAGAAACCTTCATAAGTGAGGTCTTTCTAAGCAGATAAAGTGAATTTCTTATTATGCTCTTTAATATGACCTTTTACTTGTAACTAACATAACATCTACTCTGCTTTTTTACAATCAAAATAGTCATGTAAATTACAAATAATACTCTAGGAGGTGCCCTGGACTCGTTTTCCCTTCAGCATGTCAATTCTAACTACAGATGCAGGTTGATAAACACAGCAACACTTTTTCTAAGTTTTCTGCCAAGACACGTGGGTATACATGAGGTAAGTAGACGCTCACGCGAGAGACCACAAACACGTAATAATCTTCTGCTGTTGATTTCCGCGACTCTTGAACACGAATAGACTATACACATGTACATGCAGTTTTTGTTTCTTACACACTTTAAACATTTTCTTTGTGATAACTGGACCAGTTGTTCAGTTGTGACCAGGTATTAACTGAATTCCTACACATGCATTTTACATGTACACATGTAATTATGTATAACATGTAATTATGCACAGTGTATGTTTTACATGTACACATGTAATTATGCACAGTGTATGTTTTACATGTATACATGTAATTAGGCACAGTGTATGTTTTACATGTACACGTGTAATTATGCACAGTGTATGTTTTACATGTATACATGTAATTATGCACAGTGTATGTTTTACATGTATACATGTAATTATGCACAGTGTATGTTTTACATGTATACATGTAATTATGCACAGTGTATGTTTTACATGTACACATGTAATTATGCACAGTGTATGTTTTACATGTATACATGTAATTAGGCACAGTGTATGTTTTACATGTATACATGTAATTATGCACAGTGTATGGAATTGTACGTATTGTTTTCCACTTACCCATACAACCAATTGAACCATCAAGTCCAATATAATTGATACCAGCTCTAGCTGCTTCAGCATCTCGAGGATCTTCCTGTGACCAATCTCTCAACTTAAATGTATCTTTCTGACGATATTCTGCATTATCATCAAAGTTAATCTTCGCATCCATACAGACAACTGCACAGGGTAAAATGGGATTTAAAATTTTATACCTACATGTAAATGAAATGAGAAATATCTTTGAGGTTGAACACCATCAAAGTTCTGTTACAATTTCCAACAGATCAGATTCTAGTGCTGGCCAAGGGCACTTGTGTACCTGATACCTGACAGTGAATGTATTACTGTATAGGAGGTAATTTTCACCAAGGAAAATGTTTGCTAAAGCAGCAATACAGTGTTTAAAAAAAAGTTTATTTTCACACAAGGTGAAATTCGATTTCAAATTTAACACTATTGATACTCACATGGAAAGAGTTTTGTCGTCATGGCTACAATGTTTATCAAAGCATCGGGAAGCAAACAATTAGTGAGAAGCAACAGGAGCCAAACAATTCCAAAGACTGATGTGCTGTGGCAAAATTTTAACCAGTTAAATTTTCGCCACATGCATTGGACTGGTGAAATCGGCGAATTTTGTTTCTCCTGGTGAAAATTACACCACTGTACGGTACTTGAAATTCAATACTTACCTGAAAATACCATGACATGGAAAAATTATCACAAGAGAAATGAGAAATGTTTGATCAAAAAATAATGAACATGTGTTACTGTTGTAGTGAACCAGAGTCTATGATATCAGAAGTATTGAAATGTGATATCAGAAGTATTGAAGTGCGATTGTAGTACCCAAAATTCAAATACACGTTTCACTTTCTTTGCAACTTTGGAATATCACTGCTTTCTTAGAAGCTCTTCTGTGTAGCTATGTACATGTAAGTAAGTTGCTCTCCAGAAAAGCTAAAATTATAAAAGTTAAAAAGCTGAGAAAGTATGTTCATCCACACATAAATGTTTCAGAAACTATATAGTCACAATAATTACAATGTCATTATTGTCATTAGTGATGTTTTAACTATCACTGAAACCCCTTTTAGTAAGGCATTATGACTTTTAGTTAACTAAGCTGTAACTTTATAATTCTATAGCACTAAATAAAAAAGAAAATTGGTTGATAATGGTGGTTAGTTACCAAGGACACTGAGAAACTAGTCATACTATAACTAAACATTATTGTAATACTAAAACACTATAATGATACCAAGGACACTGAGAAACTAGTCATACTATAACTAAACATTATTGTAATACTAAAACACTATAATGATACCAAGGACACTGAGAAACTAGTCATACTATAACTAAACATTATTGTAATACTAAAACACTATAATGATACCAAGGACACTGAGAAACTAGTCATACTATAACTAAACATTATTGTAATACTAAAACACTATAATGATACCAAGGACACTGAGAAACTAGTCATACTATAACTAAACATTATTGTAATACTAAAACACTATAATGATATCAAGGACACTGAGAAACTAGTCATACTATAACTAAACATTATTGTAATACTAAAACACTATAATGATATCAAGGACACTGAGAAACTAGTCATACTATAACTAAACATTATTGTAATACTAAAACACTATAATGATATCAAGGACACTGAGAAACTAGTCATACTATAACTTATAGTGATCCACTAAAACAGTGTCCTTGATAAATATATCATGATTATCAGATACTTACTTACCTCTTCCATCATCAGTTTCCACAAATGGATTAATTTCAAGTGATGTTATATCTTTATCAATTAACAATTTATATAATTTCTTCATTTGGTCTGTAGCCTGGAAGAGGTATACATGTAAATTAGTGTTGTTTTAGTTAACTATAACTATAACTAAATGCCCTTTTAGTAAGGCATTTTGACTTTTAGTTAACTAAACTATAACTAAATTACAAGTCTACTGCAATAACTGTAATTAACTGAAATGAAAAATGGCCACTTTTAGTTACATGTAGTTAACTAAAACTAAAACCCTTTTAGTAAGCCTAATGTTAACTAAACTATAACTAAACTAAAACTGTGATAAACTAGTCATACTATAACTAAAAGTGGTCATTATTGTCATACGTAAATGTACATGTATATCCATCATTTTACTTTTGAAAAGGAATTTGTCATGTAAAGCATTCAAATGTTCATTACAGGAACATCATTTGGTATCAAAACAGTTTTAATTAATGGATTATTATACCCCACAGGGCCATCTCTATGATTACTTTCCATGTGGGTTCTTATAGTGTGTGTTTGTATATGTAGTTAAAGAAGTTGCGTTATTCCAGTGTACTTGGTCAGTTAATAGACATGGAGTGTAATGGAACATGCACTTGAGCTCTACAAACCAGCAGGAAGAAAGCTGCTTGTAGATTATGTAGAAACTGGGATTAATACCTGCTCTAGGTGAAATATATTGTTAAAGTTCTACAAGATCATTAAAAAAGTAAGAGGCTGTTGTTTTTCAGCATAGATAATAGTCCTCCATTATAAAAGCAGTCATAGGGATACTATTTTCTCATTATCCTATATATGTATTACCTGAGAGGTAGTTAATTCATGCTGAGTGGTGGTTATTTCTGACCAGTGTGGGCAGAACACTGGACCGTTAATTTAATTCAGGGTTGGAGCCAATTACAAAGACATGATTACAATTACAAAACTATAATTGCGATTATGATTACGATTACACAAAGTGTAATTGATTACAATTGATTACAATTACAAAACTATAATTGCGATTATGATTACGATTACACAAAGTGTAATTGATTACAATTGATTACAATTACAAAACTATAATTACGATTATGATTATGATTACATAAAATAAAAGTGTAATTATGATTACGATTACACAAAGTGTAATTGATTACAATTGATTACAATTGATTATGATTACAATCTTAATCGGCCACAAGCCTGGTTAAAATAACTGATTAGTTTTTACAGAGCAGCCACATTGAGATATACAATTTCCCATCTTTCTAAAATTAAGTATATACTGGATAAACAGCAGTAAATTAGAATCATTACATAGTCTGGGCAGAACACAGATTTACATATTAGTTTCACCTGCTCTTATTTCTTAATTAATACATGTACATAAACGAGGGTAATTAAATAAATAGTGATAACATCTCAGAATATACATGTAATGTTACATTTCTATGGAGAATACAATTTGTACTTTCCATCAGAAACCTGTGATCAATGCCTTAGTTCTTGGACTAAAAACTCATAATGAATGTTTAATGTGTTCTAATCACTTACTATAAGCAATAGTGAGTTGTCAATTTTTATTGGCTAACGGGGCCATCCCAATGATTGCTTTCCACGAGGTTGAAACTATAATACATATATGTTTGTATCACACACACAATGTATACATTGCATATGTTGTTAAGAAAGTTGCAACCTTCTGAGAGGGCTTGGTCAATTAATAGGTGTGGTGCATATGCACTCAGTCTATAGCAGATCTTTTAATGCTCCCAAAAGCTATCTCTAGAAAGACTGACTTACTTTCTTAATACAAGAAGATGAAAAACCTAAATTAACAGCTATTTTCTCTGCTAGTTCTTGAGAAAGTCCTGTAATGAATAGGAAATGGGTTATAGTAAAGAATAAACAAAAAATTTAACATTTTCTCCCATTCTTAACTACCCAATAGAATACATTTAGGGTTTCACCAATATCATATTTAACCAATACCGTCCGTATACATGGCAACATTGACGGTAGTAAATATTGACGGTTTGCTGTTCCCAAAATATTGACAAATTAAATTTTGACAAGTAGCAATTAAATTACATTATGTGGCCGTGACTGAGCATGTCTGTTTTATGTCTAAACAATAGACTGGTCGTTCCATATACATGTAAATATTATCACTGACCAACAGAAGAAAGCTGCATGCTTATAGCTTAAAACACATAGCAAGGCACTCCATCTTTTTATGGGCTCCTGTGATTAGTGATCCCATTATTGGTGCATTGCAAGGTACATGTGTATAATACATGTAAATATTACAATTACACATGTACATCAGAGTTTTTGATAACTTTTGAAGCCTGGGCCAAATTGGCTCAACAATAGTTAGTGTGTGCGCCATTGGGAATACATTTTGAGCCAATTAACAAAGAGTTAATGCTGTTAGGGACAATATAATCATAACTAACTGTGCCATCTGGCCTAAAGAGAGAACTGTGCAGTGCCAAGTAAGAAGCTTTTTGGGGCAATGGTGTGCCATATGAGCTTATCAAAAACACTGATGTACATGTATTCACCACTACTATTATAAGACATGTACATGTACATGTGAACATGTACATGTAGATGAGTATTGCATACCTTCATGAATATCCACTGGTTCTTTCATTATTGAATCAGGTGACTCCAAAGCAACCTCTTCAATATCCACTCCTCCCTCTGAACTAGCAATTATTACAGGACCCTTTGTGAAGAAATTGTACATTGAGGCAGAGGGAAGGAGGGGAATATGGGTTTCCCCTTCAAAAGCCAGTCCCTTCCCCCTAAAATCATGAGAATTTTTATTTTCACATAATACGTCTCATTCTACATGTACATTGTTTTATAAAAGAAAGGGATTGGGTGCGAAGATAATAGTAATGTATTATATATGGTGTATGAAACACTGTATTGAGGTGTGTAAAAAGTGGGTAATGCAAGCTAGTGTATGAGCAGAAAGTACATGTATATACATGGGCTTGGAATCGGCTGAGATTCTGAAATTGATTATCACTAACTACAAATTGATTGATAATCAACTAAACTCAGCGTAAGTAATTAGGCCAATTAAGTCAACTAATGCAGGAAACTCCTCCCATTTGATGATCAAAAAGGTTTCCTCTCACTTACATGTACATGTACATTATTTATTGATGCATGCTTGAAAAGTACATGTATGTCTTCTGGAATAATCAGCATAGTCAATATCACAGACTTATAATCGATAATCAGAAGAATTTTCAATATCGATTGATTAATCAATTAATATCTCAGCCCTAGTTTATACATTAGGATTGGGTGATATTGACATTTACCTCGTCCAATTATTGCATTATTGCGATTTTGTGATTATTGTTATATATTTTTAATGGGAAGTAATAGTTACATGTAAGTACAAACAGAACACTAACTGAATTTATAATTATTATATACATGTACTTAAATGGTTTTTTCTCAGGCTAATAGCGTATATGAATTTATGAAAGTATTACATGTACAGTATATAAACCAGAGTTTTTGATATGTTTTGAAGCACAGGCCAAATTTGCTCAACAATGGTTAGTGTGTGCGTCATTGGGAATACATCCTGAGCCAAAGAGTTATTGTTATTAGTGGTTTAGGGTTTAGTACTTCCATGTACAGGGGATGTAGGTGCTGTTCATAACTGACAAATGTGACATGACAAACTTTTAATTATCATTTTGGAACATTACATCCTTAATTAATTATGACAATATTTAACACTTGCTTTGATGAAGTTAGAAAGTACTTCAAAGTACTTACAAGTAAGGACTTGAGTACAAGTACTTTGCATTAATGAGGAAAGGACTTACATACAAGTACTTCGCATTAATGAGGAAAGAACTTAAGTACAAGTACAAGTACTTTGGATTAATGAGGAAAGGACTTACGTACAAGTACAAGTATTTTGCATTAATGAGGAAAGGACTTACGTACAAGTACTTTGCATTAACAAGGAAAGAACTTAAGTACAAGTACAAGTACTTTGCATTAATGAGGAAAGGACTTACATACAAGTACTTCGCATTAATAAGGAAAGAACTTAAGTACAAGTACTTTGGATTAATGAGGAAAGGACTTAAGTACAAGTACAAGTACTTTGCATTAATGAGGAAAGAACTTACGTACAAGTACAAGTACTTTGGATTAATGAGGAAAGGACTTAAGTACAAGTACAAGTATTTTGCATTAATGAGGAAAGAACTTACGTACAAGTACTTTGGATTAATGAGGAAAGGACTTAAGTACAAGTACTTTGGATTAATGAGGAAAGGGCTTAAGTACAAGTACAAGTACTTCGCATTAAGAAGGAAAGGACTTAAGTACAAGTACAAGTACTTTGGATTAATGAGGAAAGGACTTACGTACAAGTACAAGTACTTTGCAATTAATGAGGAAAGGACTTACGTACAAGTACAAGTACTTTGGATTAATGAGGAAAGGGCTTAAGTACAAGTACAAGTACTTTGCATTAATGAGGAAAGAACTTAAGTACAAGTACAAGTACTCATACATGTATAAGTGTACATATTGTACTCAAGTACAAGTACAAGTACTCACATAAGTGCAGTTATTGTACTTTACTTAAGTCCTTACAAATGTACTTGGCCTCATGTCTGGTATAACTTAATAATAATGGTCAATAGTGATAAAACTGATTAGTGATTTTCCTATTATCAGTGGATCACTTAATATTTATCAACAGATGGTTGATTCTTGTAAACATGGTTATTCTTACCATGAAAGCTCTGTCCATAACTATTGCAAAATAAAATTCTTTTTTAATATTCACTTTCTCACACACTAGAACCTATAGTGATAAATGTGAAGTAAGCATGGGAGATGAATATTAGTGATGTCATGAACCAGAGTTAACATAAAGTCAGTATAACATCAAATACTTGTACATGTACATCTATAATAGAGTGACATCAACTACATGTACCTGGACATACATGTACATGTAGTAGTCATGTACATGTACATGTACATGTATAATAGATCGAGTGACATCAACTACCTGTACCTGGACATACATGTACATGTAGTAGTCATGTACAGGTACATGTATAATAGATCGAGTGACATCAACTACCTGTAAATCCACATATACATGTATAATAGAGTGACATCAATTACCAGTATATACATGCACATTTACGACACATCAACTACAAGTACATGTACAAGTACATGTATAATACATCAACTACACTGTACCTGTACATGTACATGTATAACACATCAACCTAGAAGAAACAATGGAATCGTGGAAAACAGAAGAAGAAACAGTGGAATCGTGGAAAACAGTGGAATTATGGAAATGGCTGAAATTGTATTCTGTGGTTTGCATAAGTATTATAGAACGTGTAATATAGCCATTTCTGCCAATAAACTCAATTCCACTGTTTTTCCTTGCCCCTACCTATACATGCACATGTATAATCAGCAACCAGTAAATGTACGTATATAATACATGTACATCAACTACATGTACATATATATAATATACATCAACTACCTGTACAAATTCAGAGGATCTAAAAAAATTAGTTAGTTAGGTACATGTAGTTAATGTATGTACATGTACAGGTCACTGTATTATACAGGTACATGTACAGCTAGGTAGTTAATGTCCCTGTATTATATATGTACATGTACAGGTATAGCTATTGTCACTGTATTATACATGTACATGTACATGTACATGTATAGCTAATGTCACTGTATTATACATGTACATGTACAGGTAGTTTATGTCACTGTATTATACATGTACATGTACATGTATATGTATAGCTAATATCACTGTATTATACATGTACATGTACAGGTAGTTAATGTCAGCTAATGTCACTGTATTATACATGTACATGTACAGGTACATGTATAGCTAGTGTCACTGTATTATACAAGTACATGTACAGGTACATGTATAGCTAATGTCACTGTATTATACATGTACATGTACAGGTAGTTTATGTCCCTGTATTATACATGTACATGTACATGTATACGTATAGCTAATGTCACTGTATTATACATGTACATGTACAGGTAGTTAATGTCACTATATTATACATGTACATGTACATGTATATGTATAGCTAATGTCACTGTATTATACATGTACATGTACAGGTAGTTAATGTCAGCTAATGTCACTGTATTATACATGTACATGTACAGGTACATGTATAGCTAGTGTCACTGTATTATACAAGTACATGTACAGGTACATGTAGTTAATGTCACTGTATTATACATGTACATGTACATGTACATGTATAGCTAATGTCACTGTGTACATGTACATACAGGTAGTTAATGTCACTGTATTATACATGTTCCTCTATTCTTCCCTCCCTCCTTCCTGTACACACACACACTGTACAAGCACATGTACATGTACCTTATCACATGGTCGTCCATTAGTACCTGTTTGTTTAGTAACAAGCCGATAACCGATCATTTTACTAGCTAAGGAAAAGACATCTTCTGGACTAGAGTTAAAAGGGAAAATAAATAACAAGTTTGTAGCACCACAGGAAGTATAGTAGTATGATAACTAAAACCCACAAGCTGAAAAAACATCACAGGAAGTGTTATAAATATGAAATATAATTATAACTGAAGCCTCACAAGCAAGCCAATCAGAAAACATCACAGGAAGTGTTATAAATATGAATCTAATTATAACTAAAACCCACAATAGCATGGACCATGTGTTGTTATATAAACCCCAAGTTGAAAATCATAAAGTCACCTAGCTATTGTAGGGATGGCTATGGAAAAAAAATGATATTTTTTGGAGGGGTAGGCCTTTATCTCCTGCTGAGAAATAGGCCTGGCTGTACCCCGCAAAAATTTTCAAAAAAAATGGATGTTGACATGGTAACCACATCCATTTGAACCCTGAGCTGGTTTTTCACCATTTCCAGTTCGTGCTCTGCATCCCAAACTTGGCACCTTTTCCTATATGGAGTACTAAATCTAGCAACTTGCTTACTGAGACTCACAAGTCCCCAACCGCTTCGTAGGACTAATTCAAATGCAGTACTCACTCCTTTTTTGACAGCAACTGGGGCAGACAAAATGACCCCACTGCATGTTGATAACCAGCTACACCCACGATATCAGGTTTTACAGCAAGAGAAATGTCTCATCTACCCACCAGATTGTGTGGGCAGCAATGGGCCATAGTCCCCTTTGAACCCCCATTAAAAGAGGAAGACTCCCTCTTTAGCATTTTCACGGACTTATCATTGACACCAATTACGATCATTTGGAGTGCTTCATAACACTGGGAATGCACTCCCAATTGCATAGGGGTCATATATGTGATATGAGTCCTCTAAAGGTTAATGGGATGTGGTCATGAGCTTCCAGAGCATGCAAGAAAAAATGTTGATGGGCATGGTTACAGTTAATGGGTGAAACTGAATGTGATTATCATATCAATATAACACATGTACATGTATAATACCCTAGAACGTGCTAGTATGGCACTGTGCTAATTATTTTAGTTGATTTATTACCCTCGCCGCGTAGCGTAGGCGGAAGGGTACGGTAATCGTTTTGTCTGTGTCTGTCTGTCTGTTAGCACTTTTTCTGGAAAAATAAAAACATTGACAATTCAAACGGGGTACTGGTAGACTTCAAATTATACAAGGAAAAAAAAAACGTAGGAATTCTTCTAAAACCTTTTGGTTCTAAAGTTATGACAATTTTTATAACTCACAGTTACCGTTTCACAACTTTAAGATGAAACGAGGGCAATAACGAGAGTAAATATGGATACACAAAGCACAAGTGATCCTGTTTCATGGCTGTCGCTACCCAAGAAACACTTCAAACCAAAAACAATCGAGGTAATGGTTGCTACTACACCACCATTGATGCAAGATAGAAAGCTACCTAGCTCCACCTACAGGTATGCGCATGTGTCATGTACTAAACACGTGGTAGAGGCGATTCAACGTTTTCACACGGAGACTTTAGAGGTCGACTTGAGAACTTCTTCATTGTTTGAGAATTAGATGTAAGATATAATTATATACAAATTATACATTTCATTGATATCCTTATTTTGTCTTTTAGGATATAAAGTTATAACAGATTTAATTAATGCCCATAAATTTATATATCTATTCCATGTAACAAAAGTTTTGTTTGTTTCATACACAAACTTTATTATATTCTGAAAAAAATTGTAGCGTTTTGTATTACTTTACCATGTAGGCGAGGGTCCCGTCCCGACGGCGCTCATTTATTCTGCAATTGCTTTTATTTCTTCCTGCCACACTGAAACCTAATAGGCAGTAGTGTTGTTTTAGTTAACTATACTAAAACTCTTTAGTTTGACTGTAATAGCTATAACTAACTAAAATGAAAATGGTCAATAATGGTTGTGATAAACTAGGCACACTATAACTATTAATAAAAGTGGTTGTGATAAACTAGGCATACTATAACTATTAATAAAAGTGGTTGTGATAAACTAGGCATACTATAACTATTAATAAAAGTGGTTGTGATAAACTAGGCATACTATAACTATTAATAAAAGTGGTTGTGATAAACTAGGCATACTATAACTATGAATAAAAGTGGTTGTGATAAACTAGGCATATTAATAAAAGTGGTTGTGATAAACTAGGCATACTATAACTATTAATAAAAGTGGTTGTGATAAACTAGGCATACTATAACTATTAATAAAAGTGGTCATTATACAACACTAATAGACAGCAGAATAATTGATCTCCATTAATTGTTTTATGATGTCAATAAATTATATGATTGTAGGTTTTCAATTACAGTGGAACCTCTCACTCTCAGACACCTCTTAAAACGAGCATACACAATAAAGCAGACAATATTTTCAGCCTTGATTGACAAGTCATCATGAATGTGAACATGCAGCGATTACATTTACATGTACTCTAAAGTTTTGACTCACGATTTAGCAATCTTTACCCCACTACGTAATCCAGAGTTGAATTGTCCTAATCCACGACCACCAGCCAACACTTGAGCTTTGACAACAGATTCACCACCACCTTATAATGAAGAGTACAGATAGTATGATAATTACACTAACTGGTAATGCAAGGTATTGAGTGAGCAGTTTGATGTGTGTGTGACAATTATTAAATAATTCCTATCTTCTCTCACGACACTCTGAGGTCTTTAACACAGATCTGACTTGTCACATTGTCTCATTGTAACTCTCCTTCTTGATGTCATGCTGTGTCTCCACTTCCATTCCTTCGTTGAGTAGTCTTGAGTCCAGACCTTCTCAATTATTAGAGGGCGGGACGAGAGGACGGGAGAAGGTCTGGTCAAATGCCGTTATACAAGTTGTGGACTCTGCACGAAATCACGCAAACCAATCAGACTGCAATTGATTAGGCTGCAATCTGATTGCAACAATTTTATGTACAAATAGACAAATACAAAAGAAGATATTAAGGGATTTGCTCCTGCTGCTGATACTTCATTATAGATTTCAATGGAGTAACTATTACATGTACTATATTTCATTTCTCAGTGCAATACAACCCGTCCTAAATCCAAGGAACACAACAGTAGCACAGGCTCTTACCATATTGTGCAGGTTGGCACTGCCACAAAAACATCTTTCCTGGACACAAATTCCTCTTCCTGTGAGAAGTGTCTGGTGACTTCCTAGGGTTGTACTGAATCATGCACACCAAACATATTACTTGATGTGTGACATGAAATTGGAGATTAATTAAGTCATTTGTAGCTGATGGCTACCAATCTTTATCTTTATTATGAGAGAGTCTGGCAAATGGGCATGTAGTCATCTGAAACGTTGGTATTGAAACTTGCTACGGCTGATTAACTATGGCGACATTGTACCATGCAGATCACAATAAGTTAGAGCCTATATAAGCCACCAAGCCCTTTTTCTCTTTTCAATCTAACCACATCTCCACTGCCGTGTCTATAGCCTAGCTTGTTATCATTAAGCCCTGGGGAGTTAATGTCACTGTTGTATATTAACTTACCTAATTTAATTGCAATATTTTGAGCTTCAATTGGAGACTTTGCTACTTGTCCAGCAGGAACAACTACTCCATATTTACCCATCAACTGTTGACTTATGTATTCGTGTAATGAAAGACTACGAATTGTCTGAAGGAAAATTTTAAAATATTATTATGTAACATCACTGCCGTGGACATTTACCACTTTGATTTATTACTTACAATTCCTTTGTTAATCAATATTGGCTTTGATAATGAAAGAAATGGAGACAAAAGAACTCTGCTAGCAAACCTCCATACAGCCATGTTTAGTTGCTATGGGATCACGTGGTAATGAGAGATTCTTCACGATCGATACGCGATTTCACGTACCACTTACAGTTTCGTAACCCGGGGGCTTTTGAAAAAAGAATGAATTAATTTTAATAATAATTCCAACCACACCTACCATGGATGTAATATATATACTGATTGCGAGGTGTGGCTCAGCATCTCATTAAAATCAAAACCTTCGTTGCAAATGAATACAGGCAATTTGCAACTTTCTCCAACTTCTGGAGCAATCTAACACTCACCTCAACCTTGCTTACCAATTACTGCAAGCACAGCATCTACTCAAGTCTGCACACGAACGCTATTTGTCACTTATTCTCCCAACATCCCTTTCTCTCTCGCTAGAACCAGCTAGAAACCCAAGTCTATACATCACACAAACATCAACATAACGTTCTACTCTCCTCTCCTTTCACTTTTTTTTTTTTTTTTGTTTTTTTAAGTACTTTAAGCTAACTTCAAAGTAACATCAAAGCACCGCTAGACCACATCCAACGAAGCGTAGGCGTTTTGAACAATAGAATGCCGACATGCCGCCACCACATTGGTATACTCTTGTAATCTACAGTAATTTGGGGTGTTGTACATCCAAGACCCAGCCATTGCAGTGAAATTTAACAATGTAATAAGTAGGTGTGGTACTTCCTATCTGACAGGATGTTGTAAAATTACAACACTAAAAAACTGAAAGTGTTATGTACGTGCGCGTAACGTAGCCTCGCCTCGCGTGGCCAACGACCCTGCAAGTTACGCAACGTCGAATCATTATAGCAATTTGCTGAACCTCTTCATGTAGGAAAGAGAAATTTATAATCCACTAACAGAAGCAGAAGCTAAGTTGTTTGTATTATTTTAATTTGTGACTGATGTGTTACTGCTACTGTGTAAATACAGAATGTTATTTACATGTCTAAGAGGTTATGCACAAATGCGTAAATGCATAGCAACCGTGAATGCGTTGCTAAGGCGCCATGTTGAGTGGCAGAAAGAAGCTATCGGTTGCTGTAATGGCTCCAAAAAAGGTTCCACAGTGAGTTTTTATCGGTTTCCTGTAAACTCGGAACGTAGAGCAAGGTGGATATCAGCTATTAACCGGAAAAACTGGAAACTTAGTGAGTATTCTTGGCTGTGCAGTGATCACTTTGCTGGTGGAAGAAAGTGTGATGATGTCCTTTCTCCTGCTTATATTCCTACTATATTTAGTTTCATTAGTTCTCCAGCTAAAAGAAAGTTGAGTGTGGATTTAATCAGGTATGACAGGAGTACAATTAGGAGAAAAGCATGTGCTATGATTAGTGATCTTGACTGATGATGACTCAAGTGAACTCCATGTGAATCTCTTGAATAGGGAACAAATACGGAAGTACAGACTGGAATAGAAAAGGCAACAAATACTATTAATTATATCACAGATCAGCCATGGACTGCATTGGGAAAAGAGGTGTCAGGCAGTTGTATGTATCCAGATTCTCAGAAGGAATTAAAAGAAAATAGTAACAAATTAAAATATTACACTGACCTTCCATCATACTCCATATTCATGGTCATATATAATTTTGTGTAACCATTTATAGCAAGCCATGGACACAGTGCCTTACCAAATTGAACCAGTTTGTGATGGTTCTAATGAACTGCGTTTGAACTTAGGAGATAAAGATCTTGCCTACAGATTTGGGATGCATCAGTCTACTATCTCAAGAAGGTTCAAAATATGGATCGAAGTTATGTTTGTTCGGTTGAAGCCAATGATAAAATGGCCTGATCATGCTGTTGTGACAAGAACTCTACCTATGGTTTTTACAAGTCATTTCAAAAAATGTATATGCATTATTGATTGCTTTGAAGTTTTCTGCGGTAGACCAACTGGATTAAAAGCTAGAGCACAAACATATTCTCAATACAAACACCACAATACCATGAAGTTTTTAATAGGTATTACACCACAAGGATCTATATCTTTTATCTCTAAGGGATGGAATAGTAGAGTGTCTGACCTCCATCTAACTCTGCATTGTGGACTTGTAGAAAATCTTATTCCAGGTGATCTTTTGTTGGCAGATTGAGGATTTAATATCCAAGAAGCTATTGTGCAGAGGTTAAAGTCCCGCCTTTTACAAAAGGTAAACCACAGCTCAGTAGAATGGAAGTTGACACTGCACGTGAATTAGCTCATGTACGTATACACGTGGAAAGAATCATTGAGACAAAAATATACTTATCTAGGACTGCTACCATCAATACCATCATGTGTGACTCATCATCTGAAAATAGTATGATAAATAAAGTAGTTACGATTTGTTGTGTACTATGTAATTGCTGCGATTTAATTGTACCATTTGAATAATATAATAGTTATAATAATCATACAATAATCATTATCATGCAGGTAATTATTATGTTTCTCAATAATTATTATAATTATAGAAATTATTATTATTATTATTTTATTATAACAAACTATAGCTTTTTCAGTGATCTTTTTCCTTGCTTTCTTTTGGTGCTGCAGTTAGGACAATACCATTTTCCTTTTAGCACAGCTTTTAATTTGAGACAGTCGACACGAAACCATTGTATGTCGCAAGTGGAGTTGTCACACATAATCATTTCTCCAGACTCAGCACCTCTGCAAAGAGCACCAACTGTCATCAGTTTTATTTTTATCTTGAGCAACATTACCATTGGGTTCAACTGCAACCCATGGATGGATGCGATGGAGCTACAGACAACTTCTGAAAATGTTTGACATTTCCTGTTACAACACTGACACTATTTTACCTGTTATCTTAGCTGTCGAACAATAAAGTTGAACATCAGAAACCCATCCATCCACCACATACTTGTATGCTTCTAAACTCTTATAAGCCTTTAGTTGATCTTTGGTAAATATAGCTGCTAGGAGTAGTCACTAGATAGTTATAAATGTCAGGGTATTCAACACATGGCCATAGCCTTTCATCATGCTTGACACTGTCTCCCTTGTTAAATGCATACGGGTCCTCTATTCCTCCAAGCATCCCAGTCAATTTTGTGAGTATCTTCTCTGTGATTCCTCGAAGTAGCTGGACATGCTTATCCACGCCTGCTTTTGCCACTCAATATGGCGCCCTAGCAACGCATTCACGGTTGCTGTATTTACGCATTTGTCTAATTATTCAATATAATTATTGATTCAATGATGTAATAAAACTAAAACAAAAAATCTCCTAAATAATCAAGTTGTGTATTTTATCTAAACAGACATGTCTTCATTTGCCAGTATTTTTCCTGTCATGAAAAAGTTTTACAGTTTTTTGCCGACCAACACATGCTATAAACTTGCTTGGCATTTTTATCCACTTTGAAGGTCTCCCTTATTTGTGTCTGAAACATAAAGATCAATAGTGCAGTCATAAATAATTAGTGTGCAAAATAATGATTATGCTGCATATACTCTTGTACAGCACTGCATATGTACCAATATACACCCTACTACCACATGTAGAATGTATCATGACTGTAGTCATAACATTCCTTTTTATTATAATATATTATAACCAGACAAAATTTTAATTATCCTTGTATTTCATGTTTCTAACTATGTATTATAAATGTACATGCAACTGAGGTAACAAGTGGTCTGTTAAAATAACAAATTCATTTTTACAGTGTGTAAAAATATTGCATCGACTTGCATTATAAGTGGCTAATACATGAAATCATGCATTATTACACTAATGTTTCATATATTTGTGTTAAGCCCACCATACAGTAAGCAACATTGTTGCTTGTAACAGTTACATGCAACACTTCCTCTGATTTTTAATGTAAAACCCACCATACATGTACACTAGCAGCAACAACGTTACCTAGTGTATTGTGGGCTTTAGGTTTATGAAGATAAATGCATAACTGCTATGCAGGGTTGTCACTAGTGGTGCTGCTGCCATCTTTTTAATGACTTTAACACAAACCTTTATACTATTTTTATTTATATGTTTTACAGTCTAGTTCACCATGTCAGTTATATGTTTCTAGGTGTATCAGAGAGTACGGTAGTACTCTCTATGTAGGAATGGCATGGAAAAAAATGGCTGCCCATACATTTGAATTGGAAGTGAATGATGAGGTGAAATCTCTGTTAACAGTTAAACTTAGCAGTATCATTAATTAAGAAAGTTAACATATTAACTTAAGGTTGTAGTCTTTTCCGTGGGCGGATGCTACTCCAATCAGTTTCTAGTCTTGCAAGCTTCTTGCTGCATACAATCTGGTTCCATTCTGTATTTTTTGGAAGCCACACCCACCCGGGGGTATAATTATTGGGCCTAAATGTTTTGACTGATAGTTTATTTTCAGAAACAAAGCTAAACACACCCCACGGGTGGTGGAGGGGGTGGTGGGTTTTAAACAATGGCGGGTAACTGTAGTTGCTCTCTGAGAAAGATCGGAGTTTGATAGTGCCTAGAAAGGTAGATTTTATGGTTTCAGTGAAAAGCTACAGAATTCAGCTTTCTTCAGCCTCTTGTAACTATAAAAGTAAAATGAATTTCCAGAAAACGGCTCTATTTGTTTTCTGTAAATGCATTGTACTTGGTGCACGCCATGATTGGTGGGCGTGGCTTTCTCGGTTTTGTACTTATTGAGATTGCAAAAATGGACATTTTATATATGTTTTATCAATTCCAGGACCCTATAAAGGTGATTAGAAGATATGAAGGTTGCTACTACACCAGGTTAGAGTCATATTATATAATATTCTATTTTGAAACTGATTGGAGTCGCATCCGCCCACTCCCTAGTACCACCTTAATATAAAGAGATAGTTCCTAATACACAATATCTACTCTTTTTATGACTACCAACATAATCCATTTTTGATCAAAAGTAGAAAACCGGTGATTGGCAAAACTGGCTAAATGTGCATCATATTACTGATTCTGATTCATCAGACACTGCAAAAACAAGATATATAGAGAAAAAAGTACCCCTATGACTGCTTTGTGGTGTCCAGCATTCAGTACTTATGGCTAACTTTATCATGCCTGAAACACATCAGCCTATTATAGTCATTATTTTGATTATCTACTTTGTTTACCTTTTAAAGGACCTTGCAGAAGTTTAGGAATATATTTCAGGTAGAATAGCTAGCTATTAGTTCCACTTTCCACGTAAGCTACACAGCTTTCTTTCTGCTAGCGGGTTCTTTTACGCACTACGCCCATTAATTGACCGAGCCGGTCCCCCAGAATGACGTAACTTCTACGTAAAAAAAAAAAACAAGAAAAAACATCCCTATGGGATGTTTTTTCTCAATATATCTTGGCAGTATGATTTTTTCCTCTCCATAATTATATATATATATATCTTGGCTGTATGATTGCTTTACAAATGTGGGTGTAGATAAAAGTATACCTATGACTGCTTTGTGGTGTCCAGCATTCAGTAATCATGGCTGACTATCAAGCATGAAAGACAACAGCTTATTATAGATTATCTAATTTCCTGACCTTTCAAAGGACCTTGTAGAACTTTAGGAATATATTTCAGGCAGAATAGCTAGCTATTAGTTCCAGTTTCTACGTAAGCTACTTGACTTTCTTTCTGCTAATCTGTAGAGTGTAGACTAGAGCTCGAGCGCGCGTTCTTTTACGCGCCACACCCATTAATTGACCGAGCCCCCCCGAAAATGACGCAACTTCCTTAACTACGTATACAACGCATAGTCTCGCAAGTGACACCAGCATAATTATAATATAATTATAATTATTATTATATTATTATAATAATTATAATAATAATAATAATTATATAGATTCAACCCCGTGGAAAGCAATTATAGGGATAATTTATTGGTTAGTACAGTCATAGATAATAGAGTAAAGGGGATTGGAAACTGCGTTCACGGACGAAACATTTACTAAGCTATTGATGTACATTACAGTTAACGCTATAGAGAAAAAAAGGAGAAATTGAACAACAGCATATATCATTTACCTTCTTCCAAAGTGGACTAACTTTATCTTCTAAGTATAAAGGTTAGCTCATGAGTAACACACTATGTAGTACTACTACAACACAAACTAGTTTCAAGGATGAATTCGGTGTTCCTCTGGGATAAGTGGGCGTTGAAAATCACGGCATTTGCGTCTTAAAATTTCTAAATCGAAATAGTTTTGTACCTTTTACTAGAATACAAAAACTTACTATGCTATCAATAAAATATAAAAACAATGTTATTTGCCAACTTCATAATTATAATGGTTATATACACATTTGCACTAACACTAACTATGAAACAAAACCAACAAAACAAGGAAACAATAATATACTCTCTTTACTGTTTTCTCAAGGATCCAGAGGAAACCCAAGACCAGCAAGAGCTGCCTCAGACTATCCAGAAGTGGTGCAGGATAGTTGACCGTGGAGGCTTATTCCACTGCACAAATGAATCACTTTTTGACAGTTATAAAATCAGCAATGAAGAGAGGGAACGAGAAATTGTTGAACATAGTATTACTAAAACAAACACTCTTACATGACCATGCAGTTAGTAATTGGTGGTCAACACTTCATACACAGGGTGACATCAATGACGACAAAATCTCGGCCGATCTCCTAAATTTACTGTTGACTGATTATATTAATCTTCGAGGTTTTGCGTTTGCTGCTAGGTGGATGGAGATGTACAAAACAGAAAACAAAAAAGTCATAGACAAGACAAAGGGACTGAGAAAAAACTACAGACGTGCTAATTTATATTATTACTATGGTTTTTATTCGTTTATGGTATATACATACGCAGGAGTGCATGAATCCCAAGGAGCGTACAACAGCTATATGAAAGCTGTGTCAACCTTTGTCGAACGAAAGTACTTGAGATAATGATATTCATAATGTGTTCCAAGTACTATAGTGTAAACATACACGCCTAGTGCCATGTCCTGCACATGATACGAATGGCCACAAAAGCTGCTAAACGTACTATATACTAGACACACGACGGCTGTTGAAGAAGGAGGCGAATTACTTATATGTAGAGTGAGAGAAGTGGATACTGTTCATTTCATGAGCAACTAACCTTCCTTGGAAGTTTATCCGTCGTTGTTTTGGCCTGTAGCTTTTCTTTTTGGGCTGCCACTTATTTTATATACTCCCAAATTCTTTGTTGCCTTTTGAGGTAGTGAAGCAAGCGATGTTGATATGGTTCTCTTCATGGAACATAGGCTCGCTACAGCTGCCTTTCTCTTTCCTAACTCTGTATACTATACTAGTACTATACTGCACGCGCATTAGGCGCGGTTTGTCGGTAGATTGTGTCTCGTCAGCCACTTAGCGCCTCCGCGTTGTTTGCTTAGTGTTTGCCCATATATGGGCATTTTGTGCAATTCGTTCGACAAAGGTTGACACAGTGTTTTATATAGCAGTTGTACGCTCCTTCCCCCGCCTTCGGCGGGGTTCATGCGCTCCTGACATACGTTATATTCCATTTATTACTGTGCAACATAGCAACACAACTCGCTTTTTTGTCCACGAACGCAGTTTCCAATCCCTTTACTCTATTATCTATGGTACAGTAACTCTAAAATTATATTCAACTATAATTGAATATCATTAGTACAAAGTATCTGTGGTATAAGATGTATGTATTCCGAAAAACCAACTAATTGTTGAATCCTTGCAACTGTACTACAATTACAAGGATTTAACAATTAGGTTGGTATATTGGTATGCACATTCCTGATTGCATGATTAGTGTAATTGTTAAATCCTTGCAACTGTACTACAGTTGCAAGGATTTAACAATTAGTTGGTATATTGGTATGTACATTAATTATTAGTGATAACAACTGTTTTTAATAATTCGTTTCTTCCTATGAATATTATCTCCTTTTGAAGTTATCAATAACAGCCACTTTATATGGTAGTAGGGTGAATTTGGGTATATGCAATTTATGACTATAGTCACAAGAATAATAAAAAAACATTTTAAAAAATGAAAGAGTATGTAGGGATATATATCAAATTGAAAAAGCACAAGAACAAGATGGCTTTGGCAACAAAATGAAATACCACTTCCACATAACAACCGCACATAAGCATAGGCGTATCTAGGCATTGAGAACTACCAGGGCTCATTAATTATTCATAATTATTTTAATTATTGTTTATAGATTAATTAACAATTTTTGAAATAATAACACAAAGATAGTGGTTACAGTAGAACTATCTTTGAGTTGCCATGACTTCGGGCAAATTTTATAACTAAACTTGGAAGAGTATCCCGCAGTCTAGAAGAAATATCTCTCTCTATATTAAGTATTGCCAAATCGTCTAATCGGTCTTGTGACATTGTGGATCGCAGATAAGATTTTATCCTTCTAAGAGATGAGAAGCTACGCTCCACTGTAGCTAAATCAGATGCTGTAGCTAAATCAAATTCTGTACTTGGTGGACTGATTAACATCAATTTCTTCAGCATTTAATATAAAAAATTTTTGAAACTGTAGTCTAATACTCTATTTCTAGTGACTCACCTATATCACTATCAGACATTTCATTGACTTCAAGTCTACTGCTCTTATTATTATTAGTCTCCCAAAAATCTAATTTAGTGTACATTTCATTTTATCAGCTGGCTTAGGTAATATAAACAATTAAACATGTGGCTAAGTGGGAGTGTATAACGTTATCAACTGGCGCCATGGCTTAGGTAAACATGTGGCATTCAAGTAATTAAGTGGGAGTGTATTGTGCATAATAAATGTAAATTATTTGGTTTATACAACACCTATGCACATAAGTATCGCTTCTTTGTATTTTGCCTTTACTCTAGTTGTATGTAGGGTTGTTATGTGGAAGTGGTATTTCATTTTTACAGTGTATCTCTTATGAAAAAGTGAAAAATTGATCCACTTAATTCATTGGTTGTTCAGTTTTGTTTATGTTAACAATTGTTTAGGTATTTAAGTGGATTAATTTTGGTCACTTTTTCATAAGAGATATTTGGACTTGATTGTTACTCTTATATTACAATTATAATGCCTAATATCTCAACTTAGATGCACAAAGAAGTTTAATTAAATCATTTTGGGTTTCCAAATTTGGGAACCTAAAATGATTAGTTGAACTTCTTTGTATATCTATTAGATTAGATAAGATAATGATATTAAAATTACAATTATTGAATTATAATTACATGTATTCCATAACAATCTACACAACTATTTAATTAGTTATTTTATTTTTGCAGTGTAATGACATAAATACCTTGAAGAGTTTAACATGGGGCAAGGAAACAGGCCATGAATATATTTGATTTAAGTATTAAGTAAGAGGTATAAATTAAGGTGTGCATGCACATAAGCATGCGTAAAAACGTTTGGGCTGGCCATGCCTAGGTTTTAGGTGTAGGTGACACAATAGCTGTGCCAGTGGCTTGATTAGTGTACAGCTGAAACAGTAAAGAAAACTATTCCATGAATGCAAGTTCTTTGTAAATATTATTAAAAAAACATATTATGGGAAGCAAAATTTGTCCATGCGAGTAATACTTCCAGACAAATTGTGCTCCTTTAACCCTTTAAACCCCACATGCGAATGATTGCGTAATTATTTATTGTCACAACTTTACCATAAACGCACATTTGCGTTATTATACCACACCTCGCATTTGCACGCACACTACAGATATTTTTCTACCAAACTTTTACACAGAGTAGTCAAGGCTTTTAAAATTTGAGTGTTATAAAACTTGTAACTGTGAGTCATTAGACGACTCGGCCACACATGTTTTAATAATTAAATTTGGTGATGTAAACAGAAATGCCCACTTTAATTATGGGGTTTAAAAGGTTAA
This sequence comes from Petrosia ficiformis, assembly GCA_947044365.1. Classification (NCBI taxonomy): domain Eukaryota; kingdom Metazoa; phylum Porifera; class Demospongiae; order Haplosclerida; family Petrosiidae; genus Petrosia; species Petrosia ficiformis. The sequence goes on from OX345638.1 coordinate 2,868,123, forward strand.
CAACTTCAATTTCATTGTTTATGTAAATTATATTTGGTCAGATACTGGATAACTCACCTGAAAAGATCCTCCACCAACTAGAATTAGATATGTAGCCTGACTCATTGCATAGAGCTCCACTGCTGCCACAAATCCAGGGTCGTTTATTGTTTTATAAGTAACAGGATCGAACTGTATGGTTTTAATATCCGTTTTATTAAAGAAATGTTGACAGAGTTTTTTACCAACACAATTATGACATGACTGGCTACCATAGATACTGTAATCAGTTAAATACACAACATGAAGACCAGAGTGATTTCTAAGTATTTCATCCCGGATATTTAGACTTCTATTAAGACATACATCAAACATTTCCTTGCAATTTGATCCAAGTTTTTCACTTCTTACATGAAGAGCTATGAAAGGATGCTTACCAACACTATCATTCATAAACCGTTTGGCTAATTTTTGTACATATTTGTTGTATGGAAGGGCCTTGCCAAAATGGGGGATTTCATGGTTTGTAATGTTTGGCAGTACCAGACGATACGGTTTTTCTCTTGTAACACTGCTAGTCACTCCTCTCCAAGCTGGAATTATAATGGAGGCAGTATCACAATTTGAACATATTCTGGTTATAGCATTTCGTATCTTAACTGGTGATGTAGGGTATCCTGCAAAGATGCAAACAACTTTAGATAATTTGAAATCACTTAATCCCTTTCTAACAGTTTCATAGTTTAGTATTTTCAGTGTTTTATATGTATCTTCCCTTAATGAAGTTACATGATCACAATCAATTACAAAATTCTCTGTACAGTTTTCAAACAATTCCTGCAGTGTCGAATATGGATCTGAATATACAAAATAGATAAAAACCAACTGTCGACTTGATGTTTGTACGAATTCTTGAAGACTTGCCATGGGTTGTAAATTGTACTTCGTGAACAATTCTTTCATTCTGTCTCCATCTAACACTTTGCCAAGAGAAACAGCTTTCGATGCAGGTAAACTAAACAGTCTTGAGTTTTTGATAAATGGTTCAACAACAGTTGCATTCCAGTTTCTTGATACACGCACGAGAAAAAATAAGTTTGTAAGGGCATTTTGAAATTGTTCTACATACAACAGTGCCAAGACAAACTTTCTACCCGAAATTCTCATTGTGAGATTAGTCGCAGCAAGACTTTCGTTTGAATACCATACAGCAGATATGTCACCATGACCGAATTTCAGCACACTTAAGTGGATGATAATCGAGAAGAAGACAACACAGAATAAAAAAATAAAAAAATTACGGCCAAACATTGTACTAGCTATTATACAGATAGGTCTAATAATAATTCTTTTTATTAGATGTTAATTTTAATTATACGCGCCCCACATTATTTTTATGGCACAGGAAGTACGAAAAGGAGGTTAAGGAGCTGAAATTTCTGAAATGGGTTTTTGTCAGTAGAGAGGTACGGAAATTGTATGATTTATACTAGAATATCGAGTTTCAAGAAAATTACCATAACTACAGTACATAGCGTTTATGCGGCTTGACTGTGACAAGTTGCAATTTAATTAATAGGCCTAATCAAGTAAAATGAGTATAATACTTCTGCAAGAATAATTATTACACAAAGAGAAAGATATGCTAGACAGAGTGATGAATAAAGACAAGACGAAAGAAGACTAACAGAGTCAGAGACGTTTAGAACAAACAGACAAAGAAAGACAAGATTGAACAGTCAGAGAGATCAACAAAAAGTAATAAATAACTGGGAGTAATCGAAAGAACATCAGAGAGACAAAGACGATCACAATTAGCTAAAGAACAAGTGAGAAATTGAAAGAACACTGGATAGAGAGCGACAGATTAAGAAGGCACAGTGTTAGACTTAAATACAGATACATGTTATTATGTAGGGGAAATGAATGAATCTTGTCGATACTGACAATCTCTGAGGTTTCTGAATGAAAAATTTCTATTACAGCTATCTTACTGTGTAACTATAAACAACACGATCCAACATTTGATAAATTATTTAACAGTTAAAGGTTGTAGTCTTTTCTGTGGGTGGATGCCACTCCAATCAGTGTCTAGTCTTGCAAGCTTCTTGCTGCATACATTCTGTTTCCAATCTGTATTTGTTGGAAGCCACTCCCACCCAGGGGTATAATTATTGGGCCTAAATGTTTGCACTAAACATGGCCCACGGGCGGTGGGTGGGAAACTCTGGCAGGGTAACTGTAGTTTCTCTCTGAGAAAGATCGGAGTTTGATGGTGCCTAGAAAGGTAAATTTTATGGTTTCACTGAAAAGCTACAGAATTCAGCTTTCTTTAGCCTCTTGTAACTATAAAAGTAAAATGAATTTTCAGAAAACGGCTCTTTGTTTTCTCAAAATACATTGTACTTGGTGCACACCATGTTTGGTGGGCGTGGCTTTCTTGGTTTTGTGCTTATTGTGATTGGAAGAATGGCGATTTTACATACATTTCTTCACTTACAGGACAATATAAAGGTTATCAGAAGATATGAAGGTTGGTATTACACCAGGTTAGTGTCATATTATATAATATTCTGTTTTGAAACTGATTAGAGTTGCATCCGCCCACTCCCTACTACCACCTTAATAAGGTTGTAGTCTTTTCCGTGGGCGGATGCTACTCCAATCAGTTTCTAGTCTTGCAAGCTTCTTGGTGCATACAATCTGGTTCCATTCTGTATTTTTTGGAAGCCACACCCACCTGGGGGTATAATTATTGGGCCTAAATGTTTTCACTGATAGTTTATTTTCAGAAATAAACCTAAACAAGGCCCACGGGTGGTGGAGGGGGCGGTGGGTGGGAAACAATGGCAGGGTAACTGTAGTTGCTCTCTGTGAAAAATCAGAGTTTGATAGTGCCTAGAAAGGTTGATTTTATGGTTTCAGTGAAAAGCTACAGAATTCAGCTTTCTTCAGCCTCTTGTAACTATAAAAGTAAAATGAATTTTCAGACAAATATAAATATGATCACAAGATATGATGGTTGCTATTACACCAGGTTAGAGTCATAATTATTATATAATATTCTAATTTGAAACTGATTGGAGTCGCATCCGCCCACTCCCTAGTACCACCTTAACTAAGCTTGTACTTTCATATGGTCAACTATATGTGACCCTTTCAAGAACCACAGTGTTGACAGATGGTGAAAGTCCATTGAAGGGTAAAGTTCAAGGCAAGGATGTGACCAAAATTATAAAAAATTTATCAAGTTTAAAAAGATTTCTGTATTATAATAGATAAATTGTTCATCATAATTATATTAGTACTTACTATCACCATGCAGAGCTCGTTGTTGGAGTATTCTTCAATAAATGATGACACAAATTTTTGAAACTCTATCTCTTTATTGTTCTGATGCTCTCTGATCAGTCATCTATCCTCACCTGTCAACACAGTATCAAACCCATCATTCTCAATCATTTCTGACAGTATTTGTATAGCATCATCAGAATCTTGCAAAACTCAAGAAACATCCATCCTTTCAAGAAGATATGCCGCTTTCAATGTCCTCTGTAAAAGAACAGTATCTATCATCTTCTGAAACAACTACTACTGTGGGATCTTCTTGGTGTGGGTTCTAAATCATTGGTTGATAACATTGATAAGCATGTCAAACGTCAATACTATATAGTGATAAACACAAGTCCATTCGCTTCATTACTATCATAGCTATACTGTGAAAGACAGAATAGACTTCTCTTCCTCTCCAGACAAATAAGCTAAGCCTGTGAGTCCCCTGCATACACATATATAGAAGTATGCAAGATATATCATTATTTTTTGATCATTTTCTAGATTTTTAGATTTCTATATAGCATTACTGCCTTACCATATAATCAGCTAACTTCCTAGGCTGCTGATAAGCAAACATTAACATATCACCTTTTTATTCTTGTTAGCTGAGTTCTTACAACTTACATTCCATACTTCAGAATCAGTTTGGTGATGTTGTCATTCAACACATTCCCTATTTGTATATCAAAAAGAGATGTTTTTAAAGTCTGATATAGTAAGTTCAGAAACAAACCTACAATGGCGGGGTAACTGTAGTTGCTTTCTGAGAAAGATCGGAGTTTGATAGTGTCTAGAAAGGTAAATTTTATGGTTTCAGTGAAAAGCTACAGAATTCAGCTTTCTTCAGCATCTTGTAACTATAAAAGTAAAATGAATTTGCAGAAAATGGCTCTATTTGTTTTCTCAGAATGCATTGTACTTGATGCATGCCATGATTGGTGGGCGTGGCTTTCTTGGTTTTGTACTTATTACGATGGCAAAAATGGACATTTTTCCAACACTCCCACTCTTGCAGAGAAGTATAAAGATCATCAGAAGATATGAAGGTTACTATTACACCAGGTTAGAGTCATATTATATAATATTCTATTTTGAAACTGATTGGAGTCGCATTAGCCCACTCCCTAGTACCACCTTAACATACAAGAAAGCCTACGAAATTGCTCAAGCAATATGGAGGTAGCGACTAAAGACATGGAGGATCTCAAAAAGGCTATACCCACCCACCAGAGTGTTCATCGTTTAAACCAGACAGACCGGAGTAAGCCTACTTCTAGAACAATGATTTGTTACAGATGTGGAGCTACTGATCATGCATCCACCACTTGTCGGTTTTGTTCTGTACAGTGTTATGCTTGTGGCAAGATTGGCCACATCGGGAAAGTTTGTCGCAGCAAACCTCGTACAGGGAAACATCCACCTCCAAAAAACCCTAAGGGCAATGGAATTCATTCAGTGTCTCACGACAGCTGCCCATCTGAAACCTCAATGGACAAATTAGCCTCATCCTCAAAGCGATCAGAAACCCTATTGGGCAATGATGCCTACACCCTGTTTACAGTGCAAAGTAAACTCCAACTCCTCACCTTTCAAGTCAAAGTCAACAAGGTGGACCTTCCCATGGAACTAGATACAGGGGCTTCACTGTCTGTCTTTAGTGAACAAAATTACAATTTCCTTTTTAGCAATGAACAGTTGCAACCTACAGATGTCACTCTCCGAACTTATAGTGGGGAAGAATTCAACATCTTAGGATCTCTCACTGTCGAAGTTGAACATAACTCACAAGTTAGTGTGCTTCCTCTGCTTGTAATCAAGGGAAGAGGACCCAGTCTTTTCGGCTGGAAAGGATTAAAGTCAACTGGAGTGATGTTAATCACTTGTAGGATTCCGCCGTGGATAGGATTGTAAACAAGCATAAAAATCTCTTCAGAGATGAACTGGGTACCCTCAAAGGAATGACTGCAAAAATATTCGTTACCCCAAATGCACAACCTCGTTTTTTTAAACGACCAGTGCCCTACCTACTCAAGGAGAAAGTGGGAATTGAGATAGAACACTGGAACTACCATAAATACTGAGAAAGGTCTTTTCCAATACGAGTGTTTGCCATTCGACATATCTTCGGCCCCAGCCATCTTTCAATGGAAAATGGAGAGCCTTTTACAAGATCTCACTCATGTTTCTGTCTATATAGATGACATACTAGTCACAGGAATAGACCAGGAGTACCATCTTCATAACTTGGATCAAGTACTAGGGAAATTGGAATTGGCGGGACTGACATTAAAACAGTCGAAATGTACATTTGCTACCCCTTCTGTTGAGTATCTAGGCCACATTATAGACGCAAGTGGTCTATATCCCTCAAGTGATAAACTCAGAGCTATACGTGAGGCTCCAGAACCAACTAATATTTCAGAGTTGAAAAGCTTCTTAGGACTGTTGAACTATTATAATAAATTTTTACCTAATTTGTCTTCTCTACTTTCTCCCCTCTACAGGTTACTCCACAAAGATCTACAATGGATGTGGTCAACAGCACAATCAAACCATTTGAAACAGCCAAGGAACTTCTACAGTCATCTTCATTACTCGTACACTACGACAGTCACAGAGATCTAATTTTATCATGCGACACATCACCCTATGGTCTGGGTGCTGTTTTAGCACATCGAATGGAGGATGGGAGTGAAAAACCAATTACATTCATATCTCGGACTCTATCTATAGCAGAAAAGAAATACTCACAATTGGAAAAAGAGGCTTTGGATTTTGTTTTTACTGTTAAAAAACTGCACCAGTATCTATATGATCGATCCTTCATCATCTATTCTGATCATCAACCATTAAAATACTTGCTCAACAAAGCTCAACAAATACCTGTCATGGCCTCTTCGAGGATTTAACGTTGGGCCCTTACATTAAGTGGCTATCAATATATCATCCAACACAGACCAGGAGAGAAACTGCGTACTATATTTTCCATTCATGGATTACCATAACAAATCGTTTCTGATAATGCAACGTCATTTATTAGTCAAGAGTTTCAACATTTCACAAAATCCAATGGAATTAAACATATCTTGACCTCACTCTATCACCCAGCTTCAAACGGGTTGGCTGAGAGAGCTGTGCAAACTTTCAAAAGTGCAGTAAGTAAACTTGAAGGTTCTATTCAGGACAAGATTCTTCGTTTTTTGTTTAAGTACCATATCACGCCTCAGACAACAACTTCACTCTCTCCTGCAGAGATTTTGATGGGGAGGAGACTATGTTCACATAGATATGATACACCCGGATTCAACACAAAAACCCTTTGCCAAGAAACAAGAGCAGAGTTCTAAACCTCGAGAATTCAAAATCAATGGTCCGTGTATATGTTCGTAATTTCAGGGGTACTGAAAAATGGATTCTAGGAAGAGTTATAAAAGTGATGGGACCATTGTCATATCAAGTGGAAACAGAGACTGGTATTATCTGTTGACGCCATGTAGATCACATGAGGTATCGTCATTCTCCTGACTATTTACCATGATCACAGCCAGCACAACAACAGACTGGTAATGATGATTATGAGGACTGGCCAATTCCAGCTATAACACAACCAGAGCCATCTCACAATCCTTCTGTGATAAATCCACATCCACCTCCTGAATTGCCACGCCGTTCGACAAGAGTTAAAAGACCTCCAGATATCGATTTTCACCTCGGTATGGTTCAGATTTAAGGAAAAGGGAATGTAGTAACTATTGATATTCATTGTATGTATGTAATTACTGATGTGTGTAAATAGAAACCTGTCTGTAACTGTGTATATAAACTTAAGTTACTTCCTGTTAGTCAGTTGATGTTATAGAGATTAGATGTTTTTGTATTCTAGATTATAACACCATTGCATTGGTCAGAAGAGTAAAGGCCAAAAGAATTAACTCTACTTCACTATTTACTAGCCTGGAAGAAGTAGAACCTGTTTGTGGGGATTGGCACACAAAAATGTGCTTTTTAAAAAAGTGTTCATGATCTGCCATATTGTGTTCGCCGAACATAGGGTCGCATGTAGTTAGGGTCCAAATTTGATTCGGTTTGGTGCACCGGCCGGTGGTAGGAAGAAGCACGCCCCAAATTACACAATACATATACGTACATAGCTTACAAAGTAATATAATTTAACCCGTTATGAATTATATTACGCAATAAACAAATTCAGCAGAAATGGCGTCTGTTGGTACTAAGTCAAGTGAGATAGATGAATGGATAGAGTTGGCCAAAAAATGTCAATATCTTCCAGAAAATGACTTTAAAGTACGTTGAACTATACTCATATTATGGTTTGTAGATTCTCTATTTATGTGTCTTACTACTTTTTTTTTTACAACAAATGTTTTTATTTCATTAGAAATTGTGTGATATTGTGTGTGATCTCCTACTGGAGGAGTCTAATGTTCAACCTGTGTCCACTCCTGTGACTGTTTGTGGAGACATTCATGGACAGGTTTGTATAACAGTTTGTAAAAAGATATATAGGTGTTAGTTAATATTAGATATAGCTATATAGCACAGATCTAGTGTCACAGCCAGCCCGCCCCACTCTAATGAAGTGGGAAGGGTTAGGGAGATCTGTATTGAATTAGTTGTCCAGTTGTATACCACCCATTCCCAGGTAGAAGGTGGCTATTAGTCTGGTTATTTGTTATGTACATGCACAGATATTTGAATACTATTATTTCGAGGAAGTGGTCAAGAATCCACTATAATAGATTATATAAAGGCGATGTGCTGTTAAGGATGGTTAGTCATGGAGAGGAGGAAGAGTTTAGTATATCACTCAATGGTTCAGATTGAAACCCCATCCTCCAAGTGCCCTAGGATTGAGGTGCATCAGTGTTTTTGATAAGCTCATATGGCACACCATTGGCCCATAGAGCTTCTTATTTGGCACTGCACAGTTCTCTCTTTGGGCCAGTGGCACAGTTAATTATGATTATACTGTCAGTACTCAGTAACAGCATTAACTCTTAGCTACATGTTAATTAGCTCAAGATGTATTCTCAATGGCGCACACACTAACCATTTTTGAGCTAATTAGGCCCAAGCTTCAAAAGTTATCAAAAACTCTGAGGTGCATGTCTAATGAACTGCATGAATCACCATACAATTTACCATCTAGAACTGGTGAACACCCACTACATGTACATGGATGTCAGAGTTTTTTAAAAATATATTTTGAAGCATGGGCCAAATTGTCTCAACAATGATCAGTGTGTGCGCCATTGGGAATACATCTTGAGCCAATTAACGAAGAGTTACATGTAATGCTGTTAGTGATAATATATTCATAATTAACTGCACCATATGGCCTAGCCCAAGGAGAGAACTGTGCTGTGCCAAATAAGAAGCTCTTTGGGTCAATGGTGTGCCATATGAGCTTATCAAAAACTATGATGTTTGTTAATATTTGGCTCACTGCTGATTTGTTGTTTTATTTTACAAAGCATTGACAAAATTTTTTAACAAAAAGTGCCTTTGTAGTGAGTTAATAGAGTTTGTTATAGAACTGGAAAATGGATTGCAGTGCTTCAAATAGCATCCAGCAATTGGCCATTTTCCAGACTTTTTGCTTCTTTGTCTAGACAAAATTACAATTGACTGAACAAATTGTCTGATTATTTATAAGAATAATACAAAAAATAAGTATAGTAACTTCGCAACAAGGTAATCAAGAGCAGTCATAGCCTAGTGGGTTTCTTCTATATCTCATAAGTCGGAGTCATAACCCATAAATGGGCACGGTGCTGGTTTATGAGACATGCTTTTTTTAATGGACAAAATTCACAACTTGCTGGTCAAATATTGCCATGTCCAGATGTTTCTGCTGGACACTTTCAAAAACTATTTCGATTACTGACTTCACATTCCCTCCCAAGCAATATTCATGCCTGATAAGATATTCCAATAAACTGATACCATAATGGGGAAATATTGATGGTGTTTTTTTTATTTTGCGGTTTTGGGTTCAAACCGTCGAATTCAAATTCGCCAATTAGTTCACAAATGCACATGCGCATTCTAAAAGTTTTCCCTGCTGAGAAGTATAGAACAACCAGCTGACATCATCCTTGGAATGTGTCCAACAAGAAGTAGTAGTCTCTATTTTTCAGTTCCCACCTAAGTAGTAAGTACTTCCAGTGATAAACGGAGCACTTAGTTGTCTATTATTTACACATAAAATGCACATGCTCAGTCACACCCACATAATGAAATTTTTGCTAATCGTCAAAATTAGGGCTGGTAATCGCTTAGCATGCCTTAATCGATTATCACAGCATCAAATATCGATCAATCGATTAATCAATACTGCTAATTAAGTACATGTAGGTGTGTATTTACTATTTAATTAATAATAATTATTATTGTTCTGTGTTACCAAATCATTATCAACCACAATAATTATTAGGATATCAAGTAACAATTAACTAATAATGAAGCCATTCCAAAACATTAATACAGGTTTTTGTGAAGGAAGCATAACTATCAACGTTATCTGGATCTAAAGCAGCTCTCTTTTTATTCAATTATATATATATATAAATAATGTATACATGTAACTTAAAGATCTCAACTTAGTTATTTTTATAAGTATTATTTCATTACTCTACCTAGTTTTATGACTTGGAAGAATTGTTTCGGACTGGTGGGCAAGTTCCTGAAGCCAGTTATGTATTCTTGGTAAGTCACATGATATCACATGATATGTAATATTATACTTGTATATCAATACAGTGTTTTCCCCAAAGGGTGGTACCATGGCATTCCCCAATCCTTTAATTTTAAAGTTTATGTTGAAAAACACTGTTTTACAACACTGATTGAACATTGTTGACCAAACGTCATGCACCACTGAACACTCCGCCACCCTTAATATCTATCCATGGGTAACACTGAATTGTAGTGAGTTGTAGTAAGTCACATAGCTTGGTGTTGTTTTAGTTCGCCACTTTTAGTTATGGTTATAAATTATTTTACCTGGTTTCTCAAAATGTTTATTGTTTAATTACATGTCACTAATTTCAGGCTTAATAAAAGGGTTTATGTTTTAGTTAACTAACTAAAAGTGCCCATTATTGGCCAATGTTAGTTAGAGATACATGTGTAAGAAAGAAAAACATATCCCTATGAATGCTTAGTCAATTTCTGTTTTTGATAAGCTCATATGGGGCACCACTGGCCTAAAAAGCTTCTCATTTAGCACTGCACAGTTCTCGCTCTGGGCCAGATGGCATAGTTAATTATGATTATACTGTCACTAACAGCATTAACTGTTATTCCCAATGGCACACATGCACTAACCGTCATTGAGACAATTTGGCTCATGCTTCAAAATGTATCATGGTACTAGTACTGTACTTCACGTGATTATTGCAATTATTGCTATGTTGAACTTGATCCTTAGCAATAGTAACTTCAAATAAATACATGTACATGTACCATTAGGACACAAACTAAAATTTTTAAATTTGTTGATAGTGTTTCTTCTCCCAACAGACGGGGTCAACAGTGTGTATGAAAGCTAATTTATGCATATACACATGTTACATGTGTATATGCATAAATTAGACTATACAGTAATCACAATATCGCAAACAAACTACTATTGTCATTTTACTATTAGTAATACATGTAACCTGTTTTACTAATAGTAAAATGACAATAGTAGTTTGTTAGCGATATTGTGATTACTGTATACATGTAGGGAAATAATTTAACAATGATGAAATTTGGTAAAGTCATCAAAATTAACAGGAAAACATCTAGCAATTTCTCAGATTATTTATGAATGATTTATTATGAAAACCTTTTAAAACCTCTCACAGTACTCTCACGTAGACCTACTCCTAGCTCTTTACTGTAGTTTCTAGCAGTTGCTCTGTTGCCATACACATAAGCATACCTGCCAATGTCCAACTTGTATTGATAACTGTAGTGATTGTAGTGAGAGTGGAGCCTTTTCTCTAGCGGTGATTATCTTGCTAGAAACACTTCATATGCGTAGTTAATAACATAGTAAATAATAAGTTTGATGTGGGAAAAATTTGCAGTTTAAAAGTGGATTCACAAAATGTTGTGCCTATTTTCCCTGCTTAATGATTTCCCTATATAGTATGTAATGATTACTAATATACCAATTTAATTGTTCATTTGTACTGTTTTATGTCTCATATGTGTATAACATATTTAGGGTGATTTTGTTGATAGAGGTTATTACAGTTTAGAGACATTCACTCGACTCCTTACTCTCAAAGCAAAGTAAGTTTTAACTAAATGTCACTTTCTTCACATTGCCTTCAGAAAAATGTTCGTAGTAATCTTTTTACCCAAACTATTTTCATATAATTATCCTTCCCATTTTTTCATGAACAATCCATTACTGAGTCACAGACTTACAGTACAATCTTATGACATTAAACTACATGTATACAATAAATATTTGTACATGTACATATTACATATAAAGTCATTCTAAATAAGGTGGCAACATAATTAATTTCTACTAATGAATGAATGCCCAACCCGAGACAATAACCTTTAACCACTGTAAAAAGAAAGGAAAAATAAAATGGATGAGTGGTTGGATCAGTGTTTTTGATAAGCTTATGTGGCACACCATTGGCCTAAAGAGCTTCTTATTTGGCACTGCACAGTTCTCTCTTTGGGCCAGTGGTGCAGTTAATCATGATTATATTGTCACTAACAGCATTAACTGTTTGTTAATTGGCTCAATATGTATTCACAATGGCATATACACTAACCATTGTTGAGCCAATTTGGCTCATGCTTCAAAATGTATCAAAAACTCTTGGTTGGATGAAAGGAAACTTTCATCGCTCACATCCTTCTTTGTCTCAGTGAGCTACACTACTTCCTAACGATTTGTTGACTAGGTTTGTACATGTAGCTAAATGACTTTATTTTTCTCTCATACATAGATATCCAAATAAAATCACACTTCTTCGAGGCAATCACGAGAGCAGACAGATAACACAGGTGTACGGATTCTATGGTGAGAACTTTCTTTTCTTGCTTATCAATCTTATATATATTACATGTCTTCTCTTTCACACAAGATGAGTGTATGAATAAATATGGCAATGCTAATGCATGGAGGTATTGTTGTAAAGTATTTGATCTGTTGACAATAGCTGCTGTGAGTACTCCTTCACATCTTCACCTCCCATTCTCTCCTCCCATCCTACCTTCCCATCCTCCCTTTCATATTCCCCTCTTGCCTCCTCCCTCCTATCCTGTCTTCCTTCCCATCCTATCCTCCCATCCTACCTTTACCTCTTCCCTCCATTCCTACCTTCCCATCCTCTCTCTCATACTCCCCTTTTCCCTCCTCCCTCCCATCCTCTCCCATCCTCTCTCTCGTACTCCCTTTTTCCCTCCTCCCTCCCACCTTCTCCCATCCTCTCTCTCATACTCCCCTTTTCCCTCCTCCCTCCCATCCTCTCCCATCCTCTCTCTCATACTCCCTTTTTCCCTCCTCTCCCATCCTCTCATTCTACCTCACCTCCAATCCTCCCCTCTTCCATCCTCTCATCTATTACCAATCCCTATATCCATGTCTCCTTTCCTCCCTTAGATTATTGATGAACAAGTATTATGTGTTCATGGTGGACTTTCTCCAGAAGTAAAAACTTTAGACCAAGTAAGTATTTGTGTTCATTTTGTTACATATTACATTTTTTCCAGCTGAGCTCAAGCGTATGTACATGTATTATGCACTATGTCCATTAATTGACCGAGCCCCCCAGAGGGACACTATATGCTTCCTTAACTATATACAACACATACACATGTGACACAAACATATATATATATATATATATATATATCATGGAAAGTAGGGCTGGGAATTGGCTGAGATTCTGAAATTGATTATTACTAACTTCAAATCGATTGATAATCGATTAAAATCAGCGGAAGTAATTAGTCAATTAAGCCAATTAAGGCAATTAAGGCAGGCGTTTTATGATCAAAAAGGCTTCCTGTCACTTCCATATTGTACATTATTTGCTGTTGCATGTTTGAAAAGCACACTGTAAAACATTATTGGTTGTTTCAACCAATTGGTTTGGTTATAGGAGTTGCATGTTTTACATCCACCCTATGTATCTATCACAATGCCGCACTTTCCATTATGAACATGATAGTCAACTTTATAATAGAAATTATAAGAAAAATTATTATTATGTTCATAATGGATAATACATCTGTACTTTCCATTAGAAACATAAAAAAACATGTTTATAACTGAAAGTAGAAACAATTATTATGTTCGTAATGGATAATACATCATAACAGATATGTTTACAATGGGAAGTAACAAGATATATAGTGAAAAAAGTATTCCTATGACTGCTTTGTAGTGTCCAGCATTCAGTAATTATGGCTGACTTTATCATGCCTGAAACAAAATAGCCTATTATAGTTATTATTTTGATTACATGTATCTACTCTGTTTTTCGACCTTGTAGAACTTTTAAAATATATTTGAGGTAGAATAGCTAGTTACACAACTTTCTTCCTGCTGGTCTGTAGAGCTTGAGCGCGTGTTCTTTTATGTGCCATGCCCATTAATTGACCAAGACCCCGGGAACGACGTAACTTCCTTAACTACGTATACAATGCATAATCGCATAAGTGGCCACAAACATACAATCATATATATAGTTCGAACCCGTGGGAAAGCAATCATAGGGATGGCCCCACGGGCCATACAAATTGTTTTTTCCATGATAATATTGGCTTCCTAAATCCCTAAAGATGCTTCATTATTAATATAATTATTATATAAAAGCAGTATTAGGTAAATGAAACTCGTTAAAACAATCAATCAGTGTATCTCTTGTGGAATAATTAGCACAATCAATATCACAGACTGAGAAGAAGTTTCAATATCGATTGACTAATCAGTTAATCGATCCCAGCCCTAGTGGAAAGCAATCATCTCTCTCTCTCTCTCTCTCTCTCTCTCGCGAAGACCGCGTTATTACGGCAAAATTTATAAAATCTAAAAGATACAATAGTCTTATACGAGAGTGCCAATCCAATGGATGGAAAGCTATTCTTTTAACCTTAGAAATAGGCTGTAGAGGCTATATAAATAATAATGTTTTACATGTACTTGAGCAGTTGGGTTTGTCTAGGGCAGAGTGTCGTTCCACTCCTAAGAGCTGTAGCCAAGTGGCATTGCGCTGCAGCTATGTGATTTATTTAAACAGAAATAAAGCCATATGGCATACCATGCCTTATATATCCAGGCTGGAGTGATTTATTGGATCACTATAATTATTTTTGTAAGCTATATATATAATATTATATATATAATTTATTTTTTATTTTTTATTATGGCCCGTAGGGCCATCCCTATGATTGTTTTTCCACGGGTTCGATGTATGTTTATATATATAATTATATATAATTATAATATATTTTCTTGTGTCCACTTACGCGAGTATGCGTTGTATACGTAGTTAAGGAAGTGACGTAATTCCCGGGGGCTCGATCAATTAATGGGCATGGTGCGTAATAGAACGCGCGCTCAAACAGAAAGCTGGTTGTAGCTTACATATATTTGAAACTGGAACTACTAGCTAACTGTTCTACTTGAAATATATTCCTAAAGTTCTACAAGATTCTTTAAAAGGTAAAGAGAGTAGATAATCAAAATAGTAACTATAATAGGCTGATGTGTTTCAGGCATGATAAAGTCAGCCATGATTACTGAATGCTGGACACCATAAAGCAATCATAGGGATACTTTTTTTCTCTATATACACTTGTTTTAAATTTAATCTCCATGCCAGGTCTGCTATTTTTTGCAGGCAACCTCGCCTACTGCCTAGCATTTTAAATTGTCCAGGTCAGAGGTCGAAACAATTTTTCATTAGGTATCCTGCTGATGACTGGCCAATTAATCTTTGTGTGTACATGTATGAGTGTTTGTGTAATGTACAATGTTTTGTTTGTTTTTGAGCTAATAACTATTAAACTGCACATGGCCATGGGCTGTCGCAGGGTTATTAGCTCTTTTTCAGCAAGTCTTGCTGATTATCTTTTCTCTCTCTCTATTTGTCTCTCTCTCTCTGTCTCTCTCTGTCTCTCTCTCTCTCTCCAGATTAGGACAATAGACAGAGGTATAGAGATACCTCACGAGGGAGCATTTTGTGACTTGGTGTGGTCAGATCCTGAAGATATAGCAGGTTGGGCTATTAGTCCCAGAGGTGCAGGATACTTGTTTGGAGCCACAGTAACACAAGAGGTAAGAAGAGATCTCATTAAGAGTTAGTACATTTATAAATGTTTTAAGTACATGTACCAAACATTAATTGATATTAGTGCTGAAATAGTATTAGTTTAAGGTGGCGCTCTAGCTTGGTAATGATATTCATGACTTTTTTTAGTTACTATTATTTTACAAGAAAGTACTGCAGCTACATACAAGATAACTATTCCTTTAAACAGATCATGGGAAGAGCTTTTTTCAGCTAAAATTTCGCAGCTATCCAATACTTATAAACCAAATTACAAAGAGCTGGAAATCGAACTTTTAGGTACATTTTTCTTGAGCATGATGGATCACACACATCTGAAACTGGACATAAATGCTTACCTTCAATAGGGCTACAAAGTGTTCAGGCCACTTTTCTATTTAATTTTGTATTTTCACTGTAGTAACAATGGCTGCTACAAACAGTGGAATTCCCACTTTTTGCGACAACCTCTCGACAAAATAGATTGAACAAACGGTGGGCAGACACCTTCACTCCCTTCAAGTGAAATATCGAGGCCATACGTTGTATTAGAACAGAGCGATATGTACCTATACATTTTAGCTCATTATAAACTGTGATAACTAACAGAAATCACATTTTTGTGGTTGCTGACAGTCCAACCCCCATTGGTTAAGCATGGCACAATAATCAAATATTTGAGGTGGAAAGCGTGTAAAGTAATGAATATCATGAATAACAGGAAGTACTGTTAATTATTGAAACCTGTATCCACTAGAGCGCCACCTTAACTATAACTAAAACCATTTTAGTAAGGTATTGTGAGTTAACTATAACTATAACTATAACTAAAACCCATTTTAGTAAGGTATTGTGAGTTAACTATAACTATAACTATAAACCCCTTTAAGGCATTGTGACTTTTAGTTAACTAAACTATAATTAGGTCTAACTAAACAAAATTTTTTTAGTTAACTAAAAAAAACCTTTTAGCAAGCCCAATATTACTTTAGTGAAATTAAACTATGTTTGAAACTGAGCATATTATAACTATAATTAAAAGTAGTCACAATTGCCATTTTGTTTTTAAAGCCCATGAAATATGAGGAGTAAGTGGCACATAATGATAGTCCATCCTGGATACCAAATTTCATTGACTTACAAATACAAAATGGCAGAATAACAAACACAAATCACTCACATTACTTAGTCTAGGGCTGGGATGATTAATTGATTAATTAATCAATGAATGTTGACAATGTTTCAGATTATTGTGAAACAAGTGAAAGCAAATAGTGTACAATATAGAAGTGCATGAAGCCTTTTTGATCATCAAATGGGAGGAGTTTCCTGCATCAATTGGACTTCCACTGATTTTAATCGATTATTAAAGTTATTGATAATCAATTTCAGCAGCTCAGCCAATTCCCAGCTTTATTAATTACTGTTACTTCCATTATCTTAGTTCTTACATCTCAACAATCTGAAGTTAATCTGCAGAGCTCATCAGCTTGTCCACGAGGGTATCAAATATATGTTTGATAGTCAGCTCGTCACAGTTTGGTCTGCACCTAATTATTGTTATCGTTGTGGAAATATTGCCTCTATTCTTTCTCTACCGGGAGAGGATTTGGAACTCAGAGAGGCTAAGCTATTTTCAGCTGTTCCTGATACAGAGAGAGTTATTCCACAACGAGTAGCTACCCCTTACTTTCTTTAAATTAATCTTTTTCTCTGTTTTAAATGTAGTTAATTTTCAATCATAATAATAATTCTTATATTTATAAACTAAAACAATTTTTAAATTATTCAATAATAATAATTGTTATTAGTCATAATGTTTTGTTGTGACATATATTACTTTATACTTTATAATATGTATTTTGACATACAGTGCATAAATTGTGTCTTGATTACATGTGTAAAATATCAACAGTGCATAATTGTGATAGCTATATTACCCTAGTACACCATTCCCAGTTATGGAAGTTTAAGGTACATTTTTCTCCGTCTGTGTAGTAGATAATAAAACAAAACTTGTTGTCAGGACTCAACTCATTAAGATCTGAAAACTTACAGAACAGATTTGCAGTACAATCTCTAGACCTGCATATTCTCCATCATATCGTGTATCTCATCGCTATAAATCATTAAAGAAAGATCTGAGAGGAAAATGGCTCTACGATTTTAGTCACACCTCCTGAAGTGCTGTATGATGATACTATGATCATATTATATATATATACATTGAATAAGAAAAGAGAAAAATATACCTTAAAAGCATGTATTAACTTACCTAATTGTAACGTGCACTCCGGAAACCACATATGGAATTTCATTATCATCATCACATTTCAACTTGCCATAGACCAACAAATATGAATGACTAAATTATGTGAATACATTTAACGTCAACTTTTCTGTCTGCCTGACCTCCACCTTATTAATATCAGTGTTTTTTCTAGGGTAATATTATATTGGGGGAGAATAGCTTAACTTCCTCTAATGATGTGCAGTACAAAGATGCTTCATAAACAAATTCTAGGGATGAATTTAAGATGTTTGGGGGGAATCCCCCCTCCCTAAAGGCCCTAAAAATATTGATTAGTAAAAATGTACGTATATATGTTAATTAATAATAATTAATGTATTATGTAGTTATGTATAATTAATTAATTATTATAATCTTGAACCCATTATTTTCAGTAGAGTGACAGTCATATATACTTGTGTTATAATCGAAAATAATATTTTAAGCTTCTCTTGACATGGTTATTAATCATGGATGCGATTTTACCACTACACTTTATCTACGACCTGAGCCAACAAGCATAGGTGATAGACAATCATGACGGCAGGACTCTATTATCATCCCATGCCCCACCCTCAATATCTACAACACATACAGAGTGGCTAGTCCCTATCCCGACTCTCATTTATAGTCACCTTTTCAGTATCACGTGAATTAGTAGATTTGATTGGTCATTCTAGTCTGGGATCGAGACGAGACCATGCAACCTGAAAAGCACGGGGTATATAGTATCGTCCCCGTACCCGGCGTACCGAGTTTTAATTTATATTTAGAGGAGGTGCGGCTGGGAACGAGACTAGATCTATATATAGGAAGCGCATTGACCCCTGATCTCTGCATTCTGTATAATGGATATCTCAGTACAAGAGGCAAGAGCGATTTCTAAGGAAGCTTATATTTTTTTTCAGTCAATGATAGACCAGTATTCTCTGAGACAGTTAATTGGAAGTTCTGTACCTGAGAATGAAATACATGTCCCCGAAGACATCGATTCGCCAGGCGGTTTCCCGTACAAATGTAAAGATCAAGTCTATGGACCTGCATTTTTAAACTTACAAGAAGAACCTTACATCTTAAAAGTACCCAACATTTCGAGTGACTTGTACTTCAGTGTCATGTGTGTTGATCAATATGGTCATAACTTCGCATATTTTGGTACCGTTACTACCGGGAATAACCAAGCTAATTACCTAATAGCTGGACCAAACTGGACAGGAACTGCACCCGATGGTGTGAAGGCAGTTGCAGTTTCGGAAGGATTCATAGTTTACATGGTCCTTCGTCTTGAAGTTAAAAATCCAGAAGATCCAAATGATATAGAACAAGCTCGAGAAATCTTAAAAATGTGTGCATTGGAACGGCTTAGTGAATTTACTGGAAGTCCTCAACCTCCACCTCTTCCACCTCCAAACTTTCCTCCATATGATAGTAATCTGTTAACTAAGGCTGAGGTTTTCACGTATGTCAACGCATTTTCTAAATATATCAGGATCCATTGCACCGAAGAAGACATGTTTGCAAGATTTGCTAAAATTGGGGTCGTACCAGCAGCTCCATTCCCTCCAGAAGGTATGAAGGATGCTATTTACGAAGCTATACAGCAAGGTGTATGGGAAGGAAATATTACTGTTGAATCAGAGCTAAAACGACAGCTAGAAAATAAGGTTGGTGGCTGGTTATACACCTGTGGCATTAAACCTCCACTAGTTGGTAGTCGTGAAGTAATGCAAGATCGATATTTAGCACGTGCTGGAATGGCTCGAAACGGTTTCAAATGGGGCAACGACATTCAAGAAGCAGTTTATATACAGACGTTTCATGATAACTGTCAACATCCTTTGGACGGTGCAAATAAGTATGAAATAAATTGGTCTGCTGAAGAACAGCCACCTGTGAAGGCATTTTGGTCATTGACAATGTATGACGAGCAAGGTTCGTATATTGAGAACAGCTTAAATCGCTACAGCATTGGTAGTAATACACCTGGCCTTGTGTTTAATTCTGATAATTCTCTTACTATTTATATACAAAATAGTACTCCTGATGCTTCTAAGCTTTCCAATTGGCTACCTTGTCCACGTCGTGATGGATTTCAAGTGTTCTTGAGAATGTATCGGCCAAAGGATGTTCTTTTTGATGGAAAATATGCTCCACCTCGTCCAGAAATTGTGTGAATTGCTAACAATATAAGTTATACAATATAATTCTTGATTTGCTCCCAGATACTGATTTATATCTGACAAAAATCAATTTTGTTTTCAAATAATTAATGGGCTTGGCATGTACTGAAAAGAACGTGGTAGAAGAAATGAGTTGAAAAATTAATTAATGTTCAATCTATCCATGTAAAGATGTAAGTGCAAATGAACAAGGTCAGGATGGCACTAACATGGGAGGTAAATGTAGAACCCAAAATTACACTTTCATATAACCCCCCATAAGTACCTACACCGCGGCTATAAAGCAAAAGACAAAGAGCTGTACTTATGTAGGATTATATGGAAGCGGTTTGTTTAATTTTGGGTCTTACATTAACCAGCTGTTAGTATTATCTTAACCTTGTTCGCATATCTTGTCAGTAGGGCATTCACAAAAACCTCTGAACATTAGCAGGTATTACGTACGTATGTACATCTGGTATACACCAACGTATTTATATACTGTGATGTAACAATTGCATTTTTTGATGGTCTTTGTGTGTATGCACCTAACCATATCAAATGGTTGCCATGGTAGTATAACAATAGACATGATTATAACATCAATAATTCAGTAATTTCGTAATGATGCATGCATAATTGGAGCAATAGTGGCGGCATATAAGGATAGTTCATGAGACGTGCTTCTTTTAATAATGGACAAAATTCACAACTTGCTGGTCAAATATTGTTATGTCCAGATGTTTCTGCTGGACACTTTCAAAAACTATTTTGAGCTCTGGATTGTCTTCACATTCCCTCCCAAGCAATATTCAAAACTATTGATGCCTGACATATTCCAATAAACTGATACCGTATATGTGGAAATATATTGACCGTTTTAAAAAAAATTTTATTTGGCAGTTTTGGGTTCAAACCGTCAAATTCAAATTTGCCAATTAGTTCACAAAATGACACAAATGTGCATGCGCATTCTAAAAGTTTCCCTACTAAGAAGTATAGAACAACCAGCTGACATCTTCCTTCGAATGTGTCCAACAAGAAGTGAGCCATGTCCAGTATTGCCAAGATCACTTTGATACTGATTGAACATGAGCCACATAATGAGATTTAGATGGCAATGTTGGACATTAATGCGAGAATTTTTCTGTTCCCACCTAATTAGTAAGTACTTTCAGTGATAAACAGCACCCCATAAAACGGAACAGTCTATTGTTCACATGCTCAGCCACGCCCACAAACTTTTTTTTGCTAATCGTAAAATCGTCAAAATTAGGGGTCGTTTGGAATGCCATAATCGATTACACAGCATCAATATCGATGTTCTATGTTACCAAATCGTTATCAACCACAATAATTATTAGGATATCAGGTAACAATTAACTAATAATGAAGCCGTTCTGAAAAGTTAATACTACTGTATTTATAGGTTTTTGTGAAGAAAGCATAACATATCAACGTTATCTGGATCTATATTCAATTGTAAATCATTATATAATGTATAACTTAAAGATCTCAACTTAGTTATTTTTATAAGTATTATTTCATTACTCTACCTAGTTTTATGACTTGGAAGAATTGTTTCGGACTGGTGGACAAGTTCCTGAAGCCAGTTATGTATTCTTGGTAAGTCACATGATATGTAATATTATACTTGTATATCGTTGCAGTGTTTTCCCCAAAGGGTGGTACCATGGCGTTCCCCAATCCTTTAATTTTAAAGTTTATGTTGAAAAACACTGTTTTACAACACTGATTGAACATTGTTGACCAAACGTCATGCACCACTGATGCACTCCGCCACCCTTAATATTTATCCTGGGAAAACACTGAATTGTAGTGAGTTGTAGTAAGTCACATAGCTTGGTGTTGTTTTAGTTCGCCACTTTTAGTTATAGTTATAAATTATTATTTTACCTGGTTTCTCAAAATGTTTATTGTTTAATTACATGTCACTAATTTCAGGCTTAATAAAAGGGTTTATGTTTTAGTTAACTAACTAAAAGTGCCCATTATTGGCCAATGTTAGTTAGAGATACATGTGTACTAAGAAAAACATATCCCTATGAATGGTTTGTCAATCTGTGTTTTTGATAAGCTCATATGGCGCGCCATTGGCCTAAAATTAAAGCTTCTCATTTAGCACTGCACAGTTCTCACTCTGGGCCAGATGACATAGTTAATTATGATTATATTGTCACTAACAGCATTAACTGTTATTTCCAATGGCGCACACGCACTAACTGTCATTGAGACAATTTGACTCATGCTTCAAAATGTATCATGGTACTAGTACTGTACTTCACGCAATAGTAACTTCAAATAAGTACATGTAGATGTACATGTACCATTAGGACACAAACTAAAATTTTTAAATTTGTTGATATTGTTTCTTCACCCAACAGACAGGGTCAACAACATGTATGAAAGCTAATTTATTTAGTAAAATGTCAATAGTAGTTTGTTTACGATATTGTGATTACTGTATAAGGAAATAATTTAACAATGACGATATTTGGCGAAGTCATCAAAATTTCAATAAAAATATTTAGCAATTTCTCAGATTATTTGTGAATGAAAGTATTATGAAAACCTTTTAAAACCTCTCATAGTACTCTCACGTAGACCTACTCCTAGCTCTTTACTGTACTTTCTAGCAGTTGCTCTGTTTTCATACACATAAGCATACCTGCCAATGTCCAACTTGTATTGATAACTGTAGTGATTGTAGTGAGAGCAATCCCTTTTCTCTAGCGGTGATTATCTTGCTAGAAACACCTCCCGTGTAGTAATTAATAAGTTTGATTGGGGAAATATTTGCAGTTTAAAAGTGGATTCACAAAATGTTGTGCCTATTTTCCCTGCTTAATGATTTCCCTATATAGTATGTAATGATTACTAATATACCAATTTAATTGTTCATTTGAACTGTTTTATGTCTCATATGTGTATAACATATTTAGGGTGATTTTGTTGATAGAGGTTATTACAGTTTAGAGACATTCACTCGACTCCTTACTCTCAAAGCAAAGTAAGTTTTAACTAAATGTCACTTTCTTCACATTGCCTTCAGAAAAATGTTCGTAGTAATCTTTTTACCCAAACTATTTTCATATAATTATCCTTCCCATTTTTTCATGAACAATCCATTACTGAGTCACAGACTTACAGTACAATCTTATGACATTAAACTACATGTATACAATAAATATTTGTACATGTACATATTACATATAAAGTCATTCTAAATAAGGTGGCAACATAATTAATTTCTACTAATGAATGAATGCCCAACCCGAGACAATAACCTTTAACCACTGTAAAAAGAAAGGAAAAATAAAATGGATGAGTGGTTGGATCAGTGTTTTTGATAAGCTTATGTGGCACACCATTGGCCTAAAGAGCTTCTTATTTGGCACTGCACAGTTCTCTCTTTGGGCCAGTGGTGCAGTTAATCATGATTATATTGTCACTAACAGCATTAACTGTTTGTTAATTGGCTCAATATGTATTCACAATGGCATATATACTAACCATTGTTGAGCCAATTTGGCTCATGCTTCAAAATGTATCAAAAACTCTTGGTTGGATGAAAGGAAACTTTCATTGCTCACATCCTTCTTTGTCTCAGTGAGCTACACTACTTCCTAACGATTTGTTGACTAGGTTTGTACATGTAGCTAAATGACTTTATTTTTCTCTCATACATAGATATCCAAATAAAATCACACTTCTTCGAGGCAATCACGAGAGCAGACAGATAACACAGGTGTACGGATTCTATGGTGAGAACTTTCTTTTCTTGCTTATCAATCTTATATATATTACATGTCTTCTCTTTCACACAAGATGAGTGTATGAATAAATATGGCAATGCTAATGCATGGAGGTATTGTTGTAAAGTATTTGATCTGTTGACAATAGCTGCTGTGAGTACTCCTTCACATCTTCACCTCCCATTCTCTCCTCCCATCCTACCTTCCCATCCTCCCTTTCATATTCCCCTCTTGCCTCCTCCCTCCTATCCTATCTTCCTTCCCATCCTATCCTCCCATCCTACCTTTACCTCTTCCCTCCATTCCTACCTTCCCATCCTCTCTCTCATACTCCCCTTTTCCCTCCTCCCTCCCATCCTCTCCCATCTTCTCTCTCATACTCCCTTTTTCCCTCCTCCCTCCCATCTTCTCCCATCCTCTCTCTCATACTCCCCTTTTCCCTCCTCCCTCCCATCCTCTCCCATCCTCTCTCTCATACTCCCTTTTTCCCTCCTCTCCCATCCTCTCATTCTACCTCACCTCCAATCCTCCCCTCTTCCATCCTCTCATCTATTACCAATCCCTATATCCATGTCTCCTTTCCTCCCTTAGATTATTAATGAACAAGTATTATGTGTTCATGGTGGACTTTCTCCAGAAGTAAAAACTCTAGACCAAGTAAGTATTTGTGTTCATTTTGTTACATATTCTGCAGTCTGATTCCTTTTTTTTTTCCTCCTTAAAACATATCACTGCAAAAAATGATGAGGTTAGAGGATGGTTTGGTTTAGCCTCATACCAAAAAGAGCCTCAATTCAACTGTTTCCACATGTGCTAATTAACAATTTCCCAGATATCTGGGTGTTTGTTGACAATCGTAGTCTTTCCACTTCACTTTAGCTGAAAATACATACATTCAGTATAATTAGTGTGGTTAGTTTCAATCAAGTGGTCACTATTTCTCTCGATGCACCTTTGATCTCCTTAACTCGTTCCAAACCAGGAGCAGATTTTGGCTGTGTTTTGTGTACTACAAATTGACATACCATTTAATGACTACGTTTTGTTTTGCACATTTCTTGCAAACAGTTGAATTCAGGCTCTTTTTCTCCACCATCTTGAGAGCCTGGGTATCAGGCTAGAGCTGGTCCTGCCAAAGTGTCACACAAAGGCACTGCATATTTGAAAGTTTAGACCCCAACACAGCACCAATTAAAAACAAGATAAATCGCGAAAAATATATCCGTGGGATTGCTTTGCAGTGACTATCTATCACCCATTGCTGATGGGACTAGTGTGTCTACCTTTCTGTGTACACTGAATACTGGGGTCTGAATAAGTAAGTGTTAATGCAGTCTAAGTACACAGATCTTTGTTGAAACTGAAGTACTCCTTCAAGGGTATAAGCTCGATCATATTGCTGGTGACTTCCTCATGTCTGAAACTCAACAAATTATACTTGTTTTTCTTACTTGTTAAAAATTCTTACTTTATCTTTATAATGTTTTATACAACAGCTACATGTACATGTATTAGCAGTTTTACATTCTTCATGCTGGTATGAGTGTGCATTCTTTTACATTTACCCATTAAGTGACTGAACCCCTGTAATAACGAAACTTTCTTAACTAAGTATAAAATGTGCAGTCATATGTATGACACAAATGTATATACATGTATAAATATAGTTCAAACCTATGGGAAAGCAATCATAGTGATGGTCATACAAGTCATAACTATTATAGTACATATACACATGCATGTATACCAGACATGGGGTCAATTATATCTAAATGTAATCAATTACTATTACTATTACACAATAGCTTACCCTATTACTATTACTATTATATTACACATTAGAATTACACATTAGAATTACCTTATTATATTACTATTACTATTACAATGCCATCAATTACTATTACTTTGTGATTTTTTCAATCAATATTTGAGAACATTAATGCAAGTCTAAAATATAACTATTGCATTTGATTTCCAAAGACTGTATCAGTCAAACGACATCTTTCTGGACGAAATATCTTTCCAGCAATGCTAAACAGTCGTTCGACTGGCCCAGAGGATGCTGGAACAGTCGCTTAGCCAACTTGCTCATAGCTACATTGTAGTGGGTACATGGATGTGTTTTCTTTCCAAAATCGTTGAGGATTTGCTTCTTGAGATGAGCATTTATCGGAAAAAAATGTACATGTAGTAACTTTAGATCAAATAGTTTCTGTTGTATTGCTGTCAACTGATGTGTCAGACTCAGAGGTCTCGGAGAAAATGTATCCCAACAATTTGCTGGGATTCTTTTTCCTTTGTTTTGGGGGTTAGGTTGTGTTGGATCATTGGTATCATCTGTGACCTCTGTTTCACTAACACGTATAACAAAGTCAGTGAATTTTGATATGATATCATCAGGATGTGATTACTTTTGATCAATTAGTATTACTATTACTATTACACTACATTCACAATCTTCTATTACTATTACTATTAATATTACTATTACTATTAGTGTAAAAAAAGTAATCATTACTATTACTATTACATATTACCCCATGTCTGATGTACACATACATGTACTGTAGATTGGAAAATTTTTGCTGTTAAAAAATTTCATTGCTTCTTCCATCAACGGAAATAAAATAGTATTCATTATTTTTAAATAGAACTAATACAGTCCACAGCTTTGTGATGTCCAACATTCAGTAATCATAGCTGACTTTCTGATGAAGCGCAACATTTTTTATGGCCCGCAGGGCCATCCCTATGATTGCTTTCCCACGGGTTCGATGTATGTTTATATATATATATATAATTTTTTTTCTTGTGTCCACTTACGCGAGTATGCGTTGTATACGTAGTTAAGGAATTTACATCATTCCAATTCCCGGGGGCTCGGTCAATTAATGGGCGTGGCGCGTAAAAGAACGCGCGATCATTGATCAAGCTCTACACAGCAGCAGAAAGAAATTTGTGTAGCTTACGTAGAAACTGGAACTAATAGCTAGCTATTCTGCCTGAAATATATTCCTAAAGTTCTACAAGGTCCTTTGAAAGGTCAGGAGAGTAGATAATCAAAATAATAAGCTGTTGTCTTTCATGCTTGATAAAGTCAGCCATGATTACCGAATGCTGGACACCACAAAGCAGTCATAGAGATACGTTTATCTTTACTTAAATTTGTAAAGCAATCATAGGGATGTTTTTTTTCTCTATATACACTTGTTTTTGTTGATAATCTACTCTTGTTACTTTTTAAAGGATCTTGTAGAACTTTAGGAATGTATTCCATCTAGACAGTTTCTATGTAAGCTAAATGTACAAACTGCTTTTTTCCAGCTGGTCTGTAGAGCTCAAGCGTATGTACATGTATTATGCACTATGTCCATTAATTGACCGAGCCCCCCAGAGGGACAATATATACTTCCTTAACTATATACAACACATACACATGTGACACAAACATAATTATGGGTCATTCCATGTGAGATCAACACAAAAAATTGACACACATCTCAGATTTCTCTCAAACTTTATATGTACATAGTATGTGTTGAGATGTGAAACCACACAAATTTTTAGGTGCTCAACATGTATGGCTTCTAAGTATTAAGGTAGTAAATTTATACCTTTTCTTAAGTTTTCTTACACCTTGAGGTACAAAATGGATAATATCTCTTTGTATGAACAAGGTATTACAAAACTAAAAACATATCCTTGTAGCACTTGAAATAAGCTTCAAGATGATATATCACATGTGTTTGATTAGATTAGGGTCAAAGGTCACTTTCAGAGTTAATTAGTCTAATTTTCCCCAGATTGGGATCCTTTAATTAGTTTCGAATTTGGTTCAAATATACAAAGGGCATCCCTGAGTATATGGTTAAAATTTTATTTTGGGCCGTCCATGGGTTTTGGTTTTGAGTGACAATATTTAAGGTCAAGGTTGAGAAATTTATTATTGAAGTGGTAAAAAGAACTGTTTGACAGGAAGTTGTAAAATTACAACCTTATAAAACCGAAAGGAATAGCAATTCCTATTAGAATGGGCGTGTCAATTACAATTGCCTTCAGCAGAGGAAGGGTTAAACTCCTTAATTAATTAGGGTAATTAACACATCTATTCATATGAGAAATTTTATTTGAGGTTGAAATTTACTGTACACTTGTAGAAATGTAACGGTCAATATTTTAATCATCTATTTTGAATAGTTCACTTCAAAATTGATAACATTGACTCGTAAAATGTCACTCAAAACCAAAACCCATGGTAGCATTGAAGTCCACAGAAAAACAGACACTCTCTTTTCAGGAAACAACATGACCGCAGCTGGACTCGAACCACTGACCTTTAGATCAGGAGGCTCAAGCTCCAACCACTAAGCCATGCTGCCTCCTTAAAAAAAAGAGTGCCCATCAAACTGGGACTATTTGATGGGAATGACTAACCACAACATGTGGACTTCAATGCTAATATAACACCGTTAGGAGGGTTTCTCCGAATAAACTTTCCTCTATATCGAAACCCATGGATGGCCCAAAATAACATTTTAACCATATACTCAAGGATGCCCATTGTATATTTGAACCAAATTTGAAACTAATTAAAGGATCTCAATCTGGGGAAAATTAGACTAATTAACTCTGAAAGTGACCTTTGACCCTAATCTAATCAAACGCACACATGTGATATATCATCTTGAAGCTTATTTCAAGTGCTACAAGGACATGTATTTAGTTTTGTAATACCTTGTTCATACAAAGAGATATTATCCATTTTATACCTCAAGGTGTAAGAAAACTTCAGTAAAATTTATAAATTTACTACCTCAATACTTAGAAGCCATACAACTTGAGCACCTAAAAATTAGTATGGTTTCACATCTCAACACATATTATGCACATACAAAGTTTGAGAGAAATCTGAGATGTGTGCCAATTTTTCGTGTTGATCTCACATGGAATGACCCTTATATATATATATATATATATAGTATGATGGTGACGTCATCCCTTTGATGTGGTGAGTCCTATATATATTGTATATAGACCTTCAATGTGCACACTATGTATATTTGTCTCCATCATACAATATATTGTATATAGTATGCTAATAGGTCCTATATACTAAATATAAGACCCTTGTTTTGTGTCCTCGGATGTGATATAGCTCTCGTAGGCTCAGGCTATATCACATCCTTGGACACAAAACTCAGGTCTTGTATATAGGACTATTAACATACTATATATAATATATATTATATATATATATATATATATATAATTATATTATATATATATATATATATATATATCATGGAAAGTAGGGCTGGGAATTGGCTGAGATTCTGAAATCGATTATCACTAACTTCAAATCGATTGATAATTGATTAAAATCAGCGGAAGTAATTAGGACAATTAAGTCAATTAAAATTAAGTCAGGCGTTTTATGATCAAAAAGGCTTCCTGTCACTTCCATATTGTACATTACTGTTGCATGTTTGAAAAGTACACTGTAAAACATTATTGGTTGTTTCAACCAATTGGTTTGGTTATAGGAGTTGCATGTTTTACATCCACCCTATGTATCTATCACAATGCTGCACTTTCCATTATGAACATGATAGTCAACTTTATAATAGAAATTATAAGAAAAATTATTATTATGTTCATAATGGATAATACATCTGTACTTTCCATTAGAAACATAAAAAAACATGTTTATAACTGAAAGTAGAAACAATTATTATGTTCGTAATGGATAATACATCATAACAGATATGTTTACAATGGGAAGTAAAAATTGTTTTCCATGATAATATGGCTTCCTAAATTCCTATAGATGCTTCACTATTAATATTATTATTATATAAAAGCACTATTAGGTAAATGAAACTCAATCAATTGCTTAAAACAATCAATCAGTATATCTCTTGTGGAATAATTAGCACAATTGATATCACAGACTGAGAAGAAGTTTCAATATCGATTGACTAATCAGGATCGATCCCAGCCCTAGTGGAAAGCAATCATCTCTCTCTCTCTCCCTCTCTCTCCAGATTAGGACAATAGACAGAGGTATAGAGATACCTCACGAGGGAGCATTTTGTTACTTGGTGTGGTCAGATCCTGAAGATATAGCAGGTTGGGCTATTAGTCCTAGAGGTGCAGGATACTTGTTTGGAGCCTCAGTAACACAAGAGGTAAGAAGAGATCTCATTAAGAGTTAGTACATGTATAAATGTTTTAAATACATGTACCAAACATTAATTGATATTAAATGTAGTGTTGTATTTGTTAAACCCATTTTATTAATATATTGTGAGTTAACTGCATGTATAACTATAACTAAAACCCCTTTTAGTAAGATATTGTGAGTTAACTATAACTATAACTAAAACCCCTTCAAGCTTTGACTTAACTAAACTATAATTAAATTACAGGTCTAACTAAAACAAAATTGGTTAGTTAACTAAAACCCTGTTAGCAAGCCCAATATTACTTCAGTAAAGTTAAACTATGTTTGAAACTGAGCATATTATAACTATAATTAAAAGTAGTCACAATTGCCATTTTGTTTTTAAAGCCCATGAAATATGAGGAGTAAGCGACACATAATGATAGTCAATCCTGGATACCAAATTTCAAATACAAAATGGCAGAATAACAAACAGTAAGATCACTCACATTTACTTAGTCTAGGGCTGGGATGATTGATTGATTAATCAATGAACGTTGACAATTGTTCAGATTATTGTGAAACAAGTGATGTACAATATGAAAGTGCATGAAGCCATTTTGATCATCAAATGGGAGGAGTTTCCTGTATTAAATGGCCTAATTACTTCCACTGATTTTAATCTATTTTAAAAAGTTATTGATAATCAATTTCAGCAGCTCAGCCGATTCCCAGCCTTATTAATTACTGTTACTTCCATTATCTTAGTTCTTACATCTCAACAATCTGAAGTTAATCTGCAGAGCTCATCAGCTTGTCCACGAGGGTATCAAATATATGTTTGATAGTCAGCTCGTCACAGTTTGGTCTGCACCTAATTATTGTT
This sequence comes from Petrosia ficiformis, assembly GCA_947044365.1. Taxonomy (NCBI): domain Eukaryota; kingdom Metazoa; phylum Porifera; class Demospongiae; order Haplosclerida; family Petrosiidae; genus Petrosia; species Petrosia ficiformis. The sequence continues at coordinate 2,899,032 of OX345638.1, forward strand.
ATCGTTGTGGAAATATTACCTCTATTCTTTCTCTACCAGGAGAGGATTTGGAACTCAGAGAGGCTAAGCTATTTTCGGCTCCTGATACAGAGAGAGTTAGTTTTTCTTTTCTCTGTTTTAAATGTAGTTAATTTTCAATCATAATGATAATTCTTATATTTATAAACTAAAACAATTTTTAGTCATAATGTTTTGTTGTGACAAATATTATGTATTTTGACATACAGTGCATAAATTGTGTCTTGATTACATGATGTGTTAAATATGAGCAGTGCATAATGGTGTATTACCCTAGTACACCATACTTATACAGAACTTGTAGGCCTTTATTCCAGAGGAAATTTTAAATGTAGATGAAATCTACAATGTGAGTAGTCGATTGCCAGTTATGAAAGTTTAAGGTAGCTACATTTTTCTCCGTCTTTGTAGTAGATAATAAAACAAAACTTGCTGTCAGGACTCAACTCACTGAGATCTGAAAACTTACAGAACAGATTTTCAATACAATCTCTAGACCTGCATAGTCTCCATCATATCGTATATCTCGTCGGTAAAGATCTGAGAGGAAAATGGCTCTATACAATTCTATAGTCACACCTGAAGTGCTGTATGAAATTATATATCATATTATATATACATTGAATAAGAAAGATGTACCTTACCTAATTATAACATATGCACTCCAGAAACCACGTATGGAATACATTATCATCATAGTGTGTGTATGTACACGCATTTCAGCTTACCATAGACCAACAAATATGAATGAACTAAATTATGCGAATACATTTAATGTCAAATTTTCTGTCTGCCTGAATATCAGTGTTTTTTCTGGGGTAATATTATATGGGGGGAGAATAGTCCTCTAATGAAGTGCAGTACAAATGTTTCATAAACAAATTCTAGGAGTGAATTTAAGATTTTTAGGGGGAAATCCCCCTCCCTAACGGCCCTGAAAAAACATTGATTAGTAAAAATGTATTTTAATAATTAATGTATTATGTAGTTATAATTATTATAATATAAACCTTTTCTTGACATGGTTATTAATCATGGATGCGATTTTACCACTACGCTTTATCTATGACCTGAGCCAACAAGCATATGTGATAGACAACCATGACGGCAGGACTCTATTATCATCCCATGTGCCGCCCTCAATACATACAGAGTGGCTAGTCCCTATCCCGACTCCCATTTATAGTCACATTTTCAGTATCACGTGAATTAGTAGATTTGATTGGTCATTCTAGTCTGGGATCGAGACGAGACTAATATAAAAATCACGGAGTGTATAGACCCCGTACCCGGCGTACCGATTTATTTAGAGGGGGTGCGGCTGGGAACGAGACTATATATAGGAAGCGCATTGACTCCTGCTACGATTGGTCTCTGCATTCTGTATAATGGATATCTCAGTACAAGAGGCAAGAGCGATTTCTAAGGAAGCTTATATTTTTTTTCAGTCAATGATAGACCAGTATTCTCTGAGACGAAGTTCTATACCTGAGAATGAAATACATGTCCCCGAAGACATCGATTCGATAGGCGGTTTCCAGTACAAATGTAAAGATCACGTCTATGGACTTGCATTTTTAAACTTACAAGAAGAACCTTACATCTTAAAAGTACCCAACATTTTGAGCGACTTGTACTTCGGTGTCATGTGTGTTGATCAATATGGTCATAACTTCGCATATTTTGGTACCGTTACTACCGGGAATAACCAAGCTAATTACCTAATAGCTGGACCGAACTGGACAGAAACTGCACCTGATGGTGTGAAGGCAGTTGCAGTTTCGGAAGGATTCATAGTTACCATGGTCCTTCGTCTTGAAGTTAAAAATCCAGAAGATCCAAATGATTCAGAACAAGCTCGAGAAATCTTAAAAATGTGTGCATTGGAACGGCTTAGTGAATTTACTGGAAGTCCTCAACCTCCACCTCTTCCACCTCCAAACTTCCCTCTGTATGATGTTAATCTGTTAACTAAGGCTGAGGTTTTCACATATGTCAACGCATTTTCTGAATATATCAGGATCCATTGTACCGAAGAAGGCATGTTTGCAAGATTTGCTAAAATTGGGGTCGTACCAGGAGCTCCATTCCCTCCAGAAGGTATGAAGGATGCTATTTACGAAGCTATACAGCAAGGTGTATGGGAAGGAAATATTACTGTTGCATCAGAGCTAAAACGACAGCTAGAAAATAAGGTTGGTGGCTGGTTATACACCTGTGGCATTAAACCTCCACTAGTTGGTAGTCGTGAAGTAATGCAAGATCGATATTTAGCACGTGCTGGAATGGCTCGAAGCCGTTTCAAATGGGGCAATGACATTCAAGAAGCAGTTTATATACAGACATTTCATGACAACTGTCAACATCCTTTGGACGGTGCAAATAAGTATGAAATAAATTGGTCTGCTGGAGAACAGCCACCTGTGAAGGCATATTGGTCATTGACAATGTATGACGAGCAAGGTTCGTATATTGATAACAGCTTAAATCGCTACAGCATTGGTAGTAATACACCTGGCCTTGTGTTTAATTCTGATAATTCTCTTACTATTTATATACAAAATAGTACTCCTGATGCTTCTAAGCTTTCCAATTGGCTACCTTGTCCACGTCGTGATGGTTTTCAAGTGTTCTTGAGAATGTATTGGCCAAAGGATATTCTTTTTGAAGGAAAGTATGCCCCACCTCGTCCAGAAATTGTGTAAATTGTTAACAGTATAAGTTATACAATATAATTCTTGATTTGCTCCTAGATACTGATAATTTGATTTATATATATATAATTTATATCTGATAAAAATCAATTTTGTATTTCAAATAATTAATGGCTTGGCACATACTGAAAAGAACGTGGTTGTAGAAATGAGTTGAAAAATTAAGTCCAATCTATCCATGTAATGATGTAAGTGCAAATGAACAAGGTCAGGATGGCACTAACACGGGAGGTAAATGTAGAACCCAAAATTACACTTTCATATAACCCCCATAAGTACCTACACCGCAATGAAGCAAAAGACAAAGAGCTGTATTTATGTAGGATTATATGGAAGCGGTTTGTTTAATTTTGGGTCAGTCTTACATTAACCAGCTGTGTTAGTGTTATCTTAACCTTGTTTGCATATCTTGTAGAGCATTCACAAAAACCTCTGAACATTAGCAGTTATTACGTACATATGTACATCTGGTATCTACACCAACGTATTTATATACTGTAATTTAACAATTGCATTTTTTGATGATCTTTGTGTGTATGCACCTAACCATATCAAATGGTTGCCATGGTAGTATAGCAATAGACATGATTATAACATCAATAATTCAGTAATTTCGTAATGATGCATGCATAATTGGAGCAATAGTGGCATATAAGGATATATTGTAGGTATATTACCCAGGGGCGGGTCTACAGGGGGGGCAGGGAGGGCAATTGCCCTCCTAAATTCTTAATTTAGGCTATGCACAATAATGATTATCGTTTGCGTCCAAATTTTAGACGCAGAATTATGTTTGCATTCAGTGGGTAAACTGATTGTTATAGTTGTGTAAACTAGCTCCACCCTACATGTCATGTATGTAAACAACTCCCCAAAAATTGAATTTTCATACAAGTAAACGGTGACCACACCCCTCATGAATAATTAATAACCAAACATTTTCGCACGCCTTACCTTACCTTAAAAAATTTCTAGACCCGCCCCTGATATTACACAAACAAACTAGTATAAAATTATTCAATTTAATACTTATACAATTCACAGAATACTGTGACAAAATGTACATGCTTGAGTGAGAACAATATCAGTATGGTATAAGAATTATAGTAGGTGTATAGGTAATATCAGGTTGTATATAGTATGGTATGGTATAAGAATTATAGTAGGTGTATAGAATATCAGGTTGTATATAGTATGGTATGGTATAAGGATTATAGTAGGTGTATAGGTAATATCAGGTTGTATATAGTATGGTATGGTATAAGAATTATAGTAGGTGTATAGGTAATATCAGGTTGTATATAGTATGGTATGGTATAAGCATTATAGTAGGTGTATAGGTTGTATATAGTATGGTATGGTATAAGAATTATTTTTATACCATACCATACTATATACAACCTGATATTACCTATACACATACTATAATACCATACTATACATACAACCTGACATTACATACTGTAATTCTTATACCATACCAAACTATATACAACCTGATATTACTCACAGTATACATACTATATAAATAACATTATTTCATGATTCCTTGTATGTATCATAATGTATAGTAATTGTAGAAATTTGGTGAAACTATGTTAATTATTAAGTTATCAATTTTTTGGTGGTCAAAATTACATTTTTTGTATGAAGTAAAATAATCAAAATTTACAATGGAAAAAGAAAACAACGAGATAAAATTGCCAACTGCATAATTATAATAATTATTATACAATAAAAAATAATGTATTTGAAAGGAAATTGATTATATATACAAAATTATATATATAATTAAAAAAAGGTGTGTGAATGAATATTTAACATTTTAATGAATATTGTTTCTGTTGTGGCATTAGTGACTTTTCGGTGATATTGACCTTTGTACTTAGATCAATCCATCCTTGATATGGCTGCAAGTGATATATATACAAACTAAAATTAAACAATTGACAGAAAATATCGTAATGATATCATACTATTGATATTAACAGATAGATAATTTTAGACAGATACATGCATAGATAAATAGATCAATAAATAGATAAATAGATATATATATATATATATTATATATATGTAATATTTATAACGAGTGCTATATTGCTACGAGTGCTATATTGGATTTATATGCACCGAGCCCGAGGGCAAGGTGCATATAAATCCAATATAGCACGAGTGGGCGTGTTATAAATAATATATTTCATGATGAAGCCACACGTGCATCATACACATGTTTTGGCTATTGCACATGCGCATTCTAGTCTGAGGCTGAGTACGAAGGACAAGTAGATGGGTGAGAAGGAGAATATTCCCCGGGTTAAGAAGCGTAGATTGTCTCTGTCACTAAAGAGTCGTTTTAAGAATGCCACTTGTGTGGAATTGGAGGACTTGTCGAATGTGAAAATGCAGAAAAACACTTCCCTGAGTACACGTTGGGCAATGAAGAATTTCACCAACTGGTTCAGTGGATATAAAACTCTAAATCCTGACAACCCATGTCCAGACGAGGTTTACTACCATCTTGTCCCGCTGAAGTTCTTAGTAAGTGGTTGTGTGTATATGTAGCCGAACCCAGTCACACACGGGCGAGGCATATCCTCCGACAACTGTATATTCCCTGCTTTTGGGTGTTCTTCGCTATATGAAATCAGAAAATCCTTTCTATCCAAATTTCTTGGATAAGAACAATCCTGCTTTCTCCACCTTTACTTATAACAGTTGATAATCTGTTCAAGAATTTGCGGACCTCAGGGGTTGGAGCCACATCTAAACAGACAGAAGGAATTTCAAAAGAAAAAGAGCTTTTGTGGACTTCAAATGTGTTAAATGTTTCTACACCACTGGGTCTCTTGCGAGCCGGTTTTTTCTACAATGGAAAATGTTTTTGTTTGCGGGGAGGTCTTTTACAAATCTGCCAGTTTCCGGTGATTTTGAAACATCCTGAAAACTTACTGCATGACTGTAAACATTGTGTTATCTGTATTATGGCAAACATTTTTTTTGGTGTTCATTACTTGATTCTATCATCATTAGCAACTTTTTTCATTTAATCAACAACAGTGCATGTATGAAACATCAAAGGAATATATATGCACTCAGTGCGCTGTATGGGATTTATAGCACAGTCAAAAGCTTTGAAGTATGGCTTCATCATGATATATATATATATATATATATATATATGTGAATATGTTATACCACACCCGCGAGGTGTATATCACATTTATACTCACCAAGCCCTCGGGCTTGGTGAGTATAAATGTGATATACACCTCGTGGGTGTGGTATAATAGATTTATTCCATAATGGAGCCACACTGTACCTGTGCCAGTTCCACACACTGTGAACTGAATGCAGTTCCATCGAAGAAACGAAGACTTCACTCTAGTGAAAGTCTTCGTTTCTTCGATCGAACTGGATTAGGATCCTCCTTTTCTTTTTCACTAGACATGGCTGAAGTGAAACGTGTGCACGTGGAGTGGACAGTTCTGCGCATGTGCACTACACTTGTGAATCAGCCCTTTCGCAACCTTTATCGACAGTCGTCGGACAGTGAACTTCACTGTCCGACGACTGTCGATAAAGGTTGAGGTATGAAGACTATAACAGCAGAAATCCGAATGAGATGTGTCCTGAAGACATTCTATCCCACACCTGCTCCAAGGAAGTTCTCGACAAGTGGCTTTGTGTGTTTATAAATGAAACTCGAAGCAGGACAGGTGACCCGTACCCACCCAAGACCATACAAGCTATACTCGCGGGAATCCTACGTGCGATGAGAGCACAAAATCCGAACTATCCCAACTTTTTCAACAAAGAAGATCCTTCTTTCACCACTTTTAATGTGACTATCGACAACTTGATCAAGAGTTTACATGCTGTGCTGATGGTGTTGGAGCCCAGTCTGGTCATACGGAGTGGATTTCTATAGAGGAAGATCAGCTTTGGAATTTAACCTATTGTTCACTGAATTATCATTTCTTTATTAATTTTTGTTGGAATGTTGTGTTGAATGCAAACTATCATTCAACTGAATTGAAGGGTGTTAACCACAGGCAGGGAGTATATCAAACATCAAAGGTTATATACAACCCTAGGGAGTATATCAGTTTTATACCCCAGTTTTTTCCTTTGAAGTGTGGCTGCATCATGGTATAAATATATATATCAATGTGAAGATTCATAAACATTATTGCAACTTCATAGAACATTTTAAATATTTAAGGCAGGGTCACGTATTGATGTAAAGGCTTTGTGTTGTGTGGTACTTCATAATGTATTATGTTTAATTATGGATAGATACCTTATCAATAAGCACATGATTGCTATAAATCTAATTAAACAATCTGACATAGCATTATCAATGTAGAGATGAAGTCATTATGTGGTACTTCGTGATTTTAATTATGGATGAATACCTTATCAATAAGCACATGATTGCTATAAATCTAATTAAACAATCTGACATGGCATTAGCAATGTAGAGATGAAGTCATTATGTGGTACTTCGTGATTTTAATTATGGATGGATACCTTATCAATAAGCACATGATTGTAATAAATCTAATTAAACAATCTGACATGGCATTATCAATGTAGAGATGAAGTCATTATGTGGTACTTCGTGATTTTAATTATGGAAGGATACCTTATCCATAAGCACATGATTGCTATAAATCTAATTAAATAATCTGACATAGCATTATCAATCCAGAGATGAAGCCATTATGTGGTACTTTGTGATTTTAATTATGGATGAACCTTATCCATAAGCACATGATCGCTATAAATAATCTGACATAGCATTAGCAATGCAGATTAACCATGTTGTGTCAAACACAATGCAAGACCTTGTGTCGTTTTGAGTATAAAAGAAATCCTTTAAAATACATGTAAGTCCCAAGTTGCCATAGTTACAAGTTGTCATGCTGATACAGACAGCTAATGATAAAACAACAGATTCGTACAGAGTTTACATGTATACAGGGAGATATCATATTCTCAAATTATTAATAAGAAACCTACAAAATATGCCATGTATGTATGTTGAAATACTGACAGAGCATTGACAAATCACAAAGTATTGATAAATTAAATTTTGAAGATTAGCAATTAAATTTCATTATGTGGGTGTGACTGAGCATGTGCCATTTTATGTCTAAACAATAGATAGCTGTTCCATTCTAATTTTATCACTTGAAGTACTTAGTAGTGGAAGGTGAGAACTGAGAAATGGAGGAAAATATTAGCTGGTCATTCTATATTCCTCAGTAGGGAAACATTTAGAATGCACATGCACATTCGTGAATTTTAAGTTTGAACCCCAAATTAAAAAAACCAATGTCAATATTTCCACGTATACAGTAATAGAGAACTAAGTTGTTTATAATATTGTACATATATCACATGTCTAAATAAATATACTCCTACATGTACAGGTAACACAAATATTCATTAACAACTCTGAGCAATTAAAAGATGAAGCTAACGTGTTCCTTTGAGGCTCTAATTAATTTCGTAAAGATTACATATCTTATTGTATGTCAGTATTCATTGTGGTGATTATTCAAAAATTAAATTTACAATGAATTATTATAATTACATCTATATAGTTTCTATTTACCAACCAATCTTCATAAGGTAGGTACATGTACATGTGTATGTAGGTAGTACTATATCTGACCACCCACCCACCTACCTACTTACCTACATGTGCCTACCTACATACGTGTACCTACCTACCACCAACCCACCTACCTACCTACCTACATGTACCTACCTACATGTGTACCTACCTACATGTACCTACCTACCTACCTACCTACCTCCCTCCCTCCCTACCTACCTACCTATGTACATGTACCTACCCACCTACCTACCTACCTACCTAGTACCTACCTATATACATGTACCTACCCACCTATGTACCTACCTACACATACCTATGTACCTACCTACCTATATACATGTACATGTACCTACCCACCTACCCACCTACCTACCTACCTACCTACCTACCTACCTATCTACCTACCTACCTACCTATATACATGTACCTACCCACTTACCTACCTACCTACGTACCTACCTACCTCCCTACCTACATGTACCTACATGTATATACATGTACATGTACCTACCCACCAACCTACCTACCTCCCTACCTACCTATATACATGTACCTACCCACCTACCTACCTACCTACCTACCTACCTACCTACCTACCTACACGTACCTACCTACCTACCTACCTACCTACCAATCCATTCACTTTATGGTAGTATAAAAAATATCTTAGTACAACTAGATGAATGTAAAACATTGTGGGGGCGAAGTAGTACACGCCTATTAATTAGTTAAAGCTATTTCACCCCGCCTGGGGCCAAGTGGTCCCCGCGGGAGAAAAAGACGTACGTACGCAAGCAAGCAAGCAAGATTCTCGACTAGTGTGGGGCTTCGCCCCAATTATAATTATATACAATCAGTTCTAACATCTGTTCTTTATAATAAATTATGTGTACCATGAATAAGACTGCAATTTCAGCCGCATGAGAGGAGTAAGTTCTGTTTGTCAACTCCACACTCGCACCAAACCATCTGACGAAAATAAACTTTGAAGATTCTTTCAGACAAACTGCAAGAGAGAGACAGAGAGTGAGACAGAGAGTGAGACAGACAGACAGACAGACAGACAGACAGATAAACAGAGAGAGAGAGAGAGGCAGGACAGACAGAGAGGGGGCATGTATGCCAAAACAGTCATCATTAATTAAAATTGTGTGAATTTCTAATGATTGCCTACTAACCACAGCATGATATTAATTTCCTAAGAAATCATTAGTGTACAATGACCATATTACAACATGCACATAGTCACAAATATACTTACTAGGTTTCTGTGTTACAACATAACATGAAAACTTCAATTTCCACACAAGTCAAAATATTTATGGAATGATGATTAGACTTATAATTACTATCTGACATCACATCTGGCTGCTCTCTTAAGTATGGAAGCTTCTTCAAGTTTGCTCATGGGTGGCAAAGATGAAGATACCTATACCGTGTATACCATTTATTAGAATACAGTGAAAAACTAGAGCCTGTGTGGTTTCTAGCAGTTGTTGAAGTGCGAAAATTGGTTGTATTTTGAGCAAAAATGAAGCGCTTAATTGCGCAGTTGTGGTAAAAATGTCTGCACACACTTGCATTATTTGTGGGAAGTAAGGATCCTGAAGTCAGTTTCCATCGTTTTCCAAGTGATGCTAATAGAGTATTAAAGTGGGTTGGAGTTTTATAATATTGTCTGAACAACTTCTATAAACTCTGCCATCATTTCGTTCTTGCTCAAACTACAACCAATTTTCACACTTCAACAAGTGTTAGAAGGCACATACATGTAGGCTCTAGTTTTTCATTATATTCTAATAAATAGAATAAATGATATATCTTTGCCACCCACTAGCAAACTTGTAGAAGTGATGACTTTATAATTATGATTATGTACATGTGTTATAGTGTATAATGCATACTTCAATTACAATAATTATACAAAAAAGGAAAGAACATGTAGGGATGGAGGATTCACAACTAGGATGGTATACTTTTAACTACAAAATCAAAGAAATCCTTAACCCTATCCTATATAAGTACCTACACTGCTATGAATAGCGAAATACAAAGTACTGTATATACAGTACCTGACATTATTAAGTTTACATACTATCACTGTACTTCCATCGACTATAGTGTACTTTGTGAGTGAAGTACACTGTACTTCAAATGTATTACACCTTAATACTATGCTATCACATATACATGTATGTACAAATGTAAAGGCAATTCACCAATATTATCCTTACAGTACAAAGTAGTACTATAGTACTACTTAGAAGTACAGTTGACTATCATCTTATTAAAGTGCAGCTCCTATCATAGTATGTAAACTTAATAAAGTCAGGTACTGTATATACTATTAATACAGAAGTGATTTCTTTGCTAAAGCACCATCCCAAACCTGTCTGTATACTTTTAGTTTGTGGTGTTCTCCTTACTATGTAAGACCCTATGGTTTGACAAATTTGGTCCCTAGACCCTATATCTTACAATTTATAATTAAATAATTGTAATTTGAAACTAATTTACAATATTACCTATTTATATACTACTTGTATTTGTTCTCACTCAATCATGAAATTATTGGTTTGTGTACATGTAGGTTTTATACTATTTTGTTAGGACAATATAACTCATGTTCTCCCTGTCTTCAGAAAAAAGTCCGTAACTTTAGTTTTGAAGGACCAAAAATCTTTTACTTGCACTATTTTCATATAATTATCCTTCCTGTTCTTTTTTGTGTATGTTGAATTTTAATCCATTGCTTCATTATTGTGTTACAGTATAATCATGTATTAAACTTATGACATTTACAGTATAATCATGTATTACCCTTATAACATTTACAGTATAATCATGTATTAACCTTATAACATTTACAGTATAATCATGTATTACCCTTATAACATTTACAGTATAATCATGTATTAACCTTATGACATTAAACTATACACTATATTACATATAAAGTTAATTTTGAAGTCATCATGAATGTGAAACAGACTTTACAATACAACTTATAAATTATTACAAGATGTGGTATGTAGGAGAGAGAAGATTAGGCAAAGGGCTAAACTCCAAATTTGGGCTACCTAAAGTTATTAATAGTGTGCCATCTAATTAATTATTCATGAGAGGCATAGGACTCTATATGTACATAATTAAAAAGTAATGTAGTAATTTTAGTTTACAACAAATAAACCTCCTTAACAGGATACTAAATACTGGTCTGTCCAGTTACTACCTATCATTATTGGATATTGTTTGTATAATCACATCAAAGTATATTCTGTAGTATAGTAATTATACACTAGAGAAAACATCTATTTATAAATAGAAATATTTATCATTTCTAAGTATTCTTCTGAATCAAATTATGACCCAATTTGTGAAAACATCACTTGTGGTGCACATATGCTTATATTTAATCACTTGTTAGTCGGCCATTTTGACAACAAAATTTGGTATCTAGAAGGAGTCTTCCTTGATACAAAATTTCACTTGCTTCCTGTTCAAAATGACTGAATAGCATTTTTCTAAATTGTTATGCAGGTTCACAAGTGTTGTTTTCACAGATCGGACCATTATTTACTTTAGTTCAGGTTAGCTTTCAATATTTCAATCATGAGCAGAATTTTTCAATGCCAAGAAAAACAAAGTAAATGAATAAAACAAATAACAACCCTGCTGAGAGATCAGACGGTCCAGGGAATCTAATATTTGTGTAAACTTTGTTGAATTTGGTTCATTCTAATTCATAATGAAACTTACGAGGGCTGGAATGTTACCTACATGTATGGCCCTTCCATTCCTCATGAGGGCCTTGAGAATATTCTCCATGTCCCTCCTTTCTCACGAGGGCCTTAGGAATATTCCCTATATCCCCCCTTCCTCTCAACCTGATGATTAAACATTATTTCAATTATTCCACAAACAATTATTTCTCACCTAATCCATACATGACGTGATTGTCATCAAGATGTGTAGAAAACTCATCAATGCCTCCATTGCCTGATGCAACTAGACTGAACTCAGTTCGTCTTCCTTGTGGATGTCCACATATAACCCTACAAGATAAAGCAATGATAAGATAAGCTCACATGACGCACCATTGATTCAAAGACATTCTTATTTAGTGCTGCATAAAGCTGATGATATTCGTCATTGTGAAGTATGTGTAACTACATGTATACAGCACTGGTGTATCTACATTACTATGTATACTATAGTCTCTTTATACACATTCTTTATCAACTCCCTCATGAGTACATGTAAACTTAACATTTTGTATCAAAACATTTAGTATGTTATGTCAAACTAATTCATACTATAATAACATCTGATAGGATGAGAGCATTGAACTTGTACATTCAATTATTAGACTAATTTTTGTATGTACTGTATAATTATATAAAGGATTTCCTACTGTCAAGGGCATTAATTACATGTATGTACACATAATTACATGTATGTCTGGATGTATAATTAGTACTGGACTGGAGTGTGAAATATATGTACAGTATAATTATGTTATTTTGGCAGATTCTACGTACAATTTTCACTGCTATAAATAGTAATGAAACCACAAACCACAAACCACAAACCTGTTATATTGGTATTAAAGAAGTTCTATTAATTTTTAATAAAAATTTGATAGTGATTATCTTCATAGACAGGTGGTGTTGATTTAGCATGACACTTCATTATGTGGAATTTCTCACAGTTTTAGTATTAATTAACTAAAATAATATTACAGTATAGGTTTACTAAAAGGGATTTAGTTAACAATATCTTAATAAAAGAGGTTTTATTGTTTAGTTAACAATGTCTTAATAAAAGAGGTTTTATAGTTTAGTTAACAATGTCTTAATAAAAGAGGTTTTATAGCTTAGTTAACAATGTCTTAATAAAAGAGGTTTTATTGTTTAGTTAACAATGTCTTAATAAAAGAGGTTTTATTGTTTAGTTAATAAAAGAGGTCTTATTGTTTAGTTAACAATGTCTTAATAAAAGAGGTTTTATTGTTTAGTTAACAATGTCTTAATAAAAGAGGTTTTAGTTATTTACAGTTTAGTTAACAATGCAAAATAAAATATGATTAACAATGCAAGATAAAATATGATTTAGTTATAGTTGTTGTAAAACAACACTACTTGGATTGGACCACTGTAAAACTCATACGTCAATCCGGTATTGATTTGTAAAACTCGTACGTCAATCCGGTATTGATTTGTAAAACTCGTACGTCAATCCGGTATTGATTTGTAAAACTCGTACGTCAATCCGGTATTGATTTGTAAAACTCATACGTCAATCCGGTATTGATTTGCAAAACTCGTACGTCAATCCGGTATTGATTTGTATAACTCGTACGTCAATCCGGTATTGATTTGTATAACTCGTACGTCAATCCGGTATTGATTTGTAAAACTCATACGTCAATCCGGTATTGATTTGCAAAACTCGTACGTCAATCCGGTATTGATTTGTATAACTCGTACGTCAATCCGGTATTGATTTGTAAAACACGATTACAATGACCTTTAAAATTTAAATTATTTAATTATATGATAAGTACATGTAATAATAGTAAACACTATTATTACACAGTTCAGCAATAATTTTACTCATTATTTACAATTCACATACCATGGTCTAGCTTCATACACAATTCCGTAATAATAAAATTTACACATTTTAACAGTTCAATATTATACATAATTATAATGAAATCGTCATCATAATTATGATATACATGTACATGCACAACCACGAGAGAATTATAAACAAAGGAAAACCAAAAACATCAGGAATCTGACTAGGGATTGAGCCCAGGTCCTAATCAAGCACTCTTAACCATCTGAGCTACACCGGATTCCTTGATGTGTAGGATTGAACTAGCTGTTTCTAACTCTCCCAAAGACCTAACTGGCTTAAGCTGATGAGTAGTATCCTAACCAGAAGCTCTCTTAGCAGTTTCATAATTTATATCGTCACATCTAAAGGCCATAAAGCCAAAACGTCATACAGAGCTATTTGTTCTTTAAATAAAACGTCAAGAAATTATACATACTTGATTTTCCCATCTCACTAACTGACTGACTGTAAATGGCCTTCCTTAAATACGTACAATTTAATACACTCATGATCGTTGATATGATACATAGTACAAACAGTGATTGCCTATAATAACTATACACACTCATAGTTAAACAGTGATTGACTATACATCATTGTATTAATTAATACACTCATAGTTTATATGATAGATAGTACAAACAGTGATTGCCTATAATAACTATACATACATTATATATACATTTATATTATTGTATCTTGAATTATACTACTAGATAAATTTAATTTATATGAATATTTTACAAAATGAAAGAGTATGTAGGGATATATATCAAAACCGAAAAAGCACAGAACAAGATTGGGATGGTGGCAACAAAATTAAACACCATTTCCACATAACAACCATACATACTTGTGAATGCCGTTTCTTTGTGTTTTGCCTTTACTCTAGCTATATATACTTATGTAGAGTTGTTATGTGGAAGTGGTATTCAATTTTGTTGCCTAATATAATTATATCTTCTATATAAGTTATCTACAAGATATTATATTAGATTAAAGACATTCACTGTTAGTAAGTTAATAGTAGCGTAATTATTATTATAATAATAGTTATATAATAATAGTAATAATAGTAATATTATTATTATTATTATTATACAATAAAAATTCATACTACATTTATACAATTGCTGTCCTCCATTCATCAGATGTATATATACATTATATAAACTATGTTCTCATCCATTCATTTAAATACTAAATCTGGTAGGTAATTGAATAATGATAGGGCAAATACATGTATAAACTATGTTGTCATCCATTCAATTTAGCTGGTAGGTAATTAAATAATGATAGGGCAAATATATATTCATACATGTATAAACTATGTTGTCATCCATTCATTTAAATAAATCTGGTAGGTAATTAAATAATGATAAGGCAATTTATAATTATGTTGATATAATCTATCCATTTAATACTATCATAATGTATTATACTAGTGAAACTGGTAGGTAATTAAATAATGATAAGGCAAATTCATATAAACTATCCATTCATCATACGATGTACTATACTAGTAAAACTGGTTGGTAGTTAAAGGAAATTATATATTCATATTTATAAACTATGTAATTAAATAATAATAAGACAAATATATATTCTATGTTGTCATCTATCATCGTATTATAATGATAGGGTAAATTATATACTAGTTGTTCACACAAAACATGTTGTCATAATGATCCTTACCAGTTTGTGTCACTTGAACTTGAGTGGACTTCACTGATAGCTTTCTTTATAGACTCTCTTTCTTTTATACACAAACTCATCTTTTGAGGTAGTTTATAAATAATTGCATTTTCAAGTTTCAAAATGTTTTTATATGTATGGCTTTGAAATTCAAATTTTAAATCAAAACTGAAAAGCATCTGTTACACAAAACATACTTACTAACATGATTTATAATGTCTGTAGCCTAAATCTTAGCTTGGCATGTTTTAATATGCTACCATTCAACCATCCAGCTATATATAAATATTTATTTACTAGATCCAGTCTATGATCAACTTAGTAGTATATATATATATATACAATACAGTAATAATAGTATAGGTATTAAATTTAAACTCAAATTTCATTTAAATTTTAAAAGAGAAATACACAAAGCTCATTTTGTAACTTACTTTGTCAGTTGTTCTTGTATTCTGACTACCAACTCAGACTCAATACACCGATTCACAAGTTTTAATTAATGGAATATACTAACTGATACAGGTGTTGCCAGTAAGTGGCAATTGCTGAATATCTACTGTTGTCCTGGATACTGAGGTAGTATAAAAACAACTTAATTACTGCAAGCACATCAATGAATTTCACAGGAATTTTAATTAATTGTTTTATAAATTTCCCAGACACGTGAGCATGACGTCCCCGGTCCCTCACGAATAATATCCGGGGAGACGCAATCGAATAATATCCGGGAGGATACTATTCACTCGCACAAATGTCGATCTCGCGATCTCCAGCGAGACTAACAAATATGAGTGTGAGATTTTCTTAGCTGAGCAGTTTTATTTTCCGTCACCAAGACGTTAATCAATGTTGAATAAAACTAACATTAATTTTTAATTTATAAAGCTACAGAAATAGAGTTGAATGTAAATCACCCCCAATGCAGACACTCTCGCGTACGCATCTCCACGCTTCGCGGCCACACCCCCAACAATTTGGAGTCGAGTCTAGACTACTAGTATACTACCACTTACAGTTTCGTAACCCGGGGGCTTTTGAAAAAAGAATGAATTAATTTTAATAATAATTCCAACCACACCTACCATGGATGTAATATACTGATTGCGAGGTGTGGCTCAGCATCTCATTAAAATCAAAACCATCGTTGCAAATGAATACAGGCAATTTGCAACTTTCTCCAACTTCTGGAGCAATCTAACACTCACCTCAACCTTGCTTACCAATTACTGCAAGCACAGCATCTACTCAAGTCTGCATACGAACGCTATTTGTCACTTATTCTCCCAACATCCCTTTCTCTCTCGCTAGAACCAGCTAGAAACCCAAGTCTATACATCACACAAACATCAACATAACGTTCTACTCTCCTTTCACTTTTTTTTTTTTTTTTTTTTTAAAGTACCCTAAGCTAACTTCAAAGTAACATCAAAGGGCGGACACTTGAATCAAAGCACCGCTAGACCACATCCAACGAAGCGTGGGCGTTTTGAACAATAGAATGCCGACATGCCGCCACCACATTGGTATACTCTTGTAATCTACAGTAATTTGGGGTGTGGTACATCCATAACCCAGCCATTGCAGTGAAATTTAGCAATGTAATAAGTAGGTGTGGTACTTCCTATCTGACAGGATGTTGTAAAATTACAACACTAAAAAACTGAAAGTACTACCCCAGACGCAAGTATCGATAGCCTCACCCATAGTGTCCACCATTTTACATAATCATTTTCCATAATGTTTCACATCTTAATACATGTATACATACAAGAAAAATAATTATAATGATGCAAATAATTCATTTTCTAATGACTAATAATTATTTATTAATTATATAACTAATATTTAGTCCGACAAATTTTGCTGCAACAAATAAATTCTTTTTAAAAAAAACTACTTTTTTAAACTTCAATATTTCACTACGGAAAGAAGACAATTTTGGAGTATGTGTAAGTACATGTATGAGATCATCAAGAAATGATGTAATATTACATCATCACTTGATGTTACTCTTTGATCCGCTGGCTCCTCCCACTTTATCTTGAATGTTCTGTTGACGGACATCATGGTGATTAGTAGCATGGATGAAAGCATGATAAGGCTAGCTATGGAGTCAAGGAATTGATAAGCATTAGTGATTATTACTAGAAGGTTAATAATAAGTGGTAAAGTCCGATTACATTCATGGTAGGGTTGGGCAATATTAAAAATTAAGTTTTGTGATTATTGCCTAAAGGTGACTTGTGATTATTGGAATATTGCAACTACTCATTGATATTGTCTATGATAACAAAAATAGCCTCATTTTTAATATGACACTTCTGATCCTAACAGATGACGTGGCTCAAAACTAAGTGTTATAGTATTTTTCAACTGCATATATTAAACACTAATTGTAATAGGACAATATTTTTCCATTGTGATAATATTGGCAGACCAAAATTATGCACATGGAATAATATTGAATTATTGCCCAACCCTAATTCATGGTGACATCAATTAGTATGTGATGATGTACTATAGTGTATAGTTTAATGTCATAAGGTTAATACATGATTATACTGTAACTCAATAACTTATATGTACTATAGTGTATAGTTTAATGTGATAAGGTTAATACATGATTATACTGTATCTCAATAATGAAGCAATGGATTGAAATTTGACACACACAAAAAAGAACAGGAAAGATAATTACATGCAAATGGAAAGGTAAAAAGACTGTTGTTCTTTTCAATTATGAACATTCATCTGAAGTCATAGAGAATGTGAATGGACCTTTAGTACATTTCTTATCTTAACAACAAGATCAGTGGTATATTCATGGAAGCAAATTAAGTAATAAAAATGGTCAGAACAAGTCGATATTCCAGGTATGGTAATTGATGCATAAAGGCATTGCAAATTTGCTAATTATAATACGTTACCTACATGTACAGTACATGTAATTTAAAAAAGGGACACTCCCACAAAATAATTTGATCAAAAGCAATCGCTCACCATTTGCCATTTTGTACAGGAAGTTGCTGAAATTTAGTATCCAGGAAGAACTATTATTAAACTTATTTGATAATGAATATCATTGATTTCCAGTACAAAATTGTGGAATGACGAGCAGTTAAATGTAAGCAAATTATTTTGTGCAAAAGGTGTCACTTTTCGAAAATTAAGTCAGCATAATTATTGCTCAACTCTAATGCAAACTGCAAAGTACACTGTACATGTAATATGTGATCTTTTAGCTAAGTACACATACATGTAACACCTGTAAATACAACTTTTGTAGTAGTAACATATATTTGATGTTTTGAATTTCATTGGCAAGTATGTGAGTCAACACATCTAAGAACAAATTGTGAAATTTTTATGGCACAAACAATTTCCCATAATGTAGTACTACTACATTAACTCGCATACTCATACATACATGTACATATGTAATTATGTAGTACATACATACATACAATAATACATGCGTACATAGTTACAACATATACACATGTACATACAGACATACATACATACATACATACAACATACATGTACATACAGACATACATACATACATACAATAACACATATGCATACATAAATTATACATGTACATACATACATATATACATACGTACGTACATGTACATACATACATACATATATACATACAAAATATATACACACATGTACATACAGACATACATACATACATACAATAAGACATATGCATATAGTTACATACATACATGTATATGCATACATAAATTATACATGTACATACATACATACATACAAAATATATACACACATGTACATAAATTGAGTTACATACATGTACATACACACATTCAAATGTAAATCCATGTATATACTTGTAGCATAAAGATCAAAGGTCCAATAACAACAGCATGAGGCATAACCACAAAAAAACACAGTGTCATATCTCAGCTATTGCTGCATAGAAATGTTGGCATCAAAATGGCGTTCTACAATCAACACTTTAAACATTCAACCTTTTTCCAATACAAGGAGTGAGTGTTAGACCAGTCCAAAAAGTATTGGAAATGAATATTCTACACAACAAACTGAACAAAGATGCTTTTACTCTGTTTCTATGCTACAAATAGTTATAGTATACCTCCTCATGCAAATATGGAACCTATTGTCACTGTCTCGCCCTTGGGCCTGAGACCCTGAGTTACCTGACATCATCATAGTGATAATATATTCCATGTGGCACTAGGAAGTATGTTTTTACTATTATATACATACATATATACATACACACATATATAGATACATGTACATACATACATACATAGTACATACATGTACATGTACATACATGTACTACATACATACACACACACATACATGTACATACATACATAATTTTATATACCATACATAACTGAACACAATATTTTTGAACACAATAAATAATGTTAGGACAATTAAAATGGTACAGGTAATACCATTGTTCAATGATATTCTTTAAAAGGATACATAAAAGACGTTCTCTAGGTCTCCTTTGCAAGTGGGTAGTTTCCCTTTAGTGAGAGGTTTAACATTCTCACCAACCCACATGATGTAGACAAACTTAACTGTAGGAATATCATCAACAACATCAGTCTATGAGGAAAGAGTGAGAAATGTATGTTATGTAGAGCTGGGAATTGGTTGAGATTCTGAAATCGATTATCACTAACTTCAAATTGATTTATAATCGATTAAAATCAGCAGAAGTAATTACGCCAATTAAGTCAATTAATGCAGGAAACCCCTCCCATTTGATAATCAAAAAGGCTTCCTCTCACTTTTATATTGTATATTATTTGCTGTCGCATGCTTGAGAAGTAAGTTTTGTGGAATAATTAGATAATTAATATCACAGATTTGCAGTCGATAATCAGAAGAATTTTCAATATCAATTAATTAATTGATTAATCGTCCCAGCCCTTATGTTATGCAATAGGGTTCCATTTAGGGGAGGAGCATTCATCCCAGACAAGGAAGTTGCATGTAGGTTGCCAATAAGCACAGCACAATACCCCTGTATGCTGGGCCTCTAAATTCAACTTCACATAAACCTCCCACCTTCAACAAATGAAGGTCTGATGTATACATGTATGTATTATTTCTATCATGATAAGTATTAAACTATACTTTGGATTTCTGGGAGAGAGAGGAGAGTCCACAAAACCCCAAACCCCCCTTCATGCAACCCTGTGAGTAATATTTACAAGATACATGTACATGGGAGAAGCATCCTCATGATTGCTTTCATTCATTATTACTGACTTTGAAACTAATAGCTACACCCCTGAATGATGCAACTTCCTTAACTATATATACAAATACAACACATAACATATACTGT
Organism: Petrosia ficiformis; assembly: GCA_947044365.1. Lineage (NCBI taxonomy): Eukaryota > Metazoa > Porifera > Demospongiae > Haplosclerida > Petrosiidae > Petrosia > Petrosia ficiformis. The sequence goes on from OX345638.1 coordinate 2,920,090, forward strand.
ACTGTATATGACACAAGGCATGCATATACATGTACATGTATACAATATTACCAGTCAAAAGCAACAATAGGAGTCTGGGCCACAAAAATAATGGGTTGATAATGACTGATACTCATTAAGATTCAATTATCAGTATAATATTATAGTAAAACCCCTCTTAACGGATACCCCTGAGTTGCCGATATCTACCATATAACAAACAGCTGCTACAGTTCCGACTGACCTGTCATTGAATTCAAACCGTTGCAACCCCTCACATATGAACACCCTGCTACTATGTACAATGGACACCAGTCACACCCCCTTTATACAATAATACTAATAACCTCCATAATATGAACAACATTTTTATGGCCCGTATAGCCATCCCTATGATTGCTTTCCCACGGGTTCGAACTATATATATATATATATATATATAAATAAATTTAAAAAAAAAATATATATATATATATTCGTGTCACCTACGCGAGTATGCATTGTATACGTAGTTAAGGAAGTTACATCATTCCCGGGGGCTCGGTCAATTAATGGGCGTGGCACATAAAAGAACACGCGATCAAGCTCTACAGACCAGCAGAAAGAAAACTGTGTAGCTTACGTAGAAACTGGAACAAATAGCTAGCTATCCTACCTGAAATATATTCTTTAAGTTCAACAAGGTTCTTTAAAAGGTAAACAGAGTAGATAATCAAAATAATATGGGCTGATGTGTTTCAGGCATCATAAAGTTAGCCATGCCCGGATTACTGAATGATGAACACCACAAAGCAGTCATAGGGATGCTTTTATTTTCACTTAAATTTGTAAAGCAATCATAGGGATGTTTTTTTTCCTCAATATACACTTGTTTTTAAAGTTATAAAAAACACCAAACAACAGTATATATTCCATGTTTTTACATTTGTCCAACAACAGCTCGAGACTGAATAACTTGAAGAGCCACAAAGACTGAATAACTTGAAGAGCCACAACAAATCTGTCTTCATTTATTATTGTGTTCCCTCTCCAAACATAGCACCTTGCTACAGGTTGCTTCCCATACCCCTTTGTAAACATGGTATCCACTTATATACGAATTCACTTCCAACATTTCAGTTTCTTGAGGTCCAACTATAGATCGACTAGCCATAACAACTTAGCATGGAAGTGTGTGAACTGCACATGTACATGCCACGTGTTATCACGTAGGACACCTCATTATAAAGAATAAAAGGGCCATCCCAATGGTGTCCTCTTTAGAGAGTTTTACTCTATCATTTTACAGTATACAGTATGTCAATAAAATGTCACCATACAGTAACGGTAATATACATGTAGTTCTCTTTTCAGTACAGTGACTACAGTCAGTAATTACTGTCTTACTACTGTGGTGTTGAATTGACATGTATACCAATTACTGTCAAAACTACTGTTGAACTACTGTAATGCGAAATGAAACTACTGAATAATGACTATACTGTATGGTGAACTTTTATTAACACATACACCCTGTACTGTACGTACATGTACATGTACTTACCAGTCGCAGGAGAACAAGTGCCACTTCTTCTGGTAAAAGGTGGGGAGTGACCTCCAGAATGTCACCTTCTCCATAACCAGATACTATGAGCGGTTTCTTAATATTGTTACTTTCAAATTTAGCACACACCCTATAAAATACACATACATGTACAACTCATATCAGTGATATAATATGTACATACACAAAACACACAACTATAGATATAGCCACAAACAAACACACAGAAATAGACACATAAACACAGTCACATAACACACAGCCACAAAAGATACACACACACACACACACGCACACACACACACATACACACACACACAGCATCTGTAATAGTAATACATGTATATAGCTGTCTGTCTGTGTATGAACAAAATTTCTGGAGTACTAAGAACATTGGGACTTTGATCAAGCTACCAACAGACGTGAAATTATACAAGAATCAAAATAAAGAACAGGCTTTTTCTAAAACCTTTTGGTTATAAAGTTACGAGAATTTTTACAACTCACGATTGCCATTTCACCACTTTCAGAAGACTTCTGGTATCAAACGAGTACATAGAAACATAACTCATCTTGTTTGAAGGCTATCGCTATCAAATCACAACTTGACAGTTGAAGTAATGGCTGCTACAACATCGAGCTGGCTCTAAGCTTTCTGCCATGACTGTCAATTTCTAGCTCCACCTATTCATTTCATGTACGTGATTGAAGCAACAAAATGTTTTATAGGGGGCATTAAAGGGCGCTGCACTTCTTATACTAGGAATTATGTACTCTGCTGTCTGTCTGTCAGAATACAGGCAATTGAAACCTTTGAAAGCAAGCACATTAGTCACACTGCTTCTGTTTGTTGACACATTCTCGTGTTATCCAAAACACACACACACACACACACACACACACACACACACACACACACATATAGACACACAACCCTATAGCCACAGAGAGATACACAAACAGAAAAAGACAGACATACTCACACAAACTGACACAGATACAGACACACAAACAAACATAGATACAGACTCACAAACAGACAGGCACACAGCTACAGACACACAACAGAAATAGACACACACTCACACAAACATACACAGACACAGACAGACAAACAAGTGGCAATATCTAGATTCCTGGAGAAAAATAAAGAATGAGGGGATGCCCACCCCTAAACTCAAAATTCTCTACAAGTATACACTGGGTAGTGGACATAGTACATGCACTGTACAAAGTATACTATAATTAATACATGTAATTAACTATAGAACATGTAAACTGAATGCATACCATGAGATTTCATCAGTGTCACTTCGTACAGCTGCAATGTATTCTTTGACTGACTCATCTATTTTAACAGCTGTTTAGTGGTGAAGAAGAAGGCAAAGAGGAGGAGAGGGCAGGACGTGGAGGAGAAAGATGAGGAGAAGGATGAGGAGAAGGATAGGGAAGGAGGGGAAGGAGGAGGTGGAAGAGAAGGATGAGGAGAAGGAGAGGGAAGGAGGAGGATGAGGAGAAGGATGAGGAGAAGGAGGAGGAGAAGGAGGAGGTGGAGGAGAAGAATGAGAAGAAGGAGAGGGAAGGAGGAGGTGGAGGAGAAGAATGAGAAGAAGGAGAGGGAAGGAGGAGGTGGAGGAGAAGGATGAGGAGAAGGAGAGGGAAGGGGGAGGAAGAGGAGGATGAGAAGAGGGAAGGAGGAGGTGGAGGAGGAGAAGGATGAAGATGAGGATGAGGAGAAAAAGAAGCAGAGAGAAGGGGAGGAAAGAACAGAAGAGTAGGACAAGAAGTGATAAGGAGTACAATGTAAGTAAAAAGGTGGAAACAAGATGGAAGAAAGAGGAAAGAATAGAAAATACATTGAAAAGTCCCTCCAATGAGGAAATTTACATGTAGTGGAAGACAGAAATCAGCATATATTATTATCATGTTTTGTTACTAAGTTGTAAGAGGGAGAGCTACATGTAGGTGTTGCATTTGTCACAATTTTCGTTAGGATTAATACTATGAGAAAGGAAGAATGAAGAAGATTGAGACTTACTAGCTCCTCCTTTAGCTTGTGAGGTGAATCCACCAAATGAAGATCCCTGCTTCCCTATCTTTCCCAGATTAGGGACAGCCCCTGTTGGAGACATGGGACCAGACTGACCAGATGATGTAGATGTAGAAGTGAAACCACGCTCCTAAAAAATTGGAAATAGATTTACAATTTACATTGTGAAATGTTTATGTCATTGATAGTGAAAGGTTCCTTCCACACAGTAAAATACAAATCCGATATTGCTATCTGCATGGCACTTTATGTTGTGATATGATGTATGTCAAGACACATAACCGTAATGTATATTTTAGGGCGGGGGGACTCGTAGGGTTGGGCGATATTGAAAATTAAGTTTTGCGATTATTGCAACTACTCATTGATACTGTCTATGATAACAAAAATAGGCTCATTTTTTAAATGGTGACACTTGTGATTCTTCTTTTGAGAGCATAGAGTACTAAGTGTTATCTTATTTTCAACTGCACACAAACTATTTTTTAATTTTAGTATATAAGACAATATTTTGCCATTGCGATAATATTGGCAGACCAAAATCAAGCAATTACGATTATTGCAATGGAATAATATTGCAATGTATGTCCCAACACGCCAACATTATTAACCACATGTTTAGATTGTACAAGTGTACATGCATAAAATAATAAAGTGAGCGTGACAGTTAAACTTCGAAGGGAGACATTTAGTTTCAAATGCATGCCAAATGAATGAAGGTTCAAGCATTCGATCCTTTCCTAGTATATTTACTGTACTACTGATATGTTTCAATATTACAAAGTATATATCATAAAACACGTCATAGTGCTTGTACAAAGATTATAGAAAATGTATTACTATGGGTCTCTTTAGAATAAAAAATGATCTTGCAGGTGTTAGAAATTCTTTGATATGTATTATATGCAGGGTTTTAGCCAAAAGGGCAAACAGAGGTGGCCCACCCACCTTTCCTTTGATGTGGTCATAGGAATGCATTTGGCCTTTGATGTGGTCATGTTTTTTGACATTGGCACCCTCCTTTCCCTAAGCTCTGGCTAAACATTGATATGTACAGAGTATGTTATAAATTAGTGTTGCACTTATACAGCAATTTGCCTACATGCAGATATTGTCTGTGTGAAATATGTAGTTGTATTTATGTAGATTACAACTGTTCACACATAGTACAGTGTTAATTATTCTACATTTAAAGTGCATTGTACATGTAGTTACAGGCATATTCAGCCTTGGTTGCTGCACACATCTTCAGATTGTACTTGTGCAGCTTGACAATAATGTAATCTGCAAAGCCTGAAAAATATTGTGTAAGCTGTATAGGCAATGTATAGGCAATGCTGTTGCCTATACCGATACTCTGCCTATATCTTCAATATAGGCACCTATTCAGATCGTATAGGTGCAACCCTATTATAAATATTAACAGTGTTGTTTTAGTATCACAATAATGACCAATCTTAGTTATATCATGACTATATAGTTGTCAAATTTTTAGTTATACACATAGTTAATTAACAAACATTATTGGCTAACAAGAAAGAAATTCTTGACACATAATCCGTTAATTTTCATTTTAGTTAGATATGCAGTAGATTTGTAATTTAGTTATAGTTTAGTTAATCAAAGTTAAAATGTCTTACTAAAAGGAGTTGTAGTTAAATAAACAACACTAGTAAAATAGCAAAAGAATTTTGTTTGTGATGTTTCGAATAAGGTGGTTATATATCAACATAATTAATTATGATATGGTGATACATGTATGTAATAGTTATAGGGAAGTGTTATGTCAAATGAGTTTACATCAGTGTTTTTGATAAGTTCATATGGTGCACCATTGGCCCAAAGAGCTTCTTATTTGGCACTGTACAGTTCTCTCTTTGGGCCAGTGGCGCACTCAGCAGTTAATTATGATTGTATTGTCACTAACAGCATTAAATCTTGTTAATTGGCTCAAGATGTATTCCCAATGGCGCACACACTAACCATTGTTGAGCCAATTTGACCCATGCTTCAAATGTATCAAAAACTCTGCCTTACATGTACATGTACGCTAGGGTTAGGCAATAAGTCAGCATATCACAAAAACTGTAATATTATTTGCAATAATCATATCACACGGTTATGGTCTGCCTTAATGAAACCCTGCAAGGGTCAAATTTTGCCTCTAGACAAAATAGCAAAACTTAATTTTCAACTGAAATAGGTAAGTATTGTACACATTAACTCTCAGCACAAGTGAAATTAATGACTTAATGTGCTATCATGTGATGTGTTTCAAGTTCATAGACTATAAACACATGTTGTCACATCTTTCACTTTTTATTTAATTATAATAATAACATACGGGGGATGCGCGTACGCAGTCCCCCACTAACAAAAATTGTGCATCCGAGTCTCCCACGTTTGGGGAGATCGCACACTTCAGCCCAGCAGAGTGCAATGCATGGGCCTCCACATGGAGGAACTGCCTACTTGATCACAGTATCCTCTATGCCAGGTAAGTTAATAATTTGTCGTTTTTTTCTCAGCTTATATACCACAGCATTGATAGTGATTATTGTGGGTTAGCTTCAATTACATACCAACACCTTATGAATATCATTTCCTGAATAATATTACACCCACACACAAAATTAGCACTAATTAACATTTCAAGGCAAACACAGGTTGTTTTCTCATAAAACTCCGGTTTCAGAAGAATGATTACCCTAAATACAAATTTTTTTTGATAGCACTCATCATTAACCTGTTCGAACCTTCATTCATTTGGTATGCATTTGAAACCCTTCGAAGTTTAAATGTCACGCTCACTTTAATATTTTATGCATGTGTACTTGTACAATCTAAACATGTGGTTAATAATGTTGGTGTGTTCCAAAAACATTGAGGCTGTATTGCTTGCTTCAGTCTCGTTTCTCAGTCCAGGAAAGTTAAATCTAATAAAACTAGCAACAAGACATTATAAGGCACACATTTTTGCTGATGAAGCTTCAAATGTTGTTTTCTAGCCTTTGTCCCAGCTAAGGTTGGGGAATAATTCAGTATATCACATGATTTTGGTCTGTCAATATTATCACAATGAAGGCAGTTATTTTGGAAACATTTTGAAGGAGGGCAAATGAAGACCTTTAAGGGTGGGCGGGGGTTGTGACATAGAAGGTTATTGTGGTGTGCATATTGGGAAACAAATTCCAAGAGAGGGCAAGACTAGATATCTAGCAAGGAGGGTGAATGTCCCCCTCAATGAAACACTGCAATGGTAAAATGTTGCCTCTAGACAAAATAGCAATTTTCAATAAGTATTGTACACATTAACTCTCAGCACAAGTGAGTTAATATGCTATCATGTGATGTGTTTCAAGTTCACAGACTGTAATATGCATCTTTCACTTCTTATTCAACTATTACAATGATAACTTGCGGGGGATGCGCGTACGCAGTCCCCCACTAACAAAAATTGTGCATCCGAGTCTCCCACGTTTGGGAAGATCGCACGCTTCAGCCCAGCAGAGTGCAATGCATGGGCCTCCACATGGAGGAACTGCCTACTTGATCACAGTATCCTCTATGCCAGGTAAGTTAATAATTTGCTGTTTTTTCTCAGCTTATATACCACAGCATTGATAGTGATTATTGTGGGTTAGCTTTAATTACATACCAACACCTTATGAATAATATTACACCCACACAAAATTAGAACTAATTAACATTTCAAGGCACAGCCATTTTCAGAAGAGTGATAACCCTAAATACAAATTGATTTGTTTTGATATCACTCATCGTGGGTGGGTGGAAGGGTATGGTAATCATATTGTATGTCTCTGTGTGTGTGTGTGTGTGTTCGCAAAATTTTGGGAAAACTACGAAGATTGGTGGCTCCAACGAGCTACTGCCATACTTAAAATTATACAAGGATCAAAAATAACAAGAGGCTTTTGCTAAAACCCTTCGGTTATAAAGTTATCACAATTGTTATAACTCACAGTTACTGTTTCAGACTTGAGAAGACTCTTGGGGACATCTGGACACATCAAAACATAACTACTCCTGTATCATGGCTATCGATAGCAAAGCACTACATCAAAGCAAACAAAATTGGGTAGTGGTTGCTACAACATCGAGCACTGGCTGCCAAAGTTACTTTCTAGCTCCACCTATTTCAAGTCATGTGCTGTGCACGTGACTGGCAATGTTTGTTTTCTCGGCAATGTTTGTTTTCTCAGCAATTTTTAAGGATCTTTCTTTGTAGAACGTTTCACAGGACTCATTGAGGATCTTTCTTCTTTGTGGTTAAAACAGAGACTAAAATGTAATCTTTCAGTTATAAAGTAATAAGTAAGTACCGACATGTTACTCTATTATAATATTGTTAGACAAACTAACATGACAGTACAATTTTATTACTTTATATGTTTTGCACACATAAAGTAAACCATCTGAAGTAAACGTTTTCATTATTATATGACCATACAAATGAACAATGATATATAATTAATATAATCTTTTGGCATCTTATATTTAGAAAAAATTATATTACTTTGCCATGTAGGTGAGCGTCCTGTCTCGACGGCACTCGTTCATTTGGCATGCATTTGAAACTAAATGTCTCCCTTCGAAGTTTAACTGTCACGCTCACTTTAATATTTTATGCATGTGCACTTGTACAATCTAAACATGTGGTTAATAATGTTGGTGAAAAAAAATGTTGAGGCTGTATTGCTTGCTGCTTCTGTCCAGGGATACTAAATCTAAGATAACTAGCAATAAGGCACACATTTTCGCTGATGAAGCTTCAAATTTTGTTTTCCAACTTTTGTCCCAGCTAGGGTTGGGGAATAATTCAATATATCACATACATTGCAAAAATTGTATCACATCGCAAGATTTAGGTCTGTCAATATTATCACAATGCAGGCCGTATCTAGAAAATTTTTCAAGAAAGGCAAATTGAAAGACTTTGGGGTGGGTGGGGGTTGTGACATAAAAGTTATTGTGGTATGCATATTGGGAAACAAATTCCAAGAGGGGGCAAAACTAGATCTAGCAAGAAGGGTGAATATCCCCCTCAATGAAACCATGCAATTGTCAAATGTTGCCTCTAGACAAAATAGCAAAACTTAATTTGAACTATAATAGATAAGTACTGTACACATAAACCCTCGGCACAAGTGAAATAAACAACTTAAATGTGCTATCATGTGATGTGTTTCAAATTGATAGACTATAATATTTGATGTCACATCTTTTACTTTTTATTTAATTATAATAATAATAACATACGGGGGATGCGCGTACGCAGTCCCCCACTAACAAAAATTGTGCATCCGAGTCTCCCACGTTTGGGGAGATCGCACGCTTCAGCCCAGCAGAGTGCAATGCATGGGCCTCCACATGGAGGAACTGCCTACTTGATCACAGTATCCTCTATGCCAGGTAAGTTAATAACTTCTTGTTTTTTCTCAGCTTATATACCACAGCATTGATAGAGATTATTGTGGGTTAGCTTTAATTACATACCAACACATTATGAATATCATTTCCTGAATAATATTACACCCACACACAAAATTAGCACTAATTAACATTTCAAGGCACAGCCACAGCTTTTCGCACATGTTTTCTCATAAAACTCCGGTTTCAGAAGAATGATTACCCTAAATACAAATTTTTTTTGATAGCACTCATCATTAACCTGTTCGAACCTTCATTCATTTGGTATGCATTTGAAACCCTTCGAAGTTTAACTGTCACGCTCACTTTAATATTTTATGCATGTGCACTTGTACAATCTAAACATGTGGTTAATAATGTTGGTGTGTTCCAAAAACATTGAGGCTGTATTGCTTGCTTCAGTCTCGTTTCTCAGTCCAGGAAAGTTAAATCTAATAAAACTAGCAACAAGACATTATAAGGCACACATTTTTGCTGATGAAGCTTCAAATGTTGTTTTCTAGCCTTTGTCCCAGCTAAGGTTGGGGAATAATTCAGTATATCACATGATTTTGGTCTGTCAATATTATCACAATGAAGGCAGTTATTTTGGAAACATTTTGAAGGAGGGCAAATGAAGACCTTTAAGGGTGGGCGGGGGTTGTGACATAGAAGGTTATTGTGGTGTGCATATTGGGAAACAAATTCCAAGAGAGGGCAAGACTAGAGATATCTAGCAAGGAGGGTGAATGTCCCCCTCAATGAAACACTGCAATGGTAAAATGTTGCATCTAGACAAATACCGTAGATCGGGAAATTTTCGTTGATCACCTTCAACGACGAAAATTAAACAAGTGAAATATTTTCTTCGATGAATAATTAGAGTAAGTTTATTCACACGTGTACGTACGTGTCAGCGAGTAGTGTCCAGTGCTAGCTACTGTTTGAGAAGATGGCCTCTACTACGATATATGAAGCGTGTTGATTGTCTTCCAGATCCCGAGGGACCATTCACGTCTTCTATATCTGCCCAGGCGATAGTAGAGTCTTTGATTACCGCTACAGCATACATGTCTGTTGCATTACCATGCTCCCGTTGACACTCCAGCTCCTCTCCAACAACTGCGTCCCAAAGCTCTCTGTATATGTGATACCCTCTGACACAAGACTCCTTCTGAAACGTCTCCATACTCTTTTGACAAGTAACTCATCGTGAAATGTGGGAAGAAAAATTGAAATATTTATGCATAATTACAATTACGTTACGTTCGTATGTAAAAATTCGCCCTACACTAATTTTCGTCGAGTGATCATAGCAACGAAAATAAAACCATGTGAAAATTTAACTGGCAAAAAATTTTACCAGCGAAAATTTCCCAATCTACAGTAGCAATTTTCAATAAGTATTGTACACATTAACTCTCAGCACAAGTGAGTTAATATGCTATCATGTGATGTGTTTCAAGTTCACAGACTATAATATGCATCTTTCACTTCTTATTCAACTTTTACAATGATAACTTGCGGGGGATGCGCGTACGCAGTCCCCCACTAACAAAAATTGTGCATCCGAGTCTCCCACGTTTGGGGAGATCGCACGCTTCAGCCCAGCAGAGTGCAATGCATGGGCCTCCACATGGAGGAACTGCCTACTTGATCACAGTATCCTCTATGCCAGGTAAGTTAATAATTTGCTGTTTTTTCTCAGCTTATATACCACAGCATTGATAGAGATTATTGTGGGTTAGCTTTAATTACATACCAACACCTTATGAATATGATTTCCTGATATAAGTTATACCCACACAAAATTAGCACTAATTAACATTTCAAGCCACAGCTTTTCGCACTTGTTTTCTCACTATAAAACTCCATTTTCAGAAGAATGATAACCCTAAATACACAATTGATTTGTACTCATCATTAACCTGTTCGAACCTTCGCTCATTTGGTATGCATTTGAAACCCTTAATATTACATCCACACAAAATTAACATTTCAGGTCACAGCTTGTTTTCTCACTACAAAATTCCGTTTTCAGAAAAATGATTGCTTTAAATACACAATTGATTGGTTTTGATAACACTCATCATTAAGGTTACGGGATACCAAAATTTGACCGTATTTATTTAAATGTAATATTGAATAATAATGTATTTACTTCAACTGACCAATAGCTGATGCTAGCGCTATATAATTATAAATCAAAAATAAGTTCATCCAATACATATTTTGATGTGATATCTAGGTAAATATTTTCTTTGGACCTAAAGCTAGGTTGTGACGTGACGTTTTTTTTGGAAAACGTTCGAGAGAAGCAGCCAAGCCCAGTTATGGCGACCACTTTCAGATGTATTGACATTTTGGGGGTTATTTTGGAGATTCTAGATGTTTAATCCCCAATATCTCTTCGAGACGACCTTCATTTTGGTACTAAGAAGAAACTTCAGGAGGTATTATGACTTGTTGTAATGCAGGTTTGGAGATTTTTGATTTATAATTTCCATTTCATCGTAGTCCACATTTTCGGATTTATCTTTGGTACTAACTATGTTATGTTGTTATATTTTCTTTATAAAAATATGGAAATGATACAACCTTCATTATTTCAAGTGATAATGTTTTTGACATAAATAAAAAAAGACATCAGATAAATAACTCATTAATTATTCATGATTGTGTATCCCGTAACCTTAACCCTCTCCCGTGTACATGTACATGTACATGTACATGTAAGCAGAGCAGAGAGTTACTGTAATCATTGTGTTTATGTGTCTGTCAAAATTTTCAGCAAATATATGGACATTGGAACTAGTATTGTTTAGTTACAATGTACATGTAACTACATGTATATATAACTAAAAGTAAAAACCCTTTTACTTTTAATAAGGTACATGTATTTCGTCTTCTAAAATATAACTAAATTACAAGTCTATTGCAATAAACAAATAGAAACACAGCTGCAATAATGGATTAGTTAGCTGAAACTAAAACCCTTTTACATGTAGTAAGCCCAAATTAATTATTAATTATAACTAAATTTGTGATAAACTAGTCACACTATATCAGTGATCAGTAATGTCATACTAATGATATATTTGGTATTAAAATTAATTGTGGAACTCCAAACATATTAAATACACAAAGCTCGTTCATTTGGCATGCATTTGAAACTAAATGTCTCCCTTCGAAATTTAACTGCCATGCTCACTTTATTATTTATGCATGTGGCCATGTGCACTTGTACAATCTAAACATGTGGTTAATAATGTTGGTGAAAAAAAACATTGAGGCTGTATTGCTTGCTTCAGTCTCGTTTCTCAGTCCAGGGATGCTAAATCTAATATAACTAGCAACAAGACATTATAAGGCACACATTTTTTGCTGATGAAGCTTCAAATGTTGTTTTCTAGCCTTTGTCTCAGCTAGGGTTGGGGAATAATTCAATATATCACATACATTGCAAAAATCGTATCACATCGCAAGATTTAGGTCTGTCAGCATTATCCCAATGCAGGCCATATCTAGAAAATTTTTCAAGAAAGGCAAATGAAAGACTTTGGGGTGGGTGAGGGTTGTGACATAAAAGTTATTGTGGTATGCATATTGGCAAACAAATTCCAAGAGGGGGCAAAACTAGATCTAGCAAGAAGGGTGAATATCCCCCTCAATGAAACCATGCAATTGTCAAATGTTGCCTCTAGACAAAATAGCAAAACTTAATTTGAACTATAATAGATAAGTACTGTACACATAAACCCTCGGCACAAGTGAAATAAACAACTTAAATGTGCTATCATGTGATGTGTTTCAAATTGATAGACTATAATATTTGATGTCACATCTCTTACTTTTTATTCAATTATAATAATAATAGCTTACGGGGGATGCGCGTACGCAGTCCCCCACTAACAAAAATTGTGCATCCGAGTCTCCCACGTTTGGGGAGATCGCACGCTTCAGCCCAGCAGAGTGCAATGCATGGGCCTCCACATGGAGGAACTGCCTACTTGATCACAGTATCCTCTATGCCAGGTAAGTTAATAATTTGTTGTTTTTTCTTAGCTTATATACCACAGCATTGATAGTGATTATTGTGGGTTAGCTTTAATTACATACCAACACCTTATGAATATCATTTCCTGAATAATATTACACCCACACACAAAATTAGCACTAATTAACATTTCAAGGTACAGCCACAGCTTTTCGCACTTGTTTTCTCATAAAACTCCATTTTCAGAAGAATAGTTACCCTAAATACAAATTTGTTTTGATAGCACTCATCATTAACCTGTTCGAACCTTCATTCATTTGGTATGCATTTGAAACCTTTCGAAGTTTAACTGTCACGCCCACTTTAATATTTTATGCATGTGCACTTGTACAGTCTAAACATGTGGTTAATAGTGTTGGTGTGTTCCAAAAACATTGAGGCTGTATTGCTTGCTTCAGTCTCATTTCTCAGTCCAGGAAAGTTAAATCTGAATAAAACTGATGAAGCTTCAAATGTTGTTTTCTAGCCTTTGTCCCAGCTAGGGTTGGGGAATAATTCAGTATATCACATGATTTTGGTCTGTCAATATTATCACAATGAAGGCAGTTATTTTGGAAACATTTTGAAGGAGGGCAAATGAAGACCTTTAAGGGTGGGCGGGGGTTGTGACATAGAAGGTTATTGTGGTGTGCATATTGGGAAACAAATTCCAAGAGAGGGCAAGACTAGAGATATCTAGCAAGGAGGGTGAACCCTCAATGAAACACTGCAATGGTAAAATGTTGCCTCTAGACAAAATAGCAATTTTCAACTAGAATAGATAAGTATTGTACACATTAACTCTCAGCACAAGTGAGTTAATATGCTATCATGTGATGTGTTTCAAGTTCACAGACTATATAATATGCATATTTCACTTCTTATTCAACTTTTACAATGATAACTTGCGGGGGATGCGCGTACGCAGTCCCCCACTAACAAAAATTGTGCATCCGAGTCTCCCACGTTTGGGGAGATCACACGCTTCAGCCCAGCAGAGTGCAATGCATGGGCCTCCACATGGAGGAACTGCCTACTTGATCACAGTATCCTCTATGCCAGGTAAGTTAATAATTCGTTGTTTTTCTCAGCTTATATACCACAGCATTGATAGTGATTATTGTGGGTTAGCTTCAATTACATACCAACACCTTATGAATATGATTTCCTGAATAATATTACACCCACACACAAAATTAGCACTAATTAACATTTCAAGCCACAGCTTTTCGCACTTGTTTTCTCACTATAAAACTCCATTTTCAGAAGAATGATAACCCTAAATACACAATTGATTTGTACTCATCATTAACCTGTTCGAACCTTCGCACATTTGGTATACATTTGAAACCCTTAATATTACATCCACACAAAATTAACATTTCAGGTCACAGCTTGTTTTCTCACTACAAAACTCAATTTTTAGAAGAATGATTATACAATAAATTGGTTTTGATAACACTCATCATTAACCCTCTCCCGTGTACATGTACATGTACATGTACATGTAAGCAGAGCAGAGAGTTACTGTAATCATTGTGTCTATGTGTCTGTCAAAATTTTCAGCAAATATATGGACATTGGAACTAGTATTGTTTAGTTACAATGTACATGCAACTACATGTATATATAACTAAAAGTAAAAACCCTTTTACTTTTAATAAGGGACATGTATTTCGTCTTCTAAAATATAACTAAATTACAAGTCTATTGCAATAAACAAATAGAAACACAGCTGCAATAATGGATTAGTTAGCTGAAACTAAAACCCTTTTAGTAAGTCTAAATTAATTATTAATTATAACTAAATTTGTGATAAACTAGTCACACTATATCAGTGATCAGTAATGTCATACTAATGAGTATTAAAATTCATTGTGGAACTCCAAACATATTAAATACACAAAGCATATCAACTCACTGGTCTAGTTTTTCCTTCTGATGCATCTAATACTTTGCTTTTAGTACCACTGTATCAAAATCAAATTAGGAGGGAACTTTAAGTACCAGTATACATACAATGTACACATGTATGACTGTATGTACTAGATGTGTGCATACATGCAGTGTACGGTTGTTTGTATGTACAATGTATGTGTGCATACATGGAGTGTATGGATGTTTGTGTACAGGTGGATTGCATAAGGCTAACAAAAGAAAACCGAAAAGGTCAGGAATCTGATTAGGGATTGAACCCAGGACCTTCTGATATACAGATCAAGCACTCTTACCATCTGAATCACTGGACTCCTTGATGACAGACGATTGCATAATTGTACTAATCCTAACGCGAGCTTCAAAGTTCAAACCTAACTGTTTTCAACTACATGTAACTGACAAACAGTGTCCTAACCATGAAGCAGTTCTATGTACATGTACATGTCGTGTGTATGGAAGCACATGTACATATACAATAACATGTATATGTACATCTATTATGTGTTGTAAACTTGTGTGTACCTAGTTTCTTGTATCTTTGTCATCAGATATTCTTCAGTCACAGAATCTACAGGATCTGCATCAAATGTCACTGACACTTGATATGGCTGTAAAAGAAGAGGAGGAAATTATTATGAACCACAACCATGGTATTCATAATCGATCACATACTACTTTTTAGTACCATAAATTTGTTAATATCATACTAAGTAACATACATGTAGTATAAATAATACATTCCTATTATGGTTCGCAGGTCCATCCTCATGACTGCTTTCCATGGGTTGAATCTACATTTGTATATATGCTTGTCACATACATGTATGAAGTAATTAAAATAATGTCTAAGCATTTGGCCATTTTACGAACATTTCTCCTCTTGTTTGGTCGACATTGACTGAACAAAATTTCTGATTACAGTAAATTTGCAGTGAGGTTAATTATTAGTCAAGAGCAGTCATGGCCTAGTGGGTTACGTCTATATCTCATAAGCCATAAATGGGTACAGCGCCTGGTTTCTGAGACTACATGTATTTCGAGAACTGTATTCCAATATGTAGTCACAGCAGGAAGATAAATCATTCCAAGGGGTTCGGTCAATTAATGGGTGTGGCATCCAAAAGAAGCAGTGTACAAGTTCTATAGACCAGCAGGAAGACAGCTGCTTGTAGCATATATAGAAACTGGAACTATAAATATCTTATATATATTCCTAAAGTTCTACAAAGAACCTTAAAAAGTAAGAAGAGTGGATACTCAAAATAATGGACTGTTGGGCTTCAAACAGAAGAAAGCCAGCTATGAATATTTTAAACACCACAAAGCAATCATAGGAATGCTTATCTTACCTGACATTATTAAGTTTACATAATGATACTATCCTGTACTTCCATTGAATACAGTGTACTTTATGATTGAAGTACACTGTACTTTGAATGTACTACACAGTATTACACCTTAGTACTATGCTATCACATACACATGTACATGTACACATGTAAAGGCAATTCACCAATATTATGATTACAGTACAAAGTAGTACTATAGTACTACTTAGAAGTACAGTTGACTATCACCTTATTAAAGTGTAGCTCCTATCATAGTATGTAAACTTAATAAAGTCAGGTATTAATTACATGTATGTTGTGGTTAGGGATGGGCAATATTTTGATTATCGTGATAATCGTGATTAAAATTTTCTGTGATAATCGTATCGTCTAAATATTCCCATATCGTGGTCACAAAAATAACAATTATTGTGCCATAACTTCAGGTTTTCAGTACTATCACATCTAAATCAGTTTTTCAACACTGTTTACTCAACAAATAAAAGGTATCAATTTGATTGTTGAATGAAATCTACATGCATACATGTATGTAAGGTAGCCAATAATCGCAATAATCGTTGACTCATATTTTCATAATCGCCCATCCCTAGTTGTGGTACATGTATATATTAAATAACATTATTGTGTTTGGATGTGGTTATCTGTAGACATTCTTTGCATTCCTTTCTATAAACCAGCTGATATGATTGACTGTTATGACCATAATAGGTCAATGGAAAATATCAGGTGAGTTTATAAGTTAATTAATACAGTAGCTATAAACAAATTAACTATGTTGATTTTTGAAAACAAATTAACAAAATCTAATTGGGTCAGAGATGGTTGGCTAATGATCTCTTTCATGTACCCCTTCTGAGCCCTGATCATCACTCAACCATCATTTATTACTAATGTGAGATGAAATTCATAGTACATGTTAGTTGAAATTAAAAAAAATCGATACATTTTAATTTCCGACTCACACTCAAACTATATGAAGGACATTCACATTCATCATGACCTCTGAAAAAGTTATTAAACTTTAGTTTGGAATGACCAACAATATTTTTATCAGTACCACTTTTATATAAATATCCTTCTTGTTCTTTTTTGTGTATGTCAAATTTCAATCCATTGCTTCATAATTGAGTTACAGTATAATCATTTATCAACCTTATGACATCACATCCTAATTTTGAGATCATCATGAATGTGAACAGACTTTAGTATATATGCATATGAGAAGGCATACATGTACATGTAATTATACATGTATCAGAACATGTAATTGTAACATGTAAACCAGTATACATGTACATTGTACATCAGTATATATGTACATTGTACATGTACATCAGTATACATGTACATTGTACATATACATCAGTATACATGTACATTGTACATCAGTATATATGTACATTGTACATGTACATCAGTATACATGTACATTGTACATATACATCAGTATACATGTACATTGTACATGTACATCAGTATACATGTACATTGTACATGTACATCAGTATACATGTACATTGTACATATACATCAGTATACATGTACATGTACAATGTACACGTACATCAGTATACATGTACATTGTACATGTACACCAGTATACATGTACATGCATGTACCATGTACACACACACATCAATACATTTCCTTACATCAAAGTATTGCGCAATGCTTCCAGATACTACTCCATACTTGCCCCTCTTAGCAAATCCTACGTCTGCTCCAAACCAAGTAACAAATACATATTTAGTAGTCATAGACATGTCTATCACCTCAGTGAGACGAACTGTAATATAATTAAATAAAATTAATATAAATTAGTCCATAAAATTACATGTAAATGTACATGTACATGTAATCAGCAAACAAGTTGTACACAATAATTAATTAACAAATACTAATAACTATTGTTAATGTATTTATGAGTGATAAATGTACATGTACATGTAATTAACTAGGTGTCAACTAGATACATTGAAAAATTTCAATTCAACAAAAACATTACATTAGAGTTTTTGATATGGTGCACCATTGGCCAAAAGAATTTTTTATTTAGCACTTCACAGTTCTCTCTTTGAGCCAGATGGTCAAAGTTAATATATTGTCACTAACAGCATCAACTCTTTATTAATTGGCTTAAGATATACATGTATTCCCAATGGTGCAACCATTGTTGAACCAATTTGGCCCATGCTTCAAAACGTATCAAAAACTCTGAAATACATGTACTGAATACAGCAGAACAAAATTAGCATTTCTTTATTGAAATTGTATTGTTCCAGGTACATGTATATATGTATAATACCACATTTACATGAATATAACACAATTTACACACTTAGTTTGTTTTAGTTAACTATATACATGTAACTATAACTAAAACCCCTTTTAGTAAGGCATTATGACTTTTAGTTAACTAAATTATAACTACACTGTAATGCAAGTCTACTGTAATAACTATATATAACTATTATATAACTAACTAAAATGGAAATTGGCTAATAATGGACACTTTTAGTTAGTTAACTAAAACTAAAACTCTTTTAGTAAGTCTAATATTATTAATTAACTAAATTAAATGTTTGAGAAACCAGGCATACTATAACTATACTAAAAGTAGTCATTATCGTCAACACAACTACACCATCTAGGATTTGGTGATACACATACATGTACACATGTACATGTACTATCATATTCATAACATTAATTGTTTTACATGTACATGTATGTATTTACAAATGTACACATGATCATAAAAAAATTTTTAAAGGTGTCCCAAATTTGTTCAGATTTCAAAAACTCTTTAATAACAGTACATGCACAGTGGAACCTATCTATTGCAAGCTCCCCGAAATGAGGACACCTCTGTATTTAGCATGCTTAAAAATGTTTGTGCTTTATAATACTAATTCCCCACTGAAATGAGGACTACCCCTGTAATCAGGACAGTTTACTTCGTCGACATCCAGAATAGGGAGGTTCCACTATGCATGTATTCATAAACTCATTAAAGCTAGTACTCATAATAAGATATTTCTAATGAGATACACATGGTTCATAAATAATCTAATAGTGTCTCTATATACACATGTAGGAGTGGTGTTTTTAAAGAGTTAAACATCAAATGATCTCTGGATAATTATAATAACTACATGTATAGTATACTATCAAAGTATTGTATAAACTCATTTTGTAGCTAAAGCTGAACTGGTCCCTGGATGTTGAGGGAGGAGTGTGTATATATTAATTAAGTTGTCAGAGTTACAGTATGTCATAGAGAATGTATAGCAATTTTGTATCTTGCGACTGATAGTAGCTCTTGAATTATTCAAAGTCTCGATAGATGTGCATCAGCGAGAGGAAGTCAATGATGTGAGGAATGTGGACCAGATATACGGAAATTATTAAAGCTTTCCTGAGGAACAACTCAGCTTGGGCAGACTTTATAATACATGTACATGTAGTTACATGGTTCATACAAATTATAATATGTGGTACACGTACATGTTTTAGATATCAAAAGTTCATTATCACAATAAAATAATAAATTATAGTACTATCATTACTATGGCTACATCAACTTGTTAAAAGTAAACTCCAGCTGGTCATGTGTCTCTCTCTTTATTATGTTATCATACATACCTAGTCATTATATTACCTGTAATACTTGACATAAACATGCAATTACTTGATACATGTACTTTATGATAGAGTTGCAGACATCAAAAGTAGTGTTGTTTAGTTAACTATAACTAAAACCTCTTTTAGTAAGGTATTGTGACTTTTAGTTAACTAAACTATAACTAAATTACGAGTCTACAAATATATAGGTTAGATACTGTATTCGAAGTTTTTACGTGCAATAGACTACCGTGGAAACAGTTTAATTACTGAAGTGGAGCCCAAAGTAATTAATGTATGGACAGAAGACCTTTTAAGAAGGCCATTGATACTCAAACCATTTTTCATTTGTTGATAGAAAGCAGCTAGACGAGTGTTTTTACAAATGCAGTAGTCAGCAGTCAATGCCCACACTTTAGCAACTTTCTCAGTCGATTGCTTCTAAAAATCAACAGATCCAGGCTTACAACAAACTTTGCTTCTGTTCGTTGTGTGAAATTCCTATAGCAACATTACAACAGGTTACTAAATAATTATAGGTTTACTAATCAATTAAATATAGGTTTACTATGGGATACAGAAACTTCTAATTGACCACACAAGATTCATCAAACCTACAATATGTATTCATCCATTACAGGTGTCCCTGAATGAGATCATGTAGGATCTAAAGGACTGACAGGATGTGTCCAGGTAGTACCAGCTGGTATAGGATATTGTTAATATGGTTAATTACATACTGTTAATAATCTGGCAACAGAGGAGCTCAAATCAAGGCTGGTTTACATAATGAAGCAAAGCCTTGTGTCATGTCAATGTGAGGATAGGATCTGATTCTATCTTTGTGTCAGCTGTGTTGCATTTAACGAATCAGTTTTCCAAATTTTATCACAACACAACAGAGCAACGCCAGGCTTTGAGTCCTTACGTGAACCTAGACTTACTTGCTAAATGAGGCTGAGGTAGAGTGAGTGTTTCATTAGCATAATAGTAATACATTGTACATATACATGTATATAATAAATATTATATATCCTGACATTGTGAAACACAGGTTTATATAAATCAGATATAGCACCCTGTGGTCAGATATAAAACCTGTTGTTGACACAGACTACAAGAAAACAGCACTTACATGTATCTTCTCCACAGTGAAGACAGAAAGGTAGGAGAAGCAACAGACATCAACAAAGGTTTTGTCTTTCAGGAAATATATTAATTATATCACGCCTACTCATACTAAATCAGATTTATAATCACCTCAACCTCGGTGATTATAAATTTGATATAGCACTTATAAACATGTTATAACGTATACATGTAATTATATACATTACAGTGTATATATATATATATATATATATGTATGTATATACATGTATATATATTATGTATATATATATATGTATTATGTATATGCATATTAGCGCAGTATAAAAACGTCTGGACATCATTTTCCAGTCAGGCATACCCTTAATAATAGATATACACACACGTACATGTAGTATAACACATGATCACAATTGACAGGTGTTAAATGAGTTACATGCATGGTTCATAAACCATCCAATAGATGAGAGGTGTTGTTAAATTGTAATGGGATCCCAATTGAAATATTCATTGTCATGGTAACATACTACTTACTGATGTACTATTGTATACAAGTACTATCACACTGGATTAGGTGTTAATTGAGTTACAAATGTAATGAGAGGTTTGAACTTGTTACCATGGCAACATATTATAAATACAGTGCTATATATTATAATAGTGATATACATATACAAATCAGTGAGCCCAGCACTAGCTCATAAGTCACAAGGCAGTACTTCTCTTCAATTAATTATTTAAACACTGGATGTTCTGTTATTTCGTACATGTACAGTATACAAAGTCATTAAAATTTGTTATATACAAGAAGACTAATACATGTAAGTGTAATTCTTACATACACACATGTACATGTATCTTATGCTTATTATTTAATTGTGCCCACATTTTTTTTAAAACTCGGATTTAATTTGAGCAACATCTAATATGCCTAATGATTACGGAAATATACTTTTTAGCAATTATTATTACACCAGTCCCTCAAATTAGCACATGCAATTAAAGTTACCTTAATTAACATGTGCTGTTGGCTTCCTTTACAAATTAGCAGAATAGTGATCATTTAAAGAGAGGCCATTGCCTTGTTAATTGAATTATGAAAGTGATAATTTTCAAGAGTTTGTCTCATATTATATTATTAAGAGGAACAACACATGCTTCATAATGCATCATAATATTACATGTACTGGTGTTTAATAGAAGAATAATAAATAACATTTCAAAGAAGATGTTAAAACCCAAACAGTATGCAAACAAGATACAACATGTACTAACACAGGAGATTAACGTAGGACCCAAAATTAAACAAACCACTTCCATAAAACCCTAATTATGCACCTTCCCTGCTATAAAGCAAAATATAAAGTAGCTGTACTTATATGTACATGTACATGTAAATGTACATGTACATGTAGGGGTTTGTTTAATTTGGGGTCCTTCGTTAATCTACTGTACTGGTACCATCTTGACCTTGTTTGCATACTTTACATCCCTACATCTTGTATTTACATCTACATAACAGCTTACAAATACGAAGAGGTGTTAAGACTACCATTAGCTTGTTATGTCATCTAATCAAACTATATGACAATTATATTGTACTATGAGTGTTCATCAGTTAATTCAGGTACAGATATTTAGGATGGTATAAGAAGTATGTTAGGTGAATAGACATTGTAGGGTTATGTATTTGTTCTCATTCAAGCATGAATTCTGTGGTTTGTACAAGTCATTAGGATAATATAACTGCTGAGATTCATCCTACATGTATATGTACATGTACGGATAGTACTACATTATATACCGTTAGTCACTAGTATATATATTCACAGAGAAAACAAACAAATAAACAAACAAACAAACAAACAAACAAATAAACAAACAAATAAACAAACAAACAAATAAACAAACAAATAAACAAACAAATAAACATACAAATAAACAAATAAACAAACAAATAAACAAACAAACAAATAAACAAACAAATAAACAAACAAATAAACAAACAAATAAACAAACAAACAAATAAACATCCAGAGTCCAGACACACATACATGTACACATGACTAGATGCTTATTTCTAATGAATGATAACCGCACTCATTAATTCACTGCCTTGTGCAACAACAAGACACTTAAACAATAAAACCTGGATAAGATCAGTTGTATATACATGTACATGTATGGTTGAATACTACATAGTTCTATTTTAGTTAGCTATAACTAAAACCTCTTTTGTTAACTAAACTATAACTAAATTACATGTCCACAATTGGCCAACAATGGGCACTATTAGTATGCTGCAACCATTTTAGTAAGCCTAATATTATTTAAGTTAATTAAGTTTCTAAAAGTTTGCGAAACTAGCCATACAACAACTATTACTAAAAATGGTCATTATTATAATATTAAAACAACACTAGTATGTAGTGAATATTGTGTGGGTCTGTAAATGCTAGCCAATGTAGTATGTTTCAAATTTCAACAAAGAGAAGATAAAATTAATTTTAAAATTTACCTAATCCATACATGACTCTTGTGCTGACCAACTCAGAGGCAAATTCTTCCACACCTCCACTGCCAACTCCAATAAATTCTATTACGTTAGGATTTCCATCAGCATGTCCGCTTAGAAACCTTTAAAAAGGAGGAAAACAACAAAATATAGAGAATTAGCATAACAACATGTATGTTTACATGTAGGGATGTAGGCTATGAAATCCAGTTTTTTTTTCGACCATTGATTTTACTATTATGTAATCCAATTTGGTAAAAACCACAATGTGGCGCATGGAAGATCAGTTAATGCTCCTCCTAAATACAAATTTAGTTTGCTTCCTGTATAAAATGGCCGAAAGCGAGAGTTGAAAGGTAAGCATTTGTGTACATCAAATTTCAATCCATTACTTCAGTATAATTATGTATTAACCTTATGATATTAAAGTATATATTACAATACATAATAAAATCATCACATCAGAATTTTGAGGTCAACATGAATGTAAACAGACTTCTAAACAGACTTAGTCTAGGAAGTTCAGGGAGACAAATTTCTGATAGCCAGAGTGCAAAATGTAGAATCCTACCCCACTCCATCCCCCTCATTACTGAAATTTAATTATAATTTAATTACGAGTATTAACAATTATTATACGAGTACTAATACATGTAACTAGTATACAAACAATTAATTAATAAATATTTACAGATTTTTTAATCCTTAAAGTAACACTAAGCCCTAGGATTAAGAGAGTAGACAAAATGGGATGATGCACACCATATTATGTGTGCAAGCTCATTAGGGTATATATATATATATATATATATATATATATATATATATATATATATATATATATAAATTAAAAAAAAAAAATATATATATATATATATATATATAAATATATATATACACATCATGCTATATATGTATATATATATTACATTCATACAACATACCAATTTGAAGCTGAATTATCTGAACGAACATCTGCAATTCCTTGCTCGAAAGTATCATAATCTTTAACTGTTACACTAGTAGACATTTTAAAATCTAGAAAATGATGGATAATTTCACACATACGCATACACCTTCAATATTACACACTTTTAATACACAAATAAGATATCACACAGAGATATTCCAAACTTGCTGTAACAATACATGTAACAATCTACAGATTCTTATACTTACGATTCTTGAGACTGAATATAGGAACCCACAAAAATGCTGATTATTTGGCAATTAACGGTTTGCCGATTAAATTTTTGTCTATGACGTCAAAGAGTTAGGCCAATCAAACAAGAAGAGATCTTTTGCAAGGAAATCCGCGGGAAATGTGCTAGTAGGTGGACATTTATACAGTGATGCAAGGATGTCAAAAACTAACCGTTCTTCTACAACTTCAGTTCCTGACTTATTACATCGTCTTTGTGCATCCCATGTCAAAAATCCTGGTAAGTAATTATGTTTATTTCTTGACTGTATTCTAATTAATGCCCATCACTTTCTTCTATCCAGAAAAACTTGCAAGTATATACAGACACAGTTTAAAAATTTTATACAGGTATGTATTGATAACAGACAAGAAGAATAATGTACTTTGATTTTTGTTACCATAGCAACATAACATGCTCGTCTATTCCAAATGAAATCAGACTTTGTCAGAAAATACAGAAAAAATGTGAGTATTTGTTTTAAGTGTGGTTGTGAGTGTCATCAATATAATCAGGACCTTATTAACAGTGAAGCCCAAGGGAGGTTCCAAGTGTATAGACCAGCTATAACCAGAAAACTGTTCCCTTCGTCCACCCTTTTAATTAATTACCTTGATGTATGATGTGAATAGTTTACATGAAGAATGGACCTTTAGACCTAGGCTGCTACTTATCCAGAAAGTCTACCATATTAGGAAGTTACATGCTGTACATAAACAGTAGTGATCTACTATATGTTATACATGTATATAGCATGCTATAAGTGGCCATTGTTGTCATACTAAAACAACTATATTGCTATAACCAACTAAAACGAAAAAATGCACTTTTAGTTAGTTAACTAAAACTAAACCCTTTTAGTAAGCCCAGTATTATTAAAGTTAATCAACTATAGGAATACATGTAATACTATAACTAAAAGTGGTCATTATTGTCAAACTAAAACGTTTATGGCATAAATTGGCATTTCATATATATAATATTATAACAATATATATATACAAATATTATATGTACCATTTACTCTGTCTGCAAAAAATAAAAATAGTTTTGTAGTAGTGTTGTTTTAGTTAACTACACCTATAACCCTTTTAGTAAGGGATTTTGACCTTTAGTTAACTAATCTATAACTAAATTACAAGTCTAATGTAATGACCATAACTAACTAAAATGAAAATTGGCCAATAATGGGCACTTCTAGTTAGTTAATTAAAATTTTGGTAAGCCCAATATTATTTTAAACTAAACTAAAAGTTTGTATACTATAACTACATGTATAACGTCATTTTTGTCAAACTAAGAAGCCATAGTTACTATACCAAAATATATTTAGTGAGGCAATGTGACATTAAGCTACAACTAATTTACAAGTGTATCATAATACTCACTATAATCAAAATGGTTATTTAACTAAATTAAAACTCTTTTCATATTATTTTAGTTAATTAACTATAACTATAATATATAGAGCTAAAATTATGAGAAGCTAGTCATACTATAACTAAAACTAATCATTATTGTACATCTAATACACATTTATAAAGTATACATAATTATATTATATTCATGTATATACATTTTTTTAGTGGTTGTGCAGCACAGAGAAAAAGATGCTTTGCATTTTACAGAACTACATCGTCGTCTAAAATCACAGGTAAATATTGGATCCTTGGGTTAATATTCTACATTCTATACATGTAAATGGAGTAGCAGTGTTGCATGTACATGTACATGTACATTGTACATGTAACCTGCAATTACATGTACTGTACATGTAACCTGCAACTACTTTGTGTACATGTACATGTATATACATTTTACATTATACATGCACGTACATGTACATGTAACCTTCAACTACTTTGTGTACATGTACATGTACAGTGTAGTACACTGTACATGTACAAATTGTAATTGCAATACACTGTAATTTACAATGTACAATTGTACTACATGTACTTGTAAGTACTTTATTAACATGTATTTACATATGTACATTTATAATGTACAATGTGCACACATGTAACCTACATGTACATGTATGTAAACCACATTTAAAGTAGGGAAGTGCATCTTCCTGTGTATGATTACACCAAACCTTTATTCCCCATGCATATGTCATTTTTATTAGTAGAGACTAGAGAGTAATTGGTAATGATAGAGAAGCAGCTCTAATGATAAAGATAATAATTGTAATAATGACAGCTGTAAAGACCAACCAGTATTTGTACAATACAGTGTTTTCAAACATGTGGTTAGTGGCACCAGTTTATTGCACATGCACTTATATGCTGTTAGACTGTGTTAGTATGTCTACCTACAATGCTGCTTGGGTTAAGAGGTGGAGGATTTGGACTGTACTGTGGCATTTGACAGGAGGCTAAGTAAATCCTAAGAGAGTGCACAACATGTAAATGTTACTGCAGGCCTAGGGAGGGTACTAGGCTACTGAGGAATGCATTGCACATACAGTGTACATTTGTAAGCTGTTATTGAAATGTTTGCTTGTGGTTGAAGAATTCGATTGTACAATATCTCTGATTTCTGTCACTTGTCAGGAGATTAATATACATCTAAGCCCCAGTTGAGAACACAACATTAATGTTGTTGCAGGTCTAGGGAGAGCACTCTTACCAAATTACTACTTTTGTAATTTCCAACTAGAATCAGTTACTAAATCATAACCTATAGATGATGATTCATTAGTGGTGTCAGAAGAGGTATATTTACATTCACAATGAGCGCAAATTAGAATGTAGTGACTTTATATGTAATATAGTGTATAGTTTAATGTCATAAGGTTAATACATGATTATACTGTAACTCAATAATGAAGCTGTGCATTGAAATTTAACATACATAAAAAAGGATAATTTTATGAAAATAGTGCATGTAAAAAGATTGTTGGTCATTCCAAACTAAAGTTATTAACATTTTTCTGAGGTCATGGTGAACGCAGGGGTGTGGAAATATTGAGCAACCTGCCGGACATTTCAACCTATTTTCATCATTCTTGTCCTGCTCCCCATATACTTTGTATACAGTTTAGTTTCAATTTACCGGACATTCACAAGATTTATCGGACAATGTCCTGCATGACTGGCTGTTTCCACACCCCTGGGTGAACATGACTAGTGACCTTCAGTATCATTATATAATATATTTGTGCACTGTTGTTTCTTCTTCATTGAAGATGAATTATCTGAAGCTATTCTTTTGCATGTATATTGTGGTTCATTCCTGCTTGGGAGGAAAAAAACTATATGTACTGCGAAATAAAAGTATTGCCAATAGTCCACCCCCTCAAGATCGTCCTCAGACAAAATAGAAATTCGCACTTTCCTGTTTTCCCGGCAATAGTTACTGCAGTCCACTTAAATGAAGACAATAGTACATGGATAAAGAGGTGTTTACTGGTACGGTACCTCTAGATGGACTAAGAACCCTGAAAACAAATTCTGGTTTGCACTTTATTAATCTCTTGTATGCAGACATATTTGATATTAGTCGCATCTTCTTACTTAAGCCATTACACCCAAACTTATCTATAATGACTTTTGATTGAGGAATTTGGATTCCATTCATAAAAGCACAACTTCTGTGAAGACACAGTATAATGGCTTTCTATTGTAGGATTTGTTTGAAGAAATACAGTTTTAGGAAGGCGGCATGGTATATGTGTATCCAATCTCTAATGGCTTTCGATCGTGTGGGATTTAGATTCCAGTTGGGGAAATACAGCTTCAGGAAGGGATAGTATGTTGAATAAATATATCTGCTTTTACATAAATTTACTACTATCTTAACATAATCTGGGAGTCCTTTAGCTGTTTTTGGATGTACGAGTTTACACACTTCGCCCATACTTAATCGTTCGATGACAATCACTTCCATTTAAACATTCCTTGCTTATATGCTTCATATCAATCATCATATGCTTCAATAGTGTTTTTCACCTTCATTGCTTTAAAAGGATTTTTGGATTATTCGACTTGTCTTTCTTCTTCCTCTGTGTATGTTCTCTGTAGACCTAAGCTTTGACCTTTTCTTCAGATTGATAAAATGATAGTAACATCCTTTAACTACACTGCCCGCACTAGTGTATTGATATACCCAAAAGCCAATATTTGTATCACGATATTGAATGAAAATATCGATATTCAATATAATTATTGGTACGTATCGCAGCATCAATATATTGAATGAAAATATCGATATTTCAATATAATTATTGGTACGTATCGCAGCATCAATATATATTAGCATTACTTTAGTTATCTAACTTTTATCATTTGAGGTTGTCACTCTTTACTATTAACATGTGTACACTGCAAAAACTATTGTATCTTAAACCAGTTATTCACTAAATTGCAATTTTTAATTAAACACTCGGATTTAGCATGAATTAATTTTCTGAGCCATGCCTAATATGCCGTAATAAAATAATCACAAAATATATTATAGTATGTTATTATTACATAAAATAGCTAAAATTAGTACACGTAATTTAAAGCAGATTTAAGGTAATTGGTTGTAATCAATTTGATTGACTTCATGAGTTTAACATGATCTTTAGTCTCTAGTGTTTTATTATTAAATATTAATAATTATTGAGAACATTTGCAACATGCCAATATTTTCATGCTTCTAATAAAGCCTTTTCACTGCACTACATGTAGTATACTGTTAATCCAGTTTAGATGTTGTATCAAACCTGTTTGGTTTGGTATTGATCCACATTGAATCCAGATCACCTCTATTCACACTTTTTGTTTAGATACATGTATGTAAGCTTTTAGTTTCCACAGCAACTTGATTGAATCCTTTTCAATAAACTACCTCTTGAGGTGGATTGCAGATTCAATCTAGATTTATATCTCAATCCACTTTAAATGTGAACACATGCAAATAATCTGGATTGAGTCCAGGTGCCAGTGTGCAAAGGCCTATATACATATACACTATTAGTACATGTATATCACATGTATATCACATGTATATCACATGTATGTGTAAAGTGATGACATTCCTTCTATGCATAATTCTTATCACAGGGTGTAATACAGAATTGTACTGCATTATTACAGTTTTTAATTACTGTTAGTGAAAATGTGAACAAGGGAACTGGCAAGGTGAGATAGGTACAATATATAATACATGTACATGTTCATGTAACTGGTAAATTCAAGTCCGATATTAGCCACATGTGTACATTTACTGTATCAGGTGTCTACTTACATTATTGCAGCTGCATGTTACTAGAATTACTGTGTTTTAGATGTTGTATTATACAGTATGTGTCTGTATATGTATTAACTCTTCTTTAGCGGCCATAATTAAACTGGAACGTTTTCATAGATTCCGAAATTAATTATCTAGGAAAATGTGTGGGCGGAGCATATAGTAACTAAGATTTTCACCACTATAACTTTCCCGTATTATGAAACTAGAGTTTCTTGCTTACTTTGCTGGAAAGAAGAGTTGTTGAGAAAGCTATAGATGTAAAATTTATGCTTCGCTATTAGCAGGAAGATAGCAAGGCGAGTGCTTGAATAATTAGTAGTCAAAAGGGCAACGCCCACACCTTTACTTACCTGTATAACTTCCACATTTTAAACAACACAGACTTATGACTTACTTACATAGACAGAGGAGCTTCTAACAAAGTCGTGGATACTAAAAATACATGCTTCGTTAGTAGGAAGAAAGTAGCAAGACGAGTGTTTGAAAGTGCAGTGGTCAGTGCCAACACCCGCACTTAGCGTCTTCGGCAATTCGATCGCTTATAACTTTGGATTGGTTACTCGTACAGCTTCAAGTTTTGCACTGCTTAAAGTACATTTAGTGCACTGTCATCTGTAAAAAATGGTTGAAAAATACTGAAGCAATTCAAAAATACGACCATTAGTACTCATGACGTCTGTAGACGTCATTCGCTTTTAACGGTTTAATGTTCATGACGTCTGTAGACGTCATTCACCGCTAAAACATTAAGTGTCAGTATCTGTATTAAGTGTCAGTATCTGTATTAAGTGTCAGTATATGTATTAAGTGTTAGTATACATGTACATGTACATGTATGTATTAGGTGTAAGTATAATGTATTAAGTGTCAGTATATGTATTAGGTGTCAGTATATGTATTAAGTGTTAGTATACATGTACATGTACATGTATGTATTAGGTGTAAGTATAATGTATTAAGTGTCAGTATATGTATTAGGTGTCAGTATATGTATTAAGTGTTAGTATACATGTACATGTACATGTATGTATTAGGTGTAAATATAATGTATTAAGTGTCAGTATATGTATTAGGTGTCAGTATATGTATTAAGTGTTAGTATACATGTACATGTACATGTATGTATTAGGTGTAAGTATAATGTGTTAAGTGTCAGTATATGTATTAGGTGTCAGTATATGTATTAAGTGTTAGTATACATGTACATGTACATGTATGTATTAGGTGTAAGTATAATGTATTAAGTGTCAGTATATGTATTAGGTGTCAGTATATGTATTAAGTATCGGTATACATGTACATGCACATGTATGTATTAGGTGTAAGTATAATGTATTAAGTGTCAGTATATATATTAACTGTCAGTATATGTATTAGGTGTAAGTACATGTATTAGACATGGGGTAATAGTAATAGTTAGTAATAGTAATATAGTAGTAAAGATTACACATGTTT
Organism: Petrosia ficiformis; assembly: GCA_947044365.1. NCBI lineage: Eukaryota > Metazoa > Porifera > Demospongiae > Haplosclerida > Petrosiidae > Petrosia > Petrosia ficiformis. The sequence goes on from OX345638.1 coordinate 2,951,565, forward strand.
TAATGTAATATATAGTAATAGTAATACATGTAGATGATTAAAGATAAGGGGTAATAGTAATATGTAGTACATGTACATGTATGTATTAGTAATAGTAATAGACGATTAAAGATCAGGTGTAATAGTAATAGTAATAGTAGTACATGTAATAGAGCACAAAGTAATAGTTTAAAAATAATGATTATGAGCAAGTTGGCTGAGTGCTATTTATCTGTTCCAGCATCCTCAGCATTGCTGGAAAGATTTTTGTCTCGAGAGATGTCATTTAACTGATACTAACACTTGATTGTTTGCAAAACATAAAACTTTCACATGTAATAGTAATAGATGGCTCTGTGATAGTAATTGTAAGTATATGTTATACACCGAGGTAAAGGTTTCTACTGGATTTATCAAACCGAGGGCCAAAGGCACGAGGTTTGATAAATCAGTAGAAACCATACCGAGGTGTATAACCATCTTCTACCATAAAACGCGCGTGAAATACAGTAACTAAGCAAATGTTTGCGCATGGCAACAGTATACATAATTTCACTAAGACACTAACCTAGTATGGATTTCTGTGACTCTTTCAGACAAGTAACTGATCAACAGTTCAATTGCAAATGACAGAAAGAGCTCCGACTTGCTCTACATGTGGCAGACTTCCGGTTGATGCTTCATTTAAGCTCACGAAATATAATTAGAGTATATATGGTACTATATTTAGTTAGTATACTTCTATCGTAGGGGTAGGCCTCTTATCGTAGGGGTGGGGTTTTTCTGTTATAGTATGTAGTATAGTACCATATATGTTCTAATTATTTTGTGAGCTTAAATGAAGCACTAGCCAGACTTCCAGCCCCTCCTTCACTCCAGTATAAGGTGTGGCGCTTCCAGCAGCATCAAGAAGCGCTACAAGAACAGCCCACCAAACTCTTTTGGAATCTCATACGAGAGGAAGGTGAAAGCAGTAGAGCTCTGAAAGGCCTCAATCACAACCATACGAACGAGTGTCAGATTTTCAAAAAGAACAAGCATCACTATTAATTACAGCTAATATATATATAGCTATATAGTCATCATGACTGTTGTTTAGGTCATAATTATTGTTTATGAAGTATGATTAAGAAATTGGCAACTGTGTAACTTGAATTTCATTTCAAACAATGACGGGAACATTTTACCAAGAGGTTTAATAACATCTTATAACACATTTTAGAAACCTCATTATAACCAATCTGATTGGTCAACTCAATCTAGTCATGGTAGAATATGTCTTAGAGCAGATAATATAATAGTAGTAATGGGAAACATTAAGAGTAATAGTAATTACATCTTGATGTAATTGACTCCATGTCTAGTCAGTATGTGTTTTACAATGTAGGTGTCAGTATATGTACATATATGTATTAAGGGTCAGTATACGTATGTATTAAGTGTCAGTACATGTATTAAGTGTCATTACATGTATTAAGTGTCAGTACATGTATTAAGGGTCAGTATACGTATGTATTAAGTGTCAGTACATGTATTAAGGGTCAGTATACGTATGTATTAAGTGTCAGTACATGTATTAAGGGTCAGTATACATATGTATTAAGTGTCAGTACATGTATTAAGGGTCAGTATACGTATGTATTAAGTGTCAGTACATGTATTAAGTGTCAGTATATATATTGAGTGTCAGTACATGTATTGAGTGTCAGTGTATGTATTAAGTGTCAATAAATGTATTAGGTGTCAGTCAGGCTTTGGGTCAAATACGGTATTTAAATACAAATACTTCATGTACAAATACAAATACTTTGAAAATTATTTAAATACTTTAAAAATACACATGTACTTTGAAATTACTTGTCTTGAAACTGCTGTTATCATCCATGAGTAAATTTAAATTTATTACAATTAACTTCAATTTGTATAACATAATGATGAACTAGTAACTATTTTTTCAACAGCCTCAAGACTCCATTTTAGTTGATTCATTTTATCTACCAGAATCATTGCTACCTGAAGATTCCTCTTTATCAATAGGTTTGGATATTATATCAATGTACATGTATCAACACGTACATATATAGATACATGTACATGTATCAACATGTACATCTATAGATACATGTACATGTACATGTATCTACACATACATCTAGATACATGTACATGTACATGTATCAACATGTACATCTAAATACATGTACATGTAACAACATGTACATCTATAGATACATATATCTACACATACATCTAGATACATGTACATGTACATGTGTCTACACATTCATCTAGATACATGTACATGTACATGTGTCTACACATACATCTAGATACATGTGTCTACACATACATCTAGATACATGTACATGTATCAACATGTACATCTATAGATACATGTATCTACACATACATGTACATCTAGATACATGTACATGTATCTACATGTATCAATACGTACATCTATAGATACATGTACATGTATCTATACATATATCTAGATACATGTACATGTACATGTATCAACACGTACATCTATAGATACGTACATGTACATGTACTTGTAGCTACATGTAACATTTGCTAACATTATCTTTTTTAGGAAAGATGGGACTGTCTTCAACTCAGTGGAATTCTACTCCCTTACCTTTACAAGATTCTAGTAAGAATTATGTACATATGTATACTGAACATGTATATGTACATGTACATGTGGATGTGTATTTGTATATGTTTGTACATGTACATATGCATTTTGCACGTTGTACTTGTACATAATTGCATGGGACTGGGATGAAGGTTGAAATTTAGGTTTGAATGCACAGCAAACAATTGAAGGTTTGAACCTTTTTACCAACCCTAACATGTAAGTACCTTTGCATGTACACGTATACAACGTACATGTATATATATATATATATGAAGGTTGGGCTATAATCCAATATATCGCATACACTGCAATATTATTGCATTGCAATAATCATATCACATGATTTTGATCTGTCAATATTATTACAATGGTAAAATATTGTCTTACTGCAATTAAATAATAGTTATAATGAATGCACTAAAGTGCAGAACCCTCGCTAAAAAGATGCTACTGTGAATCCAGCAATGAAACAGGGCGTCATGGGCGTTCCTCATTACTATAACCTCTGCCTACGTTCAGATTAACCAATTTAATTAACAATGTTACATAGGCGTGACTGAGTAACAATGGCGACAGATGACTATTTTTCGACTTTGCACGACTGTATCTTTTCCATCGAAGAGTTTTCTTGCAAATCGCTTGAATCTCGCAGTAGACCTAGTGTGCTCTTTCCTTCGCAATGACCAAGAATCTTCAAAAGTAAGCCGTTGCAAAGATTAGTGGGAACACACACACACACACACACACACACAAACCGATTACTATAATCCTCCGCCTACGCGCTCTGGTTAATAAATGTACATTTTATTTGCTAAGCCATGGTGACTGATTGTTATTTTTCTAAGCCATTGTGGCTGATTTTTCTGAGCCAAAGTGGCTGCTGTAATGTTTAATGAAGCCATTGTGGCTGTTTGTTTGTTTGTTGTGTGTGTTTGTCTACGCCTATTGCTAGCATTCTAGGCACATGAATTTTCATGTATGCAGTTGAAAAATACTATAACACTTAGTCTTGAGCTGTATGCTCTCAAAACAAGGATCAGAAGCAGGCATGGGTTTAAGTACATTTGAAAGTACACGTGTACTTACAATGTAAGTACTTCTCAAGTACATTGGTGTTAGTTATAAGTACAAGTACAAGTATAACATTAAAAACAAGATATAATTATAGAGAAAAAAGTATCCCTATGACTGCTTTGTGGTGTCCAGCATTCAGTAATGCATGGCTAACATTACTGAAACACATCAGCCTATTGTAGTTGATTATCTACTCTGTTTACCCTCTAAAGAACCTTGTAGAACTTTAGGAATATATTTCAGGTAGAATAGCTAGCTATTAGTTCCAGTTTCTACGTAAACTACACAGCTTTCTTTCTGCTGAGCTTGAGCGTGCGTTCTTTTATGTGCCATGCCCATTAATCGACCGAGCCCCTGTGAATGACATAACTTCCTTAACTACGTATACAATGCATACTTGCGTAAGGAACACAAACGTATAAATATATATAGTTCCAACCCGTGGGAAAGCAATCACAAGAATGGCCCTATGGGCCATTGAAATAGTACTACCTCAAGTACATGTCAAAGTACTTAAGTCCAAAGTAAGTACCAAATGGCATAATAGACAATTTCATGAAACATCATATATTTCAATAACGAAAAATGCAAAATAACTTATCTATCACTACGTATTGCATTGTTGCATCTTATGAACATTAATTCTTCAAATCTAAGATCAGTTAAATGGTGAATGTTCCTGAGTGATAATTTTCCCCGCGATACTTAAAAACCTCTCAACAAGAGAGGATGAAGAAGGTACGCTTAAACTTCACTAGCTACTGAAACAAGAATGGGGAATTTTGGTTTGTTTTCCTTCCAAAACTCAGCAGGATTTATGTCCATTGGAGCACAAAATACTGATGTACTTACATTATGTACTTTGAAGTACTGACCCAAAAACTCGTTTTAAACAAAAAGGATTCCAATGAGCTGTAATTATTGTTCTTAAGTACAAGTACCAATCTACTTGAACCCATGTCTGATCAGAAGTGCCACCTTTTAGCACTCGCAGTGCAGAACCCTCACTACAAGTGTGATTTGGGAAACGAATGATTCAGTCACTGACAAGAAAATACATGTAACTGCAGACAATATTTGACTGTAATGATAATTATTACAATTATTATATTGAGATTATATTATATTTGTGTGTGTGTGCATTACAACTTACACTCCAAGTCCTACTAGCTATATAGTATAAGATTACAAGTGCAGTGTTAAAATTCGAGACTTGAAAACAGCTTCAATCACGTGGATGAAATAAATGGGTGGAGCTAGAAATTGCAGAAAGCTTAGAGCCAGCTCGAAGTGGTAGCAGCCACTACTTCAATTGTACTTCATTTCAAGCTGTGATTCGACAGCGATACGCTTCAAGCAAAATGAGCTGTGTTTCAGTGAACTCTTCTGCTACCAGACGTCATCTGAAAGTTGTTAAACTATGATCATGAGTTACAAAAATTGTCATAACTTTAAAACAGAAAGGTTTTAGCAAAAGCCTGTTGTTACTTTTAATTCTTGTATGATTTGACATCTGTTGGTAGTATTTTCAAAGTGCCAATGGTTATAGGTTCACTGGAATTTTGCCAACAGACCGACAAACAGACAGACAAAACGATTATAGTAACCCTTCGTTCCGCCTACATGGGCAAAGGTTAATGATGAGCCTATTTTTGCTATCATAGACAGTATTACAGGTCATGTATAATATTATTGTACATGTACTGTATATAAATATACATGTAGAAATTATATAAACACACCCACATGTGCATACATGTGAAATTTATACATACATGTTCATGTACATGTGGGTGTGTGTATTTGTACATGTACATGACATGTATGCATATAATATTATGTACATGTACATGTACATGTACCTGCATGTACCTTTACATGTATACATGTATATACATGTACAATGTATATACATGTATTTGCTTGCATGTATACATCTACCTGTATAATATATATGTACATTAATTTCATGATAAGTTTAATTTTGTTAGCTAACAGATCAACAGTTACAAGTGGAATAAGTAGTTTTTACTCACAGGGCTCTACTACAAGAGCTCAGAACATACACCAAATCAGGTCAAGATAAAATATACATATATAATTGTACATATATACATGTATAAAGAATAGTATAAGAATAGTAAGTATAGGTTATACACCGAGGTAAAGGTCTCTACTAGATTTATCAAACCGAGGGCCGAAGGCACGAGGTTTGATAAATCTAGTAGAGACTGTACCGAGGTGTATAACGCACTTCTACCATGCTATAGCAACGCATTTCATTTGCAAATTGCGCGTGGCAACAGTATACATAATTTCACTAACCTATGGATATATATGGTGTGGGTTTCTGTGACTCTTTAGACAAGTAACTGATCTACAGTCAATCACAAATGACAGAAAGAGCTCTACATGTGGCAGACTTCCAGCTCCTCCTCCACTCCAGTATAAGGTGTGGTCTTGCAACAGCAATCGATTGATTGCGATCGCTATCAAGAAGTTCGCGATGCAACAGCCCCACCCAACTATTTTTGAATCGATCTCATACGAGAGGAAACACTAGAGCTCTGAAAGACCTCAATCACAAGCATACAAATTGGTGTAAGATTTTCAAAAAGGACAAGCATCACTATGAATTACAGCTAATAATTATAGCTACAGTTGTATATAGTCATACCATTTAGCCTACGCTTCACAGCGAAGGTAATAATCTTTTAATGTGTAATTTATAAACCATTATATATAATAAATCAATGACAACTCTGACAAAATTATTATACAATCCCGGGAGGTTTCAATATAATATTGAACCTCTCCAGGAGGTTTGATATGAGATTTATTAACCTCATTTTTTAGCAATTTCATTGGTCAATTAACTACAAGCATGGTAGAATTAAAGATCCCTTTTCATTAATTTTTATTTTGTTTTTCAGTGGTATTAGTTCAGTTAAAGACCATTCACCTAGTATTGTAACACCAACTATACCCAGTGGAAGAGATGGTAAGGAAATGAAGCATCATTCTTGTACAATGTACATGTACATACATGTACATATATATATCAGAGTTTTTAATACATTTTGAAGCATGGGCCAAATTGGCTCAACAATAGTTACTTAGTGTGTGCACCATTCGGAATACATCTTGAGCCAATTAACAAAGAATTAATTATCATGTTATTAAAGCTCAATAAACCTCACAACATGAATTAACCTACATGTATGTGTACATGTATACATTCATACATTGTGTAATTAATTGTATCAAACCATTCACTAATTCATTCATTTAATTTAGTGTTTTCTAGTATTACAACAAGATATATAGAGAAAAAAGTATCTCTATGATTGCTTTGTGGTGTCCAGCACATATCAAGCCTGAAACACAACAGCCTATTATAGTTATTATTTTGATTATCTACTCTCCTTACCTTTTAAAGGACCTTGTAGAACTTTAGGAATATATTTCAGGCAGAATAGCTAGCTATTAGTTCCAGTTTCTATGTAAGCTACTTAGCTTTCTTTCTGCTGGTCTGTAGAGCTTGAGCGCGTGTTCTTTTACACGCCACGCTCTTCAATTGACCAGGCCCCCGGGAATGACGCAACTTCCTTAACTACGTATACAACGCATACTTGCGCAAGTTGACACAAGGATATATATATTTATATAATTATATAGATTCAACCTTGTGGAAAGCAATCATAGGGACAGCCCTGCGAGCCATAATAATGACCACTTTCAGTTATAGGTATAGTACATGTATGACAATTTTAGTTATAGTTAATTACTAAAACAATTTTAGGCTTACTAAAAGGTTTTAGTTTTAGTTAACTAACTGAAAGTGTCCATTCTCAGCCATTTTACATATACATGTAGTATAGTTATAGTTATTACAGTAGACATGTAGTATAGTTATAGTTATTGCAGTAGACATGTAGTATAGTTATAGTTATTGCAGTAGACATGTAGTATAGTTATAATTTTTGCAGTAGACTTGTAATTTAGTTATAGTTAAAAGTCAAAATGCCTTATTAGGGGTTATAGTTATAGTTAACTTAAACAACACTAATTTAATCATCTTTCATTTACAAACACAGGTGAGATATCAGAACAGGTATTAGTACGAGATCTCATGTTTGTATTTCAAGGTATTGATGGTAAATACATCAAAATGAACAGAAGTGAAGATGGATACAGAGTCTCAGATAAGGTAATGTAACAAGCAATCTATATTTGTACATGTATGTAAAATACATGTACATATAAAATACATGTACATGGAAAATACATGTACATGGAAAATCATGTGTTTAGTGAGCTAGCACAACAGACACCACAACACATGTACAGTAAAAAAAAAACAATGACTTTGTGGGGTAACCTAACTTCCAAGGGAGGTTGGCAAATTCTTTAATAACATGATAATTAATTCTTTGTTTTCTCTCATTGAAAATTAAAACACATCTTTGAGTTATGTGTATTAGGAATATATACATGTACAATACATGTACTTTGATAATAGCAGGTCTTCATAGGAAACTTCAATTTGAAGATTACAACACATCTTTTAGTTATATGTAGGAATATGTGCAATACTGTAAGTCCTCATTAATGTTGAATTTGAATGACTTTTAGAAACATAACTCCCAAGCAGGCATGAATGTCCAACCCCCTCCCCCCCCCCCCTCAATGATACCCTGTGTAGTTTGTACATTGTTATAGTTTCAATACTGTTTTTCTCATTGAAGATTACAGCACATCCTTCAGTTATTGAACATTGTCATAAGTTATCAGAATTAGGATGGTTGTATCGAAGAATTAATAAATATGTGGAGGCAAAGACTCAGGATCCTTCATTAGGACTTGTTGTTCAGGTGGGTGTGTACAACCATACATGTACATGTACATGTGTGTATTATGTGTATAAACAATGTATTTGTTTATGTGTGTACATGTATTTGATGACAGTATACATGTATATTAGGGATATGTGATACATACAACTAAATAATAGTATTACATATCACTGCTAAAAATATTGCAATAGGATACAGTATCACGATATTGAAATAATAAAAAGTAAATGTCCAATTTGTTGTATTCGTAAAGAAATCAAAGTTATACGCACAAGCTAGTTATAACTGGTTTTACATACATACATGTACATGTATATAATTAGACAAATTAAAAAAACCAGGTTTACTACACTGCCCACACTAGTGTATTGATACACCTAAAAGCCAATATTGTATCACAATATTGAATGAAAATATCAATATTGTGATACATTGATACGTATCACACATCACTAATGTACATGTACATGTATCATGCTGTTTATACATGTACATGTACTCAAAATTTTTGCAAGGGGTCTAATCTACATGTATACATGTACATGTAGGTGGCATACTCATGTACATGTAGGTGGCTACACATGTACATGTGGGTGGCTACACATGTATATACATGTACATATTCGCTCCAGTGTGCTCTGAGCAATACAGAATGAAATCACTCTTCCATGATGCCTAATTTAGCAGTGCATCAGTAAACATTAATTTTTATCAAACATATTCTCCTGCATGTAGTAGCTGATGTTTCATCCATGGTATACATGTATGTTTCAAGAAAATATTCTAATGTGATAAATTTGAACATGTTTTTTTTCTTTAGGGTTTTCTGTCAGCACTGACTTTGGAATTAACAGAATACTATCGCCTTGTTGCTGTTCTTGAAGCTCAGGTACATGTACAATGTACATCTGTGTAATCAAAAAACCCTCAAGAACTGTAAATACACAGTATAATGATTTTGTAATGTCTTGTGTAGATGCATTATGCATGTACATTTACATCTATGTACAGTACCCATATTACCCATTTCATCCATCCATTCTACATGTACATGTACATGTACATCTATGTACAGTACCCATATTACCCATTTCATCCATCCATTCTACATGTACATGTACATCCATGTACAGTACCCATATTACCCATTTCATCCATCCATTCTACATGTACATGTACATCCATGTACAGTACCCATATTACCCATTTCATCCATCCATTCATGTACGTATACATCCATGCATGTACATGTATATATACATGTACATGTATACATGTAAATTATCCATTTATCATAACGTAAATGTACATTTGCATTAGGGCTGGGACATAAGTTAGAAAACTGCATTTGAAGCTCTGTCAGAAAATGTTTTGCTAATGTCGCCTCACATAGAAAAGCTATGACAACCAGACAACCACCAGCACTTCACAACCCTCAAATCCTTAGTGGTGAGAGGACTGGTGGCTGAAGTCAGTAGCCCTGGGTTCGATTCCCAGTGACTACCAGCATTTTTTACTTCCCTCTTTCAGCCTTAGCTTCAAATACCTGCCAAATGAATGAAAGTTCAAAAATTTGAACCTTTGTCCCAGATTTAATGTACATGTACATGTACAAGCAAATAATATGTATCCATTGATTTGTCATTCCATCATGTACATGTACATGTCTGCATACTCTGTACATTGTACATGTAAGTATAATTCTACATGTATATTGTACATGTACATGTAAGTACAATTCTACATGTACATATAGCTCTCTGTGGACCAATGTGACAGTAAAAGCAGGGATAAGTTAAGTCTTCGTAGACTCATTGTTTGGACCAGAGAACCATTAGAGAGACTGAAGACATTAGCTATACTAGTGGATGGATGTAAAGGTGAGGATGAATGTTTGACTTTCTAATAAAGATTTCTCTGTTAATCAATCTAGCTCAAAATAGATTTTCAGTTGTACTATTGTCCCTATACATGTACATGTACAGTACCTGACATTAAGTTTACATACTATCACTGTACTTCCATTGACTACAGTATACTTTGTGAGTGAAGTACACTGTACTTCGAATGTACTACATGTACACAGTATAGTACCTTAATACTACGCTATCACATACAAATGTAAACAATTACACAATATTATGATTAAAGTGCAAAGTACATGTAGTACTATAGTACTACTTAGAAGTACAGTTGACTATCAACTTATTAAAGTGTAGCTCCTATCATAGTATGTAAACTTAAAGTCAGGTACTGTAGGTCCATGAAGCGATTGAAGTACATGTACATGCATAATAATTTCACTTTGACTAATTCATGATTAATGCCCTACTGATGATACACATGTACATGTATGTAGGTCCATAAAGCGATTGAAGTACATATAATAATTTCACTTTGACTAATTCATGATTAATGCCCTACTGATGATACACATGTACATGTATGTAGTATTTACATGTGCTGAACCTTATTGAAATGTACACATGTACATACATTTACATGTCAATAATGTTTATTATTGATCATGTGATCACTTTTTGTAATCATGTGACTAATGTTTAATTAAAATATGATTGAATATATTTTTGGATCTTGGGATTGTACTGCAACTATAAAAGCCTCAAGAGATCAGACCCTATCTTCTTGCATCAAATACAACTGAATCCCGGTATAATACAGACTCATAGTGGTTGTGCTATCTCACTGGTATTGTGCATTTAATAACCATTTTAGGTGCAATAGAGTACTAAAAAGCAACACTGATATACATTGTACATGTACATGTACATGTATGTGTAGTCATGCACAATCTATATTTGTATATGTAGGTTTGAGAGGTGGGGCACTACTATCAACTCTTTATACATATGCACAACATGGAGATCCAGAAGTAAAGGGTCTGGTGAAGCATATTTTGAATCAGGTACCATGTGCTGTACATTTGTATGTACATGTACATGAACATGTACATGTACATGTATGTAACGGCATACATATACAAGTATTGCACAAATCAAGTGCTGTATACCCAGGGGTGTGGAAACATTGAGCCAACTGCCAGACATTTTGATCTATTTTCATTACTCTTGTCCTGTTCCTATATACTCTGTATAAAGTTCAGTTTCAATTTACTGGACATTCACTAGATTATTTGACAATGTTCTGTATGACTGGCTGTTTCCATACCACTGTGTATACATGTGTGTAATAGCTGCTAGCATACATACAGTATAATGGGCTTACAGTAATTTGTATATGTTCATGTACATGTTCATATAATATGTACATTGTACATGTACGTGTACATGTATGTAGTATGTTGTACATGTGCATTGTACATATTTTATCATGTATGTGTGTTACATACATGTACATGTACATGTATTCTTTAGGTATACAGACCCATTAACTCACTATTAAATACATGGATATTTGAGGGACAGTTGAAAGATCAGTTTAATGAGGTAACTTGTAACTATTATATATAAACAAGATATACATGTACAATTGTACATGTACATATATAAATTATGGAGAAAACGTATCCCTATGATTGCTTTGTGGTGTCCAGCATGGCTGACTTTCTAATGCCTGAAATACAACAGCTGTTAGTTATTATGTTGATTATTTAGTCGTCTTGCTTAAAGTTTCTTGTAGAACATTACGAATACATTGCCTCTAGAACAGCTATTAGTTCCAGTTACTCCATAAACTACAAGCAGCTGTCTTCCTGCTGGTCTGTAGAGCTCAAGCACGCATTATACTACACACTACACCCATTAATTGATAGCCTCTGGAATGATGCAACTTCCTTAACTACGTATACAGTGCATGTGTGACACAAGCCTACATGTATGTATAAATATATAATTATAAATATATATATATACAATGTAGATTCAACCCTGTAAAAAGCAATCATAGGGATGGTCCTATGGGCTATAATAAAAATATCTATATTTCAATACATTGATATCCCAATACAGAACATTACTTGAAATTTCAACACATAATACAGTCATCATATTCATCTACATGTACATGTACATAATCCCACCTGAGGCAACTCTCATTTTCATTTTTCCATTGCCTCAGGTGTCTTTCTTTCTTTCTTTCTCTCTACATCTCCTGTAACATCATGTACATGTGCCCAAATTGCAGAATATATGTACATTGTACATGTACTATCTATTTAGTTATGCATCTATCTACATGTATCTATTTATAGTTCTTTATAGCAGCTGATCTCAAGACTCCAGAGGAGAGACTTTGGCATTCAAAATATTCAATACGAGTCAACATGTTACCAAAATTCATATCTGAAGAAGTTGCTCAAAAGGTCACATGATTCGTGTCAACATTAGCAATATTATTACATCATTACATGACATGTACAGTAATTACTGAATTATATACATACATATACATGTACATTATACACCTACGCATTCATGAACTAGTAGTACATGCATTGTACAAATAATTAATTGTTCACATGTGACATATATGTACATGTACATGTACATTATACACCTACACATTCATGAACTAGTAGTACATGCATTGTACAAATAATTAATTGTTCACATGTGGTATACATGTACATGTACATAGTTACACCTACATGTACATGTATACACATTCATGATGCATTGTACAAATACATGTACGTTTGATTCATACACACACATAAAATGTCACCATACAGTAACAGTAATTACCTAGTTCAAATGTCAATATAGTATAGTAATTACTGTCTCATTGCTGTGGTGTTCAATTGACATAAAATTACTGTAGTGTGAGTAATTGCTGTACTACATTGTATATGGTGATGTTTCATTGACAGGTACTGTACATGTAAGCTAGGGTGTTGTGCTTCAAAGCATACAAACAAAACAAGATATAATTATGGAGAAAAAGCATCCCTATGATTGCTTTGTGGTGTCCAACATTCAGTAATCATGGCTGACTTCTCATGCCTGATACACAACAGCATGTTTTAGTGATTATCTACTCTTTTTACTTTTCAAAAGATCTTGTAGAACTTTAGAAATAAACTTCATATAGAACAGCTGTTATAGTTATAGTTCTATGCAAGCTACAGGCAGCTTTCCTCCTGCTGGTCTGTAGAGCTGGAGCGCATGTTCTATTGCGCCCCATTAACTGACCAAATCCCATGGAATGACACAACTTTCTTAACTACATATAAAACGCACACTCATTCATGTTCATGACACAAGTAATAGTTATAACACCTCTAGGCAGGCTATATCTCATTTACAGTAACCGATTCATTGCATTAAGTAACCACAGGGATAAAACTAAAACCATCAGGCTTTATCTGATTTGTAGCACTGGGGGTTCCTTTGATACGCCCACTCAACACTATACAAGAATATATATATGTATAATTATATATTATATATAAATTATATATATATATATAAACATACATTGTACATTGCACCCATGGGAAACCAATCATAGGGATGGTCCTGTTACAATAACTACATGTATATTATTGTTTGGTTTCAGACATGGGAAAGCACTAGGCGATATTTTTTTCTCCATATCTTATTGTTATTATAATTAATATTAAAGAAAGGTGCAGCACAGAGTTTTGATATTTTGAAGTATGGCCCAAATTAGCTCAGCAGTGATTAGTGTGTGTGCCATTGCAAAGACATCTTGAGCCAATTAACAAAGACTGTTAGTGATAATATAATCATAATTAACTGCGTCATCTGGCCCAAAGAGAGAATTGTCCAATGCCAAAAAAGAAGCTCTTTGAGCCAATGGTGCACCATATGAACTTATCAAAACATCTAGTGCAGCACCTTATAATAGATGTCTGGTGAGAATCCATGTACATGTACATGTACGTACATGTACACTGTAAAGGAAGAGAGCTACATGTACATGTACATGTATAGAGAAAGAGAGCTGGATGTTGATATACAGATTAGAAGTTATAACACATTTACAGAAACTCGTGTAATTCAAATATGCTTTTGTTCTCAGATCTTGACAGTAGGTAAATCCATCAATTTTCTTCGTCTACGATGTCGTGACCACACAGAATTATTCTCTAGTGAAGAGAAGACTTGGTTTATGAAGGAGACAGGTCAGAACAAGATGTACATGTACATTTATATTTGAATTTAAACAGCTATTGTGTGATTCGATTTTCTCCTAGTCCATTCTCCCTCTATCCTTCTCTCTCCTTACACCTTTCTTCCTTTTTTTTCCATCCTCCCTCTTCTTTCCCTTCTCTCCTCTCTCCTTCCCTCACTTTTCTTCACCATTTCTCCTCTCTCCCTTCTTCTCCCTCTTTCTCCTCCTCTCGATCTCTCTCTATCCTGCATGTACCTTCCTCCCTCTATCCTCTCTCCTCTCTCTATATCATACATGTACAAATTTACATGTATATTTCTCCCTCCTCTCCTCTCTCCCTCCTCCTCCCTCTTTTTCCCCTTCTCTCGTCTCTATATCTTACATGTACATGTACCTTTCTCCCCTCTCCTCTTCTCTCTCTATCAATCCTTTCCTCCCTCTATCCTCTCTCCTCTCTCCTCTCTCTCTCTCTATCCTACATGTACATGTGCCTTGCTCCTTCCTTTCCATTCCCCCTCCTTCTCTCCTCTCTTCTTTCTCCTCTCACGTGTACTCTCCTCCCTCTATCGTCTCCTCAGATGAATGTACATTTGACTCCATGACAGGTGTTCCCCTGTCATCTATTGTAAATATCACTTATAAAGAAACAAGTAAATATCTTTTACATGTTCTTAACACTCAATATCAATTTGCTGAGCATCTTAAGGTCAGATAATACATGTACATGTACTTTATACATGTACATGTACATATATGTAATGTACTTTATACGTGTACATGTATGTAATGTATTTTATACATGCATGTACAGGGTTTCATTTAGGGGGTTGGGGGGGCTTGGGGCATTTGCCCTCCTCCCACTGCTTTTGACAGTTAGGCTGCCAATAGGTACACCACAATAACGCTCTACGTCGGCCCAAATGTCTTCTGCATCAGTATTCAGCAGGCCTCCTCCCACTGCTTTTGACAGTTAGGCTGCCAATAGGTACACCACAATAACGCTCTACGTCGGCCCAAATGTCTTCTGCATCAGTATTCAGCAGTACAGGTGGTCAGATTTTAACTTGCATTTAGTGTTGATTACTCGAGTATTTGATAAGCTCATGTGGTGCACCATTGTCCCTAAGAGTTTCATATTTCGGACTGCACAGTTCTCTCTATGGTTGCAGTTAATTATGATTATAATTACTGTCACTAACAACATTACTTCTTCATTAATTGGCTCAAGATGTATTCCCAATTTGGCCCATGCTTTGAAACAGACAAACACTCTGCTGTTTTCCCAGTACGTGTATATTCTTAATTCTGTCTCAGTAGGCTATAGGTCATATAATGTATGTATTATCTGAGAGGTTGTTAATTCATGTGACAGGTGGTTAGTCCCGACCAGCATAGGCTGCAGGTTGTTAGTCCCGACCAGCATAGGCTGCATGGATACTGCTGCAAATTTTGTGCATCTGAACAATACAAGTATTTGGTCAAATACATTCATGTCTGAAACACAAGAGCTGGTATTTGTTTTTTCACCCGTCTTAATTTTTAAAGGTTATCTTTTAGTATACAGGCTAGCCAATGACTGACAGTTATTTTGTATTCTAACACTTACAATGATGTTTGTATTAATACACTGTAGGCTTTTAGGAAGTATCTATTACTTGGTCAGGGTGACTTTATTAATCATCTAATGGATATTATACAGTGAGATAGAAGATTCCATATGTGTCTCCCATTAAGCTCTATCCCTCTCTGTCTCTCTCTCTCTCTGTCTCTGCTCTCTGTCTGTCTGTCTTTCTCTCTCTCTCTCTCTCTCTCTCTCTTTCTCTCTCTCTCTTTCTCTCTCTCTCTCTCTCTCTTTCTCTCTCTTTCTTCCTCTGCCTCTCTCTCTCCCTCTCTCTCTCTCTCTCTCTCTCTCTCTCTCTCTCTCTCTCTCTCTCTCTCTCTCTCTCTCTCTCTCTCTCTCTCTCTCTCTCTCTCTCTCTCTCTCTCTCTCTCTCTCTCTCTCTCTCTCTCTCTGTCTTTCACTGTCTGTCTATCTCTGTCTCTCTCTCTCTGTCTCTCCCTTTGTCTCTATCACTCTGTCTGTCCCTTTGTCTATATCTCTATATCTCTCTATCTCTCTCTTTCTCAGAACTGAATTAGCCAAACCAGCTACCAGCTGTTATGTTCACAATATGACAGCAATTCTTGAGTCAGCTGTTAAAACAACTAATGCTCAATATGATGAAGAAGATGTCCTTAATAGATTGGATGTGCAGCTGTTGGATGTTAGTGAAAATAATAATATGTAATTATCACATGACTAACATGTGATAACAAATTATTTCTTTTTCTTTTTGTTTGTACATGTATTGTATGCAGTTATGGATATATTCCTTTCTATCCTGACTTCGTCTTTTTCTGCTCCCCATCCTCTAGGCATCTCCAGGAGACACTGGTTGGGATGTGTTTAGTTTACAGTACAGAGTGGATGGACCTATTAGTACAGTGAGATAATGGAACAATTTATGTACATGTTAATTGTTTACATGTATATGAATATATACATTTATGTGTACTGTATTGTGCATACATGTACATATAAATATACGTGTACATGTACATACATATACATGTACATGTAAATGTACATGTACCTTAACAGTGTTAGTAAATTACATGTAGGTGTGTAACCCAATATACATGTACTGCACATAGAATGTACATATACATGTAGTCATGTAAATGTACGATCAAGAATATACATGTTTATATACATGTAGTTATTTACAGTACAGTGTACATGTGCCTGTACATGTACTATGTACATAAATATATATATATATATATATATATATATATATTACATATAGGTTTAATTTATCTATGTACTACTGAACACATAGAGTATGTAATGGTACACAAGTACACATCATGTACATGTATGATATGTTTATTCATATACTACTAAACACATAGGGAACATAATGGTCCACGTGTACATGTTTATTCATATACTACTAAACACATAGGGTTCACATGTACATATACAATGTACATGTACAGTGACATGTACTACTAAACACATAGAGAACATAATGGTTCATATATATGTACACGTGTACATGTTTATTCATATACTACTAAACACATAGGGAACATAATGGTCCACATGTACATATACAATGTACATGTACAGTGACATGTACTACTAAACACATAGAGAACATAATGGTTCATATATATGTACACATGTACTACTAAGCACATAGTGTACATGTACATACATGTACATGTACAGATGTAATGGTACACATGTGCATGTACACATGATATGTTTATTCATGCACTACTAAACACATAAACAACACATGTACATGTTTATTCATGTACTACTAAATAACGATACATACATGTACAATCGTAAACATGATTACATGTACATGTACATGAAACACTACTAGCTGTGTTAAATGTATATCTACATTTCATTTCAGATATTTACTCAAGATACCATGTTAAGATATCTTCAAGTATTTAATTTTTTATGGAGAGGAAAACGTATAGAATTTATTTTATCTGGAATGTGGAGAAATCAGATGGCTTACTGTAGACAACTAAACAATATACCAGGTTCTGATCAAGTCTCACACAACCACACCTTCTATTCTATTAACTTATACAACTGTACAGTACAGTACAATATGGTATGGTACAGTACAGTACAGTACAGTACAGTACAGTGTAGTACAGTAAAGTTACTACAGTACAATATGGTATGGTACAGTATAGCACAGTACACTATGTAATAGTTAAAGCATGGTTCAGAGGGATTTATCTGTACGCGTTTCCCGTCGAAGTACTTGAAATAGAGTACAAGGCCGAAGGCCGAGTGCTCTATTTCAAAAGTACAGTATAGTACAGTACTGTACGGTGTAGTACAGTAGAGTAACTACAGTACAATATGGTATGGTACAGTATAGTACAGTACAGTTTAGTACAGTACTGTACGGTGTAGTACAGTAGAGTTACTACAGTACAATATGGTATGGTACAGTATAGTACAGTACTGTACAGTACAGTATAGTACAGTACTGTATGTTGTAGTACAGTAGAGTAACTACAGTACAATATGGTATGGTACAGTATAGTACAGTACAATATGGTATGGTACAGTATAGTACAGTACTGTACAGTACAGTATAGTACAATACTGTACGGTGTAGTACAGTAGAGTAACTACAGTACAATATGGTATGGTACAGTATAGTACAGTACAATATGGTATGGTACAGTATAGTACAGTACTGTACAGTACAGTATAGTACAATACTGTACGGTGTAGTACAGTAGAGTAACTACAGTACAATATGGTATGTTACAGTACAGTACAGTACAGTGTAGTGTGTATAGTGCAGTACAATATAGTATGGTACAGTATAGTACAGTACAGTATAGTGCAGTACAGTGCAGTACAATATGGTATGATGCAGTATAGTACAGTATAGCACAGTACAGTAAACTCTGGAACAGTGCAATACTTACTGTACTGTACTGTGTTTATTATCAATAGTACTATACTATTGACAAAAGCTTCACCACTGTACATGATTACATGTACTACATGTATAGACAATTATTTATGTACATACATATATATGTACTGCATATATAACAGTATATTATTGAATTCATATGTACATGTATATTTCATTTCAATCTAATAGAGTTTCATTCGACTCTTCATCAATGTCAGTTACTGACTGGAGCTTTAGTACACTTCATTTCTCAGCTACAATATTATATCATGTTTGAGGTGAATTCATCAACTATACATGTACATGTATATGCATATGTTTATTTGTTTACCCATCCATTCACCTATCTGTTCATCTACCCATTTGTCCATTTACAATGTATCTATCAACGTATCTATTCATCCATCTATCCAATTACCCATCCATGCATCTATTCATCCATCTATCCATTTACCCACCATGTATATATTCATCCATCTATCCATTTACCCACCATGTATATATTCATCCATCTATCCATTTACCCATCCATGTACATGTATTATCTATTCATCTATATATCCATTTATATATCCATGTATCCATCGATGTATCCATCTATGTATCCATTCATCTATCCATTTATCCATTCATCTATCCATCCATTCATCCATCTATCCATTCATTCATCTATCCATTCATCCATTCATCTATCCATTCATTCATCATCTATCCATTCATTCATCTATCCATTCATCTACCTATCTATTTATTCATCTCTCTATCCATTCATCCACATCTACATGTGTATATACACATGTACATATACATGTGTGTTTGTAATTACTACAGTGTCTCGAGTGTTCATGGGCAGAGCTTCTAATACGTATTAAATCAGCTGTTGATCTTGATGAGGTTATAACCGCTCATTCTGAATTTTTAGATGTGATAGTTACACGATGTTTATTGGATCCTCATTCACAAGTGAGATCCCTTCTCTCTGTCATGTATCTCTGATCTTATACACTATCAACTGTGCAGTGCCAAATAAGAAGCTCTTTAGGTCAATGGTGCACCATCAGCTTATCAACAACACTGGACTCCAGATTGCTTAATGATTGCCATTCAGAGAAAATATTGACTATTACATTGCACAGGAAACCACTGAACTTTGGTGTCTAATAAGAAGCTCAATAAAATATGTTATCCTGGAATAGCAATCATGATATTCCAGATAATATATTAAATAATATATCACATAGCAAGCATTTTAACACACATTTAATAATAATTATCTTCAATTGATTTATAAAATAGTCACGTATAGAAAGTGTATGGTAGTATTGTTACTATACTATATACAGTACATATTACATGTACATTAGTAGTTAACTAAACTATAACTAAACTATAACTAAATTACAAGTATACTGTAACTAAATAAAATGAAAATTAGCCAATAATGGGCACTTTTAGTTAGTTAACTAAAACTAAAACCATTTTAGTAATCCTAATGTTACCTTTAGTTAATTAAACTATAACTAAACTAAAATTTTGAGAAACTTAACTATAACCAAAATTAACTTAAACTACACTAATGTAGATGTACATGTACCACTCTTGATAATACATGTACATGTACATGGAGGTGAGGATATGCTCCCCTATGAAAATTTTAAATTTAGACCCTCTGAGGTTGTTTCTGATGGCTTCTGGGCCACAGAAGGTTTGTAGCTGAGATGTTGAAGGACTGAAATCCCACCCCACCCATTGTATGAAACCCTGGTGGCTTGGCTTGCTTCACTCATAAGTGCCTCCTTTTCTATATGTCACTATTTTAAAAATCAATTGAAGATAATTATTATTAAATGTGTGTTAAAATGCTTGCTATGTGATATATTATTTAATGTTATCCTGGAATATCATGATTGCTATTCCAGGATAACATATTTTATCGAGCTTCTTATTAAATACCAAAGTTCAGTGGTTTCCTGTGCAATGTAATAGTGAATATTTTCTCTGAATGGCAATCATTAAGCAATCTGGAGTCCAGTATTTGTGACAAGCTGATGGCGCACCATTGGCCCAAAGAGCTTCTTATTTGGCACTGCACAGTTCTCTCTTTGGGCCATATGGTGCAGTTAATTATGATTATATTATCAGTTTATCATTAACAACATTAACTCTATGTTAATTGGCTCAAGATGTATTCCCAATAGTGCACACACACTAATCATTGTTGAGCCAATTTGGCCCATGCTTCAAAACATATCAAAAAAACTCTGCTGGAGTCACATTGCTAGAAGAGATGAAGAGAGAAGAGAATATTTGATAGTGCTTATGAAAGTCAATACTATATAATGTAGTTATTGATGTATCATGTAGTATTAATAACTCCAATAGTTACAAACAGAACTATAAATCCTCCTAACAGACAAGGTCAACAGTTTGTGGATTATGCATATTATATATAACTATATTGACTTGTACCTTAATTAGATTCAACTCATTTAGTTGCTTACTTCATCATCTACATGTATCTGTTCATTCATGATCACACAATCACATGACATACATGTGACTCCATTACCAGTTTAAATCTTCTAACTAAATATCATAGCGGATTCTTTATGCACCCAACTATCTATCTAGTACATATATCTAAATGTTCATTTTCATGAATCTGTTCGTCTACCCATCCATGCATTCATCTATACATGTAGATCCATCTATTTATCAATCTATTCATCCATTCATATGTCCATTAATTCTTCCATCTATCTATCCATTCATCCATTAATTGATCGATACGTCTATATCCATTTTTAAAATCCATATAATTATTCATTATTAATTTGTTTTGCTCACAGCCTCTTCTAACTCAATTACGGACATTGTTTGATTTGATAGTAGATTTCCAGTCTAAACAGGAGTCCATGTTTATATCTTTCCTAGCAGAAGCTGAAAAAAGGAAGGAATATGCTATAATCAAAGAACAGAGATCTACTGGGGTGTGTGTGTGTGTGTGTCTTCAAGTATGTGTGTATTTACATGATTGTTCATGTACACTTGTATACATGTACATATGTGTGTGTGTGTGTGTGTGTGTGTATGGTCTTCAAGTATGTGTGTATTTACATGATTGTTCATGTACACTTGTATACATGTACATATGTGTGTGTGTGTGTGTGTGTGTGTGTATGGTCTTCAAGTATGTGTGTATTTACATGAATGTTCATGTACACTTGTATACATGTGTGTGTGTGTGTGTGTCCTAAAGTGTGTGACTGGGTCGATGCTTTGGGTGTGATGTGTATACCGTATATGTACATATATATGTACATATATATGTACACAGGTCTATGCTTGTGTGTATGTGTGTGTATGTGTCCTAAAGTGTGTGACTGGGTGGATGCTTTGGGTGTGATGTGTATATCGTATATGCACATATATATGTACACAGGTCTATGCTTGTGTGTATGTGTGTGTATGTGTCCTAAAGTGTGTGACTGGGTGGATGCTTTGGGTGTGATGTGTATACCGTATATGTACATATATATGTACATATATATGTACACAGGTCTATGCTTGTGTGTGTGTGTGCTTGTGTGTATGTGTGTGTATGTGGGTACATGTATATGTGTTCACAATTATTTTCATACTTTTAGGGTTTATGGGCTGAATCTGAAGAAGGTTCAACCAGAGAGCTCCAAAGAAAGGCTGAGTTTAAACGTTCAGTTGTAAACATGTTTCATTCTCAGTTTACTGTTCTGGAACATTCATATAACGTATGTGTAATGAGTAATGTTAATATCCTATATTAGGGCTGAAACAAAGGCTGGAAATTTACCTTCAAAGTTTCTAAGCAAAGGTGGCTTCTTTGTGACTATGCAAAGGAAAAGTAGTACTAGATGTACATGTACAGTACATGTACAGCACATATACATATACTTTTTCTGTTCCTGTCTCCATTTGGATTTCAACTTGCCAAAAAGACAGAACAACCTTGCATATTGCCACACCTCCAGATTGTAAATGTGCTTGCACCATTAATGTTACCATGGCAACAGAGCTTCAACAATGTAATTTAGCTCAATCAGTGACAGATGAATGTACATGTAACTATTAAAGTTCCAGCCTTTTCCCAGCCCTATAGATTAAATCATAACCAGACCTATGGAAATACCTTATTGTGCATTGAATTTGAAACTAAAACATTTGTGTGATTTTTGAGAAGGGTCACTTCCTCACAGAATAATTTTCATCAAATGCTTACTTTCAATCGCTTGCCATTCCACCATTTTGTATAGGAAGTCAACGACATTTGGTATCCAGGAAGAGCTGTTATTAAGCTTCTTTGATATTGGATTTCATTGACTTCCTGTATAAAATGGTGGAATGGCGACTGATTGAACCTACTAGTGTTGTTTTAGTATTAAATGTTGTTTTAGTTATGATTTTAGTTACAGTTCAGAGTTTGGAAATCCTGTTGATTTTGTTATAGTTTTAGTACCAACTTGAAAAATAAATGCCTTTTGATTCTGTTTTAGTTCTGGTTCCAAACTTGAGAAAAGTTTTGAGTGATTTAGTTCCCGTTATAAATTTTTAAAATTTTATTGATTTCTATTTTGTTCCTGGTTTTTGAGTAGTTCTTGATAACTCATTAAGTAATGAATGAAATTAAACTCTTGAATGATCAAACTAGTGAAACTACTATTACATATTAATTTACTTCTTGTTTCTATGAAGAAATAATTTCTCTTTCTAAGTTCTTATCACTAAGGCTATTTCTTTTCCCTGTGGTTTGGTTGACAGTACATTTCCTCTTGTCGGTTTCTTCACAGTTGGTAAAAATAACCTCCACAGACCACTTTTTGGTCTTCCCAGTTGCCATTTTAACAGCTGCCTGACAATTACATGTACATTTCATAATTAGCAGGTACAGCTGTTTAGTAATGCATAATCAATGAAGTGAAAAATGTGGTGTATTGCGATTTTTTTGTTATTTCTAAGTTTCGAATTTCATCATTTAGTTCTGTTCTAGTTGTTCTAGTTCACAATCCAAAAATTATTTTAGTTGTGATTTAGTTCTGGGTCTAAGCTTCAAATAATTTTTAGTTATAGTTTTAGTTCTGAGAACTAGAATTGAAAGGTGGTACTAAAAGTGGCTTTTAGTTTTAGTACTAAAACAACACTAGAAGGTACATGTAAGCGTTTGATCAAAATCATTTTGTTTGAAAGTGTCGCTTTTCTGAAAATTGGTATCATTTATTATATTAAGTTGCTATGCCATCAGTTTGCAGAGGAAGTGAATGAACTTTGGTATTTACAATGTATATGTATGTATGTACATGTACATATTGGCTTAAAGCTACATGTACATGTAGCCTTGGGATTAGTACTATCCTACACTCCTCTGCCATCAATGAGTCCAGTAGCTCAAATCCTGGGTTCAATGCCTAGTCAGACTCCTAACTTTCAGTTTCCCTTTGTTCAATTTCTAATTTTCTCATGCCTGCATATCTTACATGTACATGTATAATTACTACAATAATCTATTAAGCCTTATGCAATCAACCTTCTGTCCAGGGTTGGCAATATTGAGAATCAAGTTTTGTGATTATTGCAACTACTCATTGATACTGTCTATGATAGCAAAAATAGGCTGATTGTTTAAAGACAATTCTGATCCTTTGTTTTGAGAGCACACAGCCATAGATATTAAGTGTTATATAAATACAGTGTTATTTAATCGGATATATTACAACTTTTTTGGTACGATTATCTATTATTTAATTGTGTTAAGACAATATTTTGCTGTAATGATCTAAATTAATACCAAAATCATCAGACCAAAATTATGTAATATGATTATTTTAATGCATTAATTATTGCAATGTACATGTATGTGATATATTGAATTATTCCCCAGCCCTGTCCTGTATTTAATACATACCAATCCTTGTTAGCTTCCTGTATAAACTCACTTAGTGCATATCATCAGACATTGAGCCAATCATGTATACTAGTCACCTGATTGTGTTTAAGACAACGTAATGTCCATGGACATTAACTAATTAATGCACAGTTACCTGTGAAGATGCTAGTAGACCAAATCAAGGTGGTGGCACTGTGGTGTTAATGATATTCATAGTTTTACTTATCTTATTTATAATTTACATATCTTACAGTATATTCATTTTATATTATAAACACAACATTATATCAATGATATATGCTTGCTTTAAAAATTACTATGTAGTAGTGAAGAGTTACAGGAGCAACTAGAAAGTCCACAAAGGTACATTTTTCTGAATACATTGTCCAGAGAGAGACTGGAAACTTACTCTGCTAGTGTAAATCATGAAGTTCTACAATCCTATGAAAGTATTTCTTAACTAACATTTTCCAGTCATAAGAAACGATAGACCTCTGTCAAATAATCTTGCATCCTACATGTACAAAAATATGACTCCATTTTCACAAAGTTGTTTCATAGAATTATTTATACATGTGCTGGGTATGGGTATTCAAAATTTCTTACCTGTACTTATTATTAGAACTGAGAAAATGTACCTCAGTACCACACACTGATCTTGTTCATTATAGCAGACATATAATGTATATTAACACAGTTCTGTATGGTATACTGCAACCACAAAATGAATAAAGTATGAATATAATTAACGGGTAATTGTCGCTTCTGCTGTACCTCCACCTTAATTCCTGTGATTGCTGGTTCCTGTGATCACTGGTTCTTATGACAGCTGGTTCCTCTGATCACTGGTTCCTCTGATCACTGGTTCCTCTGACAGCTGGTTCCTCTGATCACTGGTTCCTCTGATCACTGGTTACTCTGATCACTGGTTCCTCTGATCACTGGTTCCTCTGATCACTGGTTCCTATGACAGCTGGTTCCTCTGATCACTGGTTCCTCTGACAGCTGGTTCCTCTGATCACTGGTTCCTCTGATCACTGGTTCCTCTGACAGCTGGTTCCTCTGATCACTGGTTCCTCTGATCACTGGTTACTCTGATCACTGGTTCCTCTGATCACTGGTTCCTGTGATTGCTGTTTCCTCTGATCACTTGTTCCTCTTATCACTGGTTCCTATGACAGCTGGTTCCTATGATCACTTGTTCCTCTTATCACTGGTTCCTATGACAGCTGGTTCCTATGATCACTTGTTCCTCTTATCACTGGTTCCTATGACAGCTGGTTCCTCTGATCACTGGTTCCTTTGATCGCTGGATCCTATGATCGCTGGTTCCTATGATCACTGATTCCTTTGATCGCTGGATCCTATGATCGCTGGTTCCTATGATCACTGATTCCTATAATATCTTGTTCCTATATTCGCTAGTTCCTATGATCACTGGTCCCTGTAAAGTACATATGTAATCATTGGCTCCCTATGATCACTAGCTAGTTCCTGTCATTCCCAGGTGCCTATTGTTATTCTACTAATGTTGATATTAAAGTTTGGGACTAAATATTAATGGCATTTTTTAATAATTGAAGACACCTAACTACTAATTTGGCTACATGTACATGTATTTCATTTCATTAAAATTAACTTAATAATGGCTAATTTGTAAACAATGCAAATTATTATTATGATGTGTAGGAAGCTAAGTCATAGTCCATGCACATGTACAATGTATAATACATAATACACAAATTGAGCTACAATGTAAAATTATTTTTCTGAAGGAAGCTACAATTCAATTCATTGTCCATGTATGTGTGTATAATGTAAATACACAAATTGAGCTACAGTGCAGTTTGAAGGAAACTTAAGTCATAGTCCATATATATGTATAATACACAATACACAAGTTGAGCTGCAGTGTATAATTATTGGTTTGAAGGAAATTAAAGTCATAGTCCATGTATGTGTGTATAATACACAAATTGAGCTACAGTGTATAATTATTGATTTGAAGGAAATTAAAGTCATAGTCCATATATATGTATAATACACAATACACAAATTGAGCTACAATGTATAATTACTGGTTTGAAGGAAACTGAAGTCATAGTCCATGTATGTGTGTATAATACACAAATTGAGCTACAGTGTATAATTATTGATTTGAAGGAAACTAAAGTCATAGTCCATATATATGTATAATACACAATACACAAATTGAGCTACAATGTATAATTATTGGTTTGAAGGAAATTAAAGTCATAGTCCATGTATGTGTGTATTGAGCTACAATGTATAATTATGGAAACTAAAGTCATAGTCCATGTATGTGTGTATAATGTATAATACACAAATTGAAGCCGCAATGTACATGTCTATGTCCAATTGTCCATGATGTACATATGTATAGCAGGGTTGTAGATATAAAGTGAAAGAGAGGTGTAGTACCACTCTATGCAATGCCATTTCCCTTTGCTGTGGTCAAAGGAATGCAATTAAATCACAAAAGGGCTTTGATTTTTTGTCAGCACCACTCTGTTGAAGTGTGGCTAGCTGTAACACTGTACAGTATATTATGTCAAAAACACTTTTGTAATATGCACATCAGTACACATGTACATAGTTAATATTATGCACAGTACATGACATACATATGTACATGTATAAGTGTCACTTTTAATGAGATCTGCTCTTTACACATATTTCAAACTTGTTTACTATAGTCAGATTATATGCCATTAAAATAAAATGTGTAATTACCAAGAAAATAAAATGTTGTCGTCTTGTTATGTATACATACCCATTGTTAGTGCATATTGAGCTTTGTGAGCACTTTGCTTATCTACATCAATACATCCTTTTGGACTACGAACAAATACAACAACTGAACAGTTGAAACAACTCTTATTGAATTAAGAATGTATTCTCATTGCTTACAATATCTTGCAAGCATAAATCCAGGCAAATATTGAATATAATCTTCATCAGGGCTGGAACGGATCCTGTCTTTTACTATTTTGATATCCATTCACAATAACGGTCAGGTACTCGGATAATTGGTCTAAAAATTCATGACATTTTTGCACTAAAATATACAGTATTACCTCACCTTTTTGCTGTAATCAACTGCAATAGATGTTTATGCAAGGAGCATTGGTGTTTTTATAGATCTTTCTGCCAAAAAAGCTGGTGAAATGGAGCAAGACACTTATCAACCACCATTTTATTGCAATTTCGATTTCACATGTTTGGTTTCTACACACTGGTACCCAAATACAAAGAAACAGATCCGGAGGTTCAGTTCACGGATAATTATCTGGATAATCAGGTATTCGTTCCAGCCCTAATCTTCATTTATACAATGATAATTACATATACGTTTGCCATAGAAACTTCATAGTAACCATTTGAAGTAGAAATACAATCTTTATTTATGTCTTGATATTTACATGTAAGCTCTGTCACAAGTCTACATCACAATTGTTTCTCATTTAGGATACCTTAAAGAGTTTTTTAGAAAGAGTTGAAGGTCATATCGAAGAGAATCTTCAGTTTTTAGCTCGTCGACTGGACTTTAATAGGTTTTATAGAGGCACTGAAACTGCATCATTTGTCATGTGACATGTATAACCAGTCATGTGACACACACACATATAATATATATATATAGAGGAATACACCATTTGATTTATGTACATGTACATGTATTATTTGTTGCCAAAAATATATCTACTCGTACATTTTGTACGTGTTGTATCACCGTCATATGACCCATTAACCACGATCATGTGATCACCATTGTAAGGCTTTGTCAAACGTTCATGCTATTCACTCAACCGTAAACATTTTTTAAGGACCAGCTAATCAAAAAGCAAAAGAAAGATTGCAAAGAAAACAAATCATTGGACGATTTGTTTGGTAATTCAACAAAAGGGGTAGCCTCATGCCCAGGCTCTAAGATGGCGGAGAAAAAGAGCCTGGATTGAACTGTTTATGCATGTACTAAATACATGTAACATTTTAATTTCTCATATATCTCAGGTGGCCATGAAACTATCGTAATCTTTTCACTTAGGTAGTATAATCAATATGGCTAATTTCAATCAAGTGAAGAGGAATGTACAGCAGCCATACGTTCTAAATTATTTCATTTACAATGATTACATTATTCAATCATTTGGTTCATTGACTGATAGTGTGGGAAGGTATAATTAGTGGCTTGAGAGCATTGAATTCCATAGAAACAAAATTATATTCATAATAATAATACTTTGATAGAGCAGTTAATCCAGTATATTATAAATATTGGTGTTGTTTTAGTTTGACAATAATCAGAGTTTATAATCTAGACATATGTCCTAGAGGGGGCAAAATTAATAATTGTAGAAACTTGGTGGGGGGGGGGGGGGGGCACGTTTGGCATGGCAGGAGAGGCAACCCTATTACGTAGTACTGTATGATATAATAGAGGGAGGGGGCGACTGCAATCCTTGGGGGGGGGGGTGGGGGTTTGCATTTGTGCTTGCTAAAAGGGTTTTAGTTTTAGTTAACTAACTAAAAGTGCCTGTTATTGACCAATTTTCATTTTAGTTAGTTATAGTCATTTCTGTAATTTAGTTATAGTTTCTATTAATTAAAAGACAAAATACCGTACTAAAAGGGTTTTAGGTATAGATATAGTTAACTAAAACAACATTACTATAAATATTGAGAATATACACTCATATTCTCTAACCGATAAAGCACAGAAGGAGAAACTAAGAATTACATATTTTAACTGATGAAATTGGTTAAAACAAGAAATTTGTAACAGTACAGATAATAGCAATAACAAAAAATTATTTTTCCTTTCTTGGAATTGTTTTCCTCTTGCTGCCAAAGACTCATCTTTTATACCTGGTTTTCTGGTTTATGACACATCTTGTTAAAACATACATGTGATGCAAAATATTATTAATTAAAAGTAGACTTTCCTCACTCTTCCACTTGCTGTACAATACAAGTGTAAAAGCTAATTTTTGAAGGTCAAATTTAACCCAGAACTGAGAATTATCCCAGAACTCAGAGCTAGTGGGCTGAACCCAGAACCCTAGGGCAGAATTATCCTGGGATGAAGGTGCTAGTGTATCCTCATTACAAATTTCTAGAATGTTGGTCCCCTTATTTTTTAAAGTCAGTGACATCGTCTATAATATTTATATAACACCAGTTTGAGTGATGTCCACAATGATTAATTGTACGGGCCAGGGTGCCAGGGTACATGAATACTTGTACTACAGCAATGGACAATGAAACATCATAGTGATCATACTGTACTGTACTGTACTATATTATACTGTACTGTAGTATATTATACAGTACTGTACTATACTGTATGCCATACTGTATTTTACTGACTATACTGCATTGTACTGTACTGTATTATACTGTATTGTCACTTTTGTCAGTACAGTATAGTTAGTATAGTACATTCAGTATAGTACAATATAGTCAGAGTACAGTTTAGTACAGTCAGTAATATAGAGTACAGTAAAGTGCAGTATAGCATAGTACAGTTGGTACGTGTACTTGTATATGTGTATCACTATGTGTGTATATTATGTATGTACTATATCATGCTGGCTCGGAGTAAATACATCGTTATTTGTATTTAGGTATAATATTTAAATACTCTTTGTATTTGAGGACTAGGCAAAGATGTATTTACAATGTATTAATGTCTGTTCACATTCATGATGACCTCAGAATTGGGATGTGATGGCTTTATATGTAATGTAGTGTATAATTTAATATCATAAGGTTTCTAAATGATTATACTGTAACTCAGTAATGAATCAATGGATTTAAATTTGACATACACAAAACAGAACGGGAAGGTTAATTATATGAAAATGGTACAGGTAAAAAAATCGTTGGTCATTCCAAACTAAAGTTATGAACATCTTTCTGAGGTCAAGGTGAACATGAGTACATGAAATATTTGTAATTGACATTTTACTAATTGGACTTTTGACCCCAAGCCTGGTATATACGTGTATGTCTGTATGATAGTACATGTTTGTATGTGTATACTGTATAATATGTATGTATAATTGTATATACAATTATACATATGTAAGTATAGTATGGTATTGTAACATGACATTCTTTGTAAACAAATCATTAGAAGGTAGAATTTGGTGACTCCATAGCAACCAATTATAGCCTGATAGAATGGAAAGTGAGAGTGTAAATAGGCGGATAATCTCCATAGCAACAAATTAGATTCTCGGGGAATGTTTTTATTATAAAGAATTTGTGGTGACTTTATTTATGGCAATGAAAGATTGGTCAAAGAAATGGTAATGTGAGAAGTATTTTATAATGACAGTGTTGGATTCTTTAGACGTCAGAATTTTGTGATACTTTACAAATGTATTGAAATACATATAATAATATTCATAGAACACCTGTGTACTTGTGTAAACAATCAACTCAATGTGGATATAATGCACCTTTAATATAGTACAATACAGTAGGTACACACTGTACTGTGATAAAACACTGTACTGTGATAATACTGTTAGTACAGTACAGTAGATGCACACTGTACTGTGATAATACTGTTAGTACAGTACAGTAGATGCACACTGTATGTGATAATACTGTTAGTACAGTACAGTACAGTAGATACACACTGTACTGTGATAATACTGTTAGTACAGTACAGTAAATGCACACTGTACTGTGATAATACTGTTAGTACAGTAGATACACACTGTACTGTGATAATACTGTTAGTATAGTACAGTACAGTAGATGCACACTGTACTGTGATAATACTGTTAGTACAGTACAGTACAGTAGATGCACACTGTACTGTGATAATACTGTTAGTACAGTACAGTAGATGCACACTGTACTGTGATAATACTGTTAGTACAGTACAGTACAGTACAGTAGATACACACTGTACTGTGATAATACTGCCAGTATAGTACAGTAGATACACACTGTACTGTGATAATACTGTTAGTACAGTACAGTACAGTAGATACACACTGTACTGTGATAATACTGTTAGTACAGTACAGTACAGTACAGTAGATACACACTGTACTGTGATAATACTGTCAGTACAGTACAGTACAGTAGATACACACTGTACTGTGATAATACTGTTAGTATAGTACAGTACAGTAGATGCACACTGTACTATAATAATACTGTTAGTACAGTACAGTACAGTAGATACACACTGTACTGTGATAATACTGTTAGTACAGTACAGTACAGTACAGTAGATACACACTGTACTGTGATAATACTGTTAGTACAGTACAGTACAGTAGATACACACTGTACTGTGATAATACTGTTAGTACAGTACAGTACAGTACAGTAGATACACACTGTACTGTGATAATACTGTCAGTACAGTACAGTACAGTAGATACACACTGTACTGTGATAATACTGTTAGTATAGTACAGTACAGTAGATGCACACTGTACTATAATAATACTGTTAGTACAGTACAGTACAGTAGATACACACTGTACTGTGATAATACTGTTAGTGCAGTACAGTACAGTAGATACACACTGTATTGTGTTAGTTAGTATAGTTATAGTAGTAGGTGCTAACAGCACACAATACACACAGTATAGATAACATATTATAGTAGTACAATACAGTGCTCTGGGTGGGTGGGGGAAATCCCTGAGCTCCTCCCCCTGTTTGAAACCCTAGAGGGTGTAATGAAATTGTAACACATATCAACTGAAACAAAAGGAATTAACAACACTCAATCACCTTAACCTCACCATATTGTACATGAGCTATCACGTTACTGTATCTGTACTGTACTGTATTGTGCACTACAACAGTATATATTATCAACACTACTACTATTTCTGTTCATTGTACACAATGTCCACTATCCTATCATAATTAATACAAACACTAGTCATGATAACTACAGTAATCATTCCTGAATAACTTTGTACAGTTAGTGTGGTATCATAACAGTAATACTGTTACATTACTGTTGAAATACTACTGATAATAATTGTCCTATTGTACAGAATAATGTACATGTATTATCATTGAGGGTTATTTTCATTCGATTACTTTTGCTCTTTTTGTATAATTAATAATTTTATATTAATGTAGTCTCATATAAGAGTATGTTAGATGACATCATTTGTTTTCTCTCAAGCATGAAATTCTGGGGTTTTTATAAGTATTATATATACTAGCTACAATATTATCCTTATGTGAAGTGACATTCTGAGTAAATAATAATTAACTTAGTCTTAATGCCTAAGACAGGGTGTGGCTATATGAATTATAGTTATTACTTTCAGTTTCACAAATAATGGGTTTTTAATGGACTTTCATGAACAAAAATAACCCTCTATAGTGTATACACTATACAGTATTGTACTGTACTTGAAAGTATGAGGACTAAATTAAAATAATGAAGGGGTGGGGCTGGATCATGTGACAAGAAAATAGTCCATATATCACTATATATCAGTTGAAACACAGGCTTACTTTCGTGGACTATGGAAATTACAGCACTCGTCTCAACAAACATACTGCACTAGCTTTGCTTGTCTTTACTACTTAGTCTCGCAAGCAAGACTATCCACTACAAGAGCTTGTACATGTACATGATAAGGAATACAAAATTGTTAACCCTAAATCTATCCCAGTTTCAATAAGCTGCCCAAATACAGTATTGAATGCCAGACAGCCACTCGCTCATAAACATCATAGACTAGACACTGTACCATGGTTTAGACAGGAGTTAAAATATTACAGTCTTAGATAACAACTAATATGTAAAACTTAAGTTCATTATAACCATTTAAAGCGCAATACCTAACTCATTCATCAGTGATATTAAAGTTGTGGAATTTTGATAACAATGTTTTCAAGCTCAATATGCATATCTGTTTTGGTTGGTATAAGTGTCTTCATCCTGTTACCACAGTACAGAACAGTTAATGGTTTAGATGCAATGAATACAGATATCAACTAACTGCACTGGGAGAGGTCAAAATATTCTTTCAACTTCTGGCATCTATCCAGATTGAATTTCAGTTCGCAAGGCAGTTACATGTTCCTAACAATAATTTAGTCTATAATGTCTACTCAGGTTAAAGAATCAATTGAACATTTCCCTTTATCCACAATGACTGTGTTACAGTACAAATGCATTATATTCAAATGCGTTGCTGTTGGACTAATTACAGTGGGACATGTACAAGGTATTAATACTTAAGTACTCAGAGGACAGGTTTTCAGATTATGAGTAAAAAGAACTCTTGTGCATGAGTTCTGTGCTAGTACATCATTTGTAATTTAAGTCTATATACTACAGTCTGTCCAAGCTGAGCTGAGGGAGGAGTGTGTATATATTATACATTGTGGTCAGAGTTATGTCATAGAGAATGTATAATGATTTTATATCTCATGACTGATAGTAGCTCTTGAATTATTTAAGATGCACATCAGTGCAATGATGTGAAGAATGTAAAGATTGGACCAGATATACGGAAGCTGTCTAAGGACCAACTCACCTTGAACAGACTTTAATTTAATAGCAAAGTACATGTATAAAACACTTACCACATGTCCATTCAGTTAATATAATTGATATATTCAACCATAACATACAATATATAATTCAACACCTTGTACATTTGCTTGAATTTTCAGAGAAACTTGTTATGTACTAATCTATGTAGCAATTATTGGCTTTGTATGTATTCAGCAATTACCTGGAATACGTTTGATACGGTATCAGTTGTCTGTTGATACTATAAACACGACCACACAAATGAACTAGATAACTTGAACACACAGCTTCATTCAACACTAATGAGATTTTAATACTAGAATCTAACTTGACATGAGTATAGATTATATTGTGAACCGAGATCTCTTTTGCCATATGTTCTTAATTGTATATGAAATTGAATGTGTTTTAGAGATTCTAAGCTTGCATGTAATTATAATAAGCTATTCTGCACAGCACAAAAAGGAAGAATGAAGTAATGAATTGTCCTGCAGTGTGAACAAAACAAGCATAAATAAACAGATATCTTGCTTTATTTTGTGAAGAGTTTAAACGACCTTCATTAGATCCTTGTTGTTTGTTTAGTAGATGGATACTTACTGGATCTACACCAAAGATTTAATTAAAGCAGAAAAATGTTATTATGTAAATGCACACAATGTATATCGGCCTCAAGATATAGATATCTTTCTTGTTATTGACAACTCAATAATTATTGTAAAGGTGCACTTTCATTCCAGGTAGTAGTGACGGAAATAGATCAAAGTCAACAGCTGTAATTGTGGTAAGGAGAAGCCCTTTTTAAGCTTCATACCAAGTTGGATTGTGATTGGTTTTGTTACAATTTCATGAAAGACAATTCAAATATTAAAATCAAATATAAACAACAAACAAACTATTACAAATTAAGAATTCTTGTAAAATTATTAAAATAATTCATATGCTACAACTCAATAACAACCATACATACATACACAGATTATAATGTGGACTATTGGGATAGATTCATACTGAATTTAGAATTTTTCTGGAGATATGGACTATTTACAACAAAACAACTATAATATTATGTGTTTTAATTTTTTTTCTTCTCCTTTTTGCTCTTTTCTTGTGTCGTTTTTATTACTGGTTGTGGAGAATTTGTTGTTTTCACACTACCTATATCAATGGACTGGCGAGTCTCAATTTCAGAAGAATGAACAGGGGTTTTCTTTGGAGTTTCGGATAGTTTAACAGGAATTTTCCCAGGAGTTTCACGCCCTGCATCCTGTTTGTTTTGGACAGCACTCTTGGTTAATAGTTCAAAAAGTAGGAATATATTTTCACCAGTGTGATTGTGAATACTTGGTACACATGCTGTCATAAAAAGATGCTTTCCAAGAATATCAGATCGAGCTGAATTCTTAATAGCTAAGTAACTTCCATGATGAAATTTCTTTGTTGCACATGCAATGTAGAATGCATCTTCTCCTGCTATCCATTCCATCAGATGACTTTTTGAGTGTTTCTTTGAGAGTCGACTACGCAGTGTAAATCGAGTATTACGAACCTTAAC
The DNA here is from genome assembly GCA_947044365.1 of Petrosia ficiformis. Taxonomy (NCBI): domain Eukaryota; kingdom Metazoa; phylum Porifera; class Demospongiae; order Haplosclerida; family Petrosiidae; genus Petrosia; species Petrosia ficiformis. Next base: position 2,987,786 of record OX345638.1, read on the forward strand.
ACTGTGTTTCATCAACAAGGGACCTGAGCACTGACCTTTGGCATTTATTGGTGCTTCAAGAAATCGGCCGATGCTACTCGGTTCACTATCTCCTGGGTCCAAATCTTCTCCGTAGTATACAATATGGAATTCAAAAGGATCTCCACCATCGTCTGTGGACTGGAAGTAGAAGAGCGATGCTTCAGCTGGGATATTGGTACCTTCAACTTCATAATTGTTGAATCTATTAACTGTGAGATAAACATCTTTTCCAGTGCATTTAATAACAAATGGTCCACCTAAAAATAATGAGAAATTCATAATTATATAATTATATATATAATATTTTATAATATATAAATCGTACTCATTGTGAAATAATAATGTTATTATGTTTTGTGGAGCTGTCTCACCTTCTGAACTAGCAGTTCTTTCCATGTACTTCTCTAAAGCACTACTGATAGCAGCTTTCACTATGGGTAATCTTATCAGTCTCGTTATTGGCTGCACTTCAACATTGAGGACAATTTCATCTTCTTTTGTAACTTTATTGTCTTCTCCAATAACTCCAATCTTTCGTACCTGTGAACATTTTCCTGCTTCTTTCTTTGTCTGCTTCATATTCTGATCTAAAGCTGCAGTAGCTAGTGTATCCATTCCAAAAGCCCCTCCTTGAGCTACCTTTTTGTGGTATTCTCCGTCGCTCATCACACGATATTCAGTACCTCCAAGCTGCATCTTTGTAACATAATGGGTAATGCGTAGAGCATGGACTAAATCTAGACAGCCAGCTTTAATCTCTTCCTCTATTCGATTTATAACTTTTACGTGTAACATCTTCGCTAGCTGGTCTGTAGGACTTTCCTCACTTCGCATATCAAATTTATGATTCGCAAGAGCACATTTATGACCTATTCTCTGAATAAGCCACTGACAAACTCGCTCTTCAAAATTATACCCACTTAATTGAGTATTAGAAACAACTTCAGCTGGATCATGAGGTACAAGGTAAGAATCCCTTCCATTTCGAAGTATTTCCCCATCAGTATACTTTTCTTCAATATCAGCTTGGAAACTAATGGAACGATTAACAACTCTTCGTCCAATTAGCCTACGACTACCACTGACACATCTGTCCATTTCATCTTCTACATGGATAGTTACAGGAGACTCAGGAGGGTTTATAGAATTCTGAAATTTATCTTCCATTTCTGAAATGCTCAAAATCTCATGATCATAATTTAATGAAATGCCTCCTTCATTAGTTTCAATAACACTGTTGTGCACCCTTCTCACTTGGAATGAGCTTTTGTTGATCCATGGTGTCTTATTGGTAGCATCAATTCCCCTACCTAGACCAAAGGAAACTGCATTATCGATAAGCTCTTGTTTTGCTGAATCGATCTGTTTTGGTTTGAGCTTTTTCTGTGATGTTTCATTGGCTGTTTTAGTACGTGATGGTTGCAGGATGCTAGTCGGTATAGTAGTTCCTTCTCTTAAATAAGTCATGTCCATTACTGGTACTGAAGTAACAGATGTCACATTAGGCTGTGAAATTCCTCTACGCATATTGAAATCCCTTGTTGGATTTGTAATAGGGACAACAGGAGGTTGTGGTTGTGGCTGTTGTTGTAGTTGTGGCTGTTGTTGTAGTTGTGGCTGTTGATATGGTTGTTGGGGAGGATATGGCAGAGCTGTGTGCACTGGGAGGGATTGTGGTGAATAGTCATGTTCAAACATTTGTTTTTGCTGGTAATACTCACTTGTCCCAGTGAGTGATATAGAGTCAAGCATCTCTACATCTTGATCACTTCCTGATTGATCAAAATTCTCAAATTCATCTTCATGCAACATCATAGGGACAGACAAAGTAGATGGAGGACGTTTGAGTCTTTGAGGTGGAACATAGGTGTTGCCCTGCAATGCTGCAATTATAGCCTGTTGTGCTTCCACTTGTGCCTGCAGGGCTTTCCTTTCCTTCTTCTTACGCCTCAGATTGATCATTATGACTGTTAGCTATTGGATCAATAGTAGTGGTTTAATTTGTAGTCCAGAGATCTGACTATCTTATGAATGTTTAATGCATTTTATAGTAACTCTTACAACACTAATGTGATTAGGTTACAATGTGGGTGAGGTGTTGTTCCTTAAATAAATGTATAATTATTATTAATATTATTGATGCTTTGACTTGTCAGTTCAGCGTTGTGTACATTGACTCCATTCACATACACTCTGCCATTAAGTTATAATTATAAACTTACTCTAAAGTGTTTATCTGTATGTTGAACCACATGAAGATAATTGTAGTCATAGTGTTTAAGAGATATGCAGTAGTATAGATTGAATTTGTATGGGTTCTGTTTGTTGTACTTCTAAGTGAGTGCAGCATCATAATTATGTAAGCTTTATAGATGACATTCCTTTAAAAATTATGTTACCAAGGAAATGTCAGACCATAATAATTGTACTTATGGTACTAATTTCTTTTAATCAATATTTAAATATGTGATATCAATCTCACTGTCATGTCTATTGTGACCTTTGTTTTTGTGCATCAATGATTTACTATTGATATTATGACTATGCCATGCATAATTTCATGTGAAAAAATGTTGTTTAAGATGCTTTTATGTAATGATGTATTGATATAACCAGGATTTAGACTCATGACTGCACTTGTAATTATATTTAATAATGTATTGATATAACTAGTATTTAGACTTATGACTGCACTTGTAACTATAAATTGATTTTCAGCATAAACGTACCCTGGTAATAACCAAAATATTTATTCTAAATAAAAATATTATTTTTAGCCTTACAAGTTGCTATACATATCAACGATATAATATTATATGTACATGCTTGCGTGTACATATCCTATTATTACTTATGTATATTATAATTATGTACTATGTTTAGTACTGAACAAATATGTCATTAAATTATGCATAATGTAATACAACTTCACAAGTACTTCACAAAAATTAATTATTTCATTGATGTATTGTAATTAGTGCTGTATCTATACTGGTATATGTATAGGTGCCTATACCAAGGTATAGATAAATTAAGGTATAGGCAAGCAATATAGGGCAGATATAGATACTTTATAGACCAAGGTTTGAAACTTTATAGTATTATTCACTGCAGGAAATTAAAGATTGTTACAACAGTCAAAATATTAATACATCAATCACAAAACATTATGTAACATTCTTTAAAGTTGGTTGAAGATATCTGTTTCTACATAGAGTTAGAGAACCATAAGATTTGCCGTGTATGACTTCTGATATTATAATTAGTGTTGCACCTATACTAGGTTTATTATAGGCAACTAAAACTGCTGATAGCTATATATACATACATGTGTTCACTACGTTTTCTAGTATATATTCATGTGTGCATCGGTAATTTTACCACTGCTCTATATACTATACAATCACACTATATGGTCTAGTTATGTCATTACTACCAATGGCTTGTACAAATGTGTAGTACTGATATACATCAACACTATATATGAGCGGCACTCATAAGTTCCTGGTTATAGTAGTATTATAATTATGATTGTAGATTTTTTTTTTTTGATTTTCAACTTAACCAATAGAATTTTACAACATTTAGTACTCATGGGAAAAAATTGCTAAATATCTCTAAGCTAATGTATTATTAATAGAATGCTAATATTATTACGAGTTTCGATACAATCATACAACATAGATAACATATATGTACATACAGGCATATACATATCATGTATTACAGAATATTAAAAATGTAAGACTTGTATTATATCTGGTGTTGTTTTAGTTAACTATAACTAAAACCCCTTTTAGTAAGGCAATATGACTTTTAGTTAACTAAACTATAACTAAATTACAGGTCTACTGTAACTAACTAAAATGAAAATTGGTCAATAATTGGCACTTTTAGTTAGTTAACTAAAACTAAAACCTTTAGTAAGCCCAATATTATTTTAGTTAATTAAACTATAATTTAGACGTTTGAGAAATTAGGCATACTATAACTATAACTAAAAGTAGTCAAACTAAAACAACACTAAAATTTATACATCATTAATTTTGTAAATGTATAATTAATTATACCATATTGTATACTTAACAAGTATCTGTATTTCTGACTTGTTCATAATTATACATAATTATATGATAAAATAAAGAAAGACACACATGTCCGGAAAGTATATTGTTATAATATTGGACTAATTATATTGTTATACTGTGTATGTGTGTGTGGATTTGTATAATCAATACAGTCTAACTCTATGACATGTATCTAAGATGTTTTAATTCATGGAAGGTTTGCGTGAGTGGCTACTTCAATTGGTATATCCAAATAAGGTATGAATGTTCATGACTGATATCTTTAACACTATTTTACAATAGTGCCATTATTGTTTCTAGTAACAGCAGAGACATAGTTATGTGTAGGGCATTTATGGGGAATGGAGTATACTGAGGAATTGTAGATTAATATTTGTATGATTGAGTTATGAGTTATGTATGTGTACACTAGGGCGCTAAAGAAGAATGTGTCCCTTCCTGCACAAAAGCTAGAAGTATTGTTTGCTAAAATGGTCCAGAACAGGTATGGTAGTGGTAACTTGGAAGTTGTCACACTATTGTTAAAGCATTTGCAGACAGCATGGTCTGAGCCTCTGAAAGTATACCTCCTCAGTAAAAATATAAATTAAATGTTTTGAGTAATAGACAACCATGCAAAAGTAATAAGTAATAATTATTATGTTTATCCAGTATGTACATCACACATAGGAATGCTAATTGCCTTATGAATTACTATATAATATAGTGCTTATGCAAATATTAACACACTATTTTTTATTCAAAAATAAATTGTAGACAACAATGCAAATTTTAATTAGATCAAACGGGATTACTGAGATGAAACAAGATTGGGTCCTTGGCCTAACCCTACCTTTAATATGGGAGGAATTATTGCTGTTGGCTAATTACATAATTAAAATGCTTACAGTTTCTACAATCATAATCAAAAGTTTGTTTCAGATTTGGCTAAAACATTTCATTAATGAAACGGTTTAGGATATATATAACATTAATTAATAAATCTTGGCTAATTACTAAAGGGACTATCAGTGTATACTACTGCCTAGCTACAGGTAAATGTGGCCTGATATAGCTACCTACTCAAATGATAGGAATGATCTTTCACTAGAACCAGGAGCACTTAATAAGCTTGATCAAGAATCTGTGTATTAACAGTTACACTTCTACAGAACTCTCAGTATTCATATATTATATGTTTCATAACCATAAAGTAGATACGTTTCTTCATTTCTTACAGTAAGCTTAAGGTTGAAGAAAAATAATTATTACTTCACAGGATTGTAATAAAAGTCAATACTTTTATGGTGTGATAATTCGATTCACAACACACTATAATATAATATATAAGTACATTACTAAAAATACAAGTGTGTAAATGTTAGTTATTAACCTGTCTAGACTTTGGATGCACATGTCTCATATATAGTTCAAAGCATTTTATGTCTGTATTTTTGACTTTGTAATCAACATTATTTTGGATAGTGTCTTATATCAGTCATGCTTAGCTGGTTAATATATTAAACATTTGATCTGGATCTGTAGAAGAAGCAACTATGTCGTGTTATGGGCCCATGATACGTAACCATGGAGATACATCACATGAAATTAAGTCCACCCACCAGCCTGAGAACGTTTAGATAACCAATTTTACTATGTGCGCATTTGTATAATTAATACATTGCAAACCTGTGTTATTATATGCCCTATTGACATGTATAAACAGGTATGTATCTTAATTGATGGAACAATGAGGAGGTTTTGCATGAGTGGCTACTTTAACTGGTATATCCAAATACGGTATGAATGTTTATGACTGATATCTTTAACACTATTTTTACAATGGTGTCACTAATGTTATGCTTTTGCATTATAGGGAGGGGGAGTAGATCGATACTTGTATGATTGAGTGAGTTGTGTATGTATATACTAGGGTGCTAAAAGAAGAATATGCCCCTCCCGCAAATGCACAAGTATTGTTTGCTAAAATAGTCCAGAACAGGTATGGTAGTGGTAACATGGAAGCTGTCAGGCTATTATTAAACCATTTCCAAATAGGAGGTCGGAGCCTCTGAAAGTATACCCCCTTAGGAAACATGTTTTGAGTAATATACAACCATTCAATAGTAATGCGTAGTTCAAAGAATTTTATGTCTATATTTTGGACTTTGTAATCAACGTTATTCTTGTATACTGTCTTATATAGACGTGGTAAATAACTCCTAGTTATGTGACTTCGACCACCAGCTTATTCCACTGATGCTATAACACATGCTGGGCTGGTTAATAGTTGGTTTGGTGTGTGTACTCCACAAGAAGCAGCTATGTATGTTATGGGCTTATAATTGCTCATGGTACATCAAAGTAACCATGGTGATACATCACATGCATAGTTTATATCAGTGTCAACATTGAAATTAAGCCTACCCACCAACCTAGAACTGCAAGGATAACCAATTGTACTAATATTATAGCATTTACAAAGTTTTGAACTAAATGTTGTATACAAGACGACTTAAGATACCTTTATTTGTGTAGCAAATCGATCATGCATGTAACTGTAATTATTATAATCTCATGAACCAGTGAGTGTTTTAGTGCTAAAATGGCTTCTTTCAATAAACAACTTATACATGCATTTTGTGTGCGTGTTCAATGCTACAAAACTTAAAACTACTGAAACAGGAATTACAAAAAAACTGATTATAAAATATTTTAAAAAACACGAATCTGGATTCTACATTAAAAAAGACAAACGTGTTACCACATTAATAACCTATCACGACAGTTATGATAAAGACTCTTGTTGTCACATCAAGTACTTTGTATGGTTATATTGTACTAACAGGAATTTTCCCAGGAGTTTCACACCCTGCATCTTGTTTGTTTTGGACAACATTCTTGGTTAATAGTTCAAAAAGGAGGAAAACATTGTCGCCATCATGAGCATGGATACTTGGTACACATGCTGTCATAAAGATATGTTTTCCAAGAATATCAGACCGAGTTGAAGTCTTAATAGATAAGTAACTTCCATGATGAAATTTCTTTGTTGCACATGCAATGTAGAATGCATCTTCTCCTGCTATCCATTCCATCAGATGACTTTTTGAGTGTTTCTTTGAGAGTCGACTACGCAGTGTAAATCGAGTATTACGAACCTTAACACTGTGTTTCATTAACAAGGGACCCGAACACTGACCTCTGGTATTAATAGATGCTTCAAGAAATCGGCCGATGCTACTCGGTTCACTATCTCCTGGGTCCAAGTCTTCTCCATAATATACAATATGGAATTCAAAAGGATCTCCACCATCATCTGTGGACTGGAAGTAGAAGAGCGATGCTTCGGATAGGGTCTCAGTACCCTCAACTTCATAGTTGTTGAATCTATTAACTGTGAGGTAAATATCTTTTCCAGTGCATTTAATAATAAATGGACCACCTAAGAGAATATGGTGTCAAATAATAATTATATCAGACATTTAGTGTAGTTGTCTCACCTTCTGAACTAGGAGTTCCTTCCATGTATTTCTCCAATGCATCATTGATAGCAGCTTTCACTATTGGTAATCTTATAAGTCTGGTTATTGGCTGTACTTCAACTATAAGAATGATTTCATCTTCTTTTGTAACTTTATTGTCTTCTGCAATCACTCCAATCTTTCGTACTTGTGAACATTTTCCTGCTTCTTTCTTTGTCTGCTTCATATTCTGATCTAAAGCTGCAGTAGCTAGTGTATCCATTCCAAAAGCCCCTCCTTGAGCTACCTTTTTGTGATACTCTCCATCACTCATCACACGATATTCTGTGGCTCCAAGTTGTATTTTCGTAACATAATGGGTAATGCGTAGACCTTGAACTAAGTCTAGACATCCAGCTTTTATTTCTTCCTCGATTCGATTTATAGACTTCATGTGTAACATCTTAGCTAGCTGATCTGTAGGACTTCCTTCATTTCTTACATCAAATTTACGATTTGCAAGAGCATATTTATGACCTATTCTCTGAATAAGCCACTGACAAACGCGCTCTTCAAAGTTATACCCACTGGATTGAGTATAAGAAACAACTTCGGCTGGATCATGAGGTACAAGGTAAGAATCCCTAACATTTCGAGTTGTGTCCCCATCAGTATACCTTTCTTCAATATCAGCTTGGAAACTAATGGAACGATTAACAACTCTTCGTCCAATTAGCCTACGACTACCACTGATACATCTATCCATTTCATCTTCTACATGGATAGTTACAGGAGACTCAGGAGGGTTTATAGAATTCTGAAATTTATCTTCCATTTCTGAAATGCTCAAAACCTCATGTTCATAATTCATCAAAATGCCTCCTTCATTAGTTTCAATAACACTGCTGTGTACCCTTCTCACTTGGAATGAGCTTTTGTTGATCCATGGTGTCTTATTGGTAGCATCAATTCCCCTACCTAAACCAAAAGAAACTGCATTACTAATAAGCTCCTGTTTTGCTGAAGCAATCTGTTTTGGCTTTTGCTTTCTTGGTAATGTTAAACTTCCATTGCTCGTTTTTCTGCGTGGTGAAATTGGTGGTTGTATGTTAGTTAGTGCAGTAGTTCCTTCTCTTAAATACGCCATGTCCATTACTGGTACTGAAGTAACAGGTGGTATAATGGGCTGTGACATCCTTCTTCGCAAAGTAAAATCCTTTGTTGGATTTATAATGGGGACAACTTGAGGTTGTGGTTGTGGCTGTTGTTGTAGTTGCGGCTGTTGTTGTGGCTGTTGTTGTGGTTGTTGGGGAGGATATGGGAGAGCTGTAGGCACTGTGAGGGATGGTGGTGAATACTCAGGTTTTTGCTGATAATATTCAGTGGTCCCTGTGAGTGATACAGAGTCAAGCATGTCTCCATCTTGATCACTTCCTGATTGATTGAAATTTTCAAGTTCATCTTCATGCAACATCACAGGTACAGACAAAGCAGATGGAGTACGTTTTGGTCCTTGAGTGTTGCCTTGTAATGCTGCAATTACAGCCTGTTGTGTTTCCACTTGTGCCTTCAGGGCTTTCCTTTCCTTCTTCTTACGCCTCAGATTGATCATTATGACTGCTAGCTATTGGACCAATATGAATACAGTAGTAGTTTGCAATAGAAAAACTGTCTACTGATCACTGAAAATCTTGGAATGTTTTATAGCAACTCATACATCACTAACATGATTAGGTAATAGTGTGGGTGAGCCTTCATATGATAACAACATGTTTATTATTGGGAAATAATGATGATGCTTTGAATTCTGTGTTGTCTATATTGATTCCATAAACATATCATTCTTCCATTAACTTATAACTCTATCAATGATTTACTGCAACTGAAAAACACTTGTAAGTAAACATTCCTTTAAAATTACGTTTGTTCATAAGGTAATGTCAGGTATTCATATCATAATTATATTATATTGCACCTTCGATCAATTATCAGTATAATCAGACAGTTAATAATTATGATTTTAGTTTATATTAAACCTCATTGTCTTATCTATTATGATCTTTTGTTTTTTGTGCATCAGTGATTTAATGTTGATATTGTGACTATGACCAAATGTGAAAAAATGTTGTTTAAGATGCCATAGAAGTTCTTCAACTATGATGGGATATTTTAGTAATGTATTGATATTTATGCTACCCACCACATTGCACAGGTAGAGTCACTGAAATCCCTAAATTGCATGAGCGATGAGGGGGCCCCCTGCACCCCCTTTGAACCCCAGTCAACAGGGGATACCCCCTTTAAAATTCTCCCCATACTCTATTGTTGGGCCAAAGTGTGGCCGAAGGCTTACCACTAAAACTAATTATGAACATTTGGAGTGCTTCATCACACTAGGAACACACTTCAAAGTGCACAGGGGTCAAATGTAACAGATATGTGACATCGGCCCTCTAACGGTTAAACTTCTGATTTTTGACAAAAAAACTTCTCTAATGAATTTCACAGCCTTTACTACTCCGAAGAATTAATTGTTTTGTTAAATAAATACTTCAACAGACTACTTCATATTTCAATATATACACAATTTACACATGTACTATAAATCATACATGATGTTTAGCCTTACAATTTGCCATACACATACCATGATATATATGTACAGGCCTGCATGTGTGTATATACATGTATGTATATTATAATTATCAGGATGTACAATTATATATCATGAGTTGATTAGAACATTTATCAATCATCTTGTATTCAAAGTCAAAATAATAAAGAAGCTATATAGAAATTATATAGTTGTTTATTTACATTATATAGTTGTGTAATAATACATCAGAACAAGTATGCACATTTGATGAAATAACGCAATTATATCTTACTCAGTGTGTAAACTTGTACTTGACAAGTAATTAAATATCAGAAGTCATATAGTGCAAATCTTTTGTTACTATATATGCCGTCCTACCTCTAGTGTCATCTTAAATCCTAATATAACATGGTTATCACAGCTCTGTCAATCTACAAATGATTCTGATGACCGAAATGCTGTTGAGGAGGTGATCACTGTTTAAACAGTGGAAATGTGGATACTATTTTAAATTATATAAGTAACTAAATATTATCAATTATCATTGTCTGTCTTATTTGTGCTATACTCTTTGAGTCTTGCATTAATGAACTTTGAACTTTTATAAAACATTTAAAGAATGCACACTGTCTATTTACATTTACTGGTTCATTAAATTTAGATTCATTAGCTACATGATTGATCTACTATGTGTATAATTATATCTTACATTTTCTTGTATACAACCAATAGTGCAAAGTGATATATTGCATTGCTGAGGTATACCGCGTTAGAGGTGTGAAGAGAGACTAAACACTCGAGTGCACGGGATTATAATTATTTCAGTGTGGTTTATTTTTTTGCCAATAAACAACTTATATATGCATTTTGTGTTGAATGGTACAAAACTTAAAACTATTGTGAAACAGGACTTGAACCAAAATCACAAAACATTATACAATAAAAATATATTTAGTATGAATCAGGGTCATACAATAAAACAGCTTTTAAAAGGACAAACTTGTATATATATCACAATAATTATCACTACAGTTATGATAACAATTCTTTTTATCACATCAAGTACTTTCTATTAATGGTTATAATGTACCACTATTTTCAGTGGATTGTCGGGTTACAATTTCGGAGGCTTTAACAGGAATTTTCCCAGGAGTTTCACACCCTGCATCCTGTTTGTTTTGGACAGCATCCTTGGTTAATAGTTCAAAAAGGAGAAATACATTGTCGCCATTGTGATCATGGATGCTTGATACACATGCTGTCATAAAGATATGCTTTCCAAGAATATTAGATTGGGTTGAAGTCTTAATAGCTAAGTAACTTCCATGATGAAATTTCTTTGTTGCACATGCAATGTAGAATGCATCTTCTCCTGCTATCCATTCCATCAGATGACTCTTTGAGTGTTTCTTTGAGAGTCGACTACGCAGTGTAAATCGAGTATTACGAACCTTAACACTGTGTTTCATTAACAAGGGACCTGGACACTGACCTCTGGTATTGATAGATGCTTCAAGAAATCGACCGATGCTACTCGGTTCACTATCTCCTGGGTCCAAGTCCTCTCCATAGTATACAATATGGAATTCAAAAGGATCACCACCATCGTCTGTGGACTGGAAGTAGAAGAGCGATGCTTCAGAAGGGATGTCGGTACCTTCAACTTCATAATTGTTGAATCTATTAACTGTGAGATAAACATCTTTTCCAGTGCATTTAATAACAAATGGACCACCTGAAGGGAAAAAATAGAGCCAAAAAATAATTATAATTATATTCATACAGACGTTTTGGTGGAATTGTCTCACCTTCTGAACTAGGACTTCCTTCCATGTATTTCTCCAATGCATCTTTGATACCAGTTTTCACTATTGGTAATCTTATAAGTCTGGTTATTGGCTGTACTTCAACTATAAGAATGATTTCATCTTCTTTTGTAACTTTATTGTCTTCTGCAATAACTCCAATCTTTCGTACTTGTGAACATTTTCCTGCTTCTTTCTTTGTCTGCTTCATATTCTGATCTAAAGCTACAGTAGCTAGTGTATCCATTCCAAAAGCCCCTCCTTGGGCTACCTTTTTGTGGAACTCTCCATCACTCATCACACGATATTCTGTGGCGCCGAGTTGTATCTTTGTAACATAATGGGTAATGCGTAGACCTTGAACTAAGTCTAGACATCCAGCTTTTATTTCTTCCTCGATTCGATTTATAGACTTCATGTGTAACATCTTAGCTAGCTGATCTGTAGGACTTCCTTCATTTCTTACCTCAAATTTATGATTCGCAAGAGCACATTTATGAGCTATTCTCTGAATAAGCCACTGACAAACTCGCTCTTCAAAATTATACCCACTTAATTGAGTATTAGAAATAACTTCAGCTGGATCATGAGGTACAAGGTAAGAATCCCTTACATTTCGAGGTATGTCTCCATTGGTATACCTTTCTTCAATATCAGCTTGGAAACCAATAGAATGATTAACAACTCTTCGTCCGACTAGCCTTCGACTACTGCTAAGACATCTGTCCATTTCATCTTCTACATGGATAGTTACAGGAGACTCGGGATGTTTTATGGAACTCTGAAATTTATCTTCCATTTCCGAAATGCTCAAAACCTCATGATCATAATTCATCAAAATGCCTCCTTCGTTAGTTTCAATAACACTGTTATGTACCCTTCTCACTTGGAATGAGCTTTTGTTGATCCATGGTGTCTTATTGGTAGCATCAATTCCTCTACCTAGACCAAAAGAAACTGCATTGTCGATAAGCTCTTGTTTTTCTGGGTCAATTGGTTTTGGCTTTTGTTTCTTTGCTAATGTTCCATTGCTGGCTTTAGGGCGCGGTGGCAGTATGATGCTAGGTGGTACGGTAGTTCCTTCTTTCAAACAACTCATGTCCATAGGTGACACTGCAGTAGGTACCATTGAGTGTGAAATAAAGACTGGTTGTGAAATACCTCGGCGCAAACTGTGATCTCTTAATGGATTGATGTTAGTTGTAATAGGGACAGGAGATGGTTGAGGTGGGGTGAGTGGGACAGCTGTTATATGTACTGGGAGGCTTTGTGTAGGTAAATAGTCATATTCCTCAAGGTTTGTTTTTGGTTGGTACTGCTCAGTGAGAGATACAGAGTCCAAAAAGTCCACTTCTTCATCGCTTCCATAGTTACCGTGTTCCAAATTCTCTAATTCATCTTCATGCATCATCAGAGGGACAGACATAGATGAAGTAGAAGGTTTTATTCCTTCATAGTTAGCTGTCAGTGATGCAATTATAGCCTGTTGTGATTCCAATTGTTTCTTTAGCTCCTTCTTTTGCTTTCTCTTACGTCTGAAATTGTTCATTGTTGCTGTTAGCAGTTAAAGAGTTAGAGTTTCCAAATAATCTTATTGTAGACTTGTACTTGGGCTGTTGACAGTCTTGAAACACAACACAATGTGATAATTGTGATTTGGAATTTATTTTATAGTAGCTAATTATGCTAACCACAACTTTGATTAACATATCTACCATGGAAGGATTGTTCATAATCACATTAAGATTTAAATAACAATGCTAATAAAATTTTACTATGGTATGATTATACATATTATTCCACACCTTTACGGATTTTGTTTTGTACATACAATGCAATCAGGGTATGAGTATAGGTGGAGGTGTGAAAAAGTAATCCTTGCTAGCTCCACGGCGGAGCTAGCAATGATTACTATTTGATGTTCTGCCTATGCAGATGTACTGAGAATGCCTATACATATATGTAAGTACTCATTTATATATTTAGAATCCTGTTATGATGAAAGCCTAGATCTAGAACATCACCTTCGTATCCAGCAATTTGCCTGTCACGTACACCTCAAACACCTATATTTTGTATTCCCAATTGCCTATATTAATTTTCAATCTCGATGTGTGAAATGTCTGGTTTGGTACAATTCACACATTGGCCACAGTTATTCTATTATTTGGTTCTTCATGAGATACATAATTTCAGCCCAAAGTCTTTACACCTACATCGTACATAGCTTTACCATCATTAGTTACACATAATTATCTCCAATAAAATATATCCAGACAGTGCTTGTACAGTTATACATTAAAAATGGCAGACGCATACTGTATACTGTATACATCAGCAATACAGCACCATAAGTGGAGGAAGTTCATTAGGAAAGGGGGGGCCGCCACAACTAATTGTTAATGCAAACCTGAACTAATTATTAATGAAAACAAGCTTCAAGTAACTTTTAAGGGGGGGCACAGTGCCCCTGGTGCCCCCCTGTTTCCGCCGCCTATGAGCACATACTCTGCATGCAGGTCTGGCAATTACATATTTGTGGTGACATAATTAGTTAATCATTTCCTTTATAGAAAATGTTATGGCAACAGAATGCCATAGTCTAAATATTATAATATACTTATATGTAAAGCTAAAGTGTATCAAGCTCTACTTGGTAGCTAGCTATATGTAGATTAAAAGATAATGTCCAAGTGTGATCTCATATTGTTTCTAGTTCTACGCATGCATGATACTATATCTCTGTATACACATGTATTACATATTAGAATAACAATGTGCATATGTATATACTGGTATTGTGAACAATACATATAATATATATATATGTGTGTGTGTGTGTGTGTGTGTGTGTGCATTATATAGTATTCTAACAGGTCAGGTGATATATGCCCACATGTGTGTCTAGCCACTAAACAATCTAACTGTATTTCACAGTTTTTACAGTAAAGTATATATACTATATATGACTTCTACTTGACAACAGCGATGTCAAATGTGATTTACCATGATAAAAATACATATAGCAGTTACGGGCATATATATAACCCCTGCTAGATAATTGATCGAGGATGTAGTAGCCCTCGACCAATGCAATTATCTCGAAGGTGTTATATCTCCTTAACTACTCCAAACAGGGCTATATCTAAATGAGTATTCTTTGTATCTCCCATCTGTCCTATATATTTATATTATATATAATAATTATAATAAATACATGATGCATAATCAGATCATATATCATTAAATACCAGATTTGGACTAAAGATTAGATTCACACATTGTGATAAGTAATTCCTGGAACCCAATTTGGACTACCTATTAGATTCACACATTGTGATAAGTGGAATTCGTAATGGCATGATTATTGCACTAATATATGTGCAGTATATACAGGACACACAATTAATGTTAATAAGATGTCATACACAGGAAATAATGTCTACATAACATGTTCAAAGGAATATATAATTATAATATTATAATGATTTTTTAATAATTATATTTTTAAATAAAAGTCACATATCTGAGGGGCGGATAATATTCATAGTTTTATGTTTGTTTCACCAATCGATAATTGTTTCTAATAACCAAACGTCTTGGTAGGTGATAATTAAATCATGATTGTTGATGTAGCATTCCTGTGATCTTATTATGCTCTCCAGGAATGATCATTATGCTCTCGAGAATAACTATAATGCTAATTACCCATTGAACTCATCATGTGATCCATTTAACAGGGACTATGTGGAAATAGGAGAATTTAACCATGCTTATTAGGCCAATCAATTTTTGTTGCTGTTGCTCATTAATATTGTTGTTTTAAAATGTAATGAAATGTAATGATTATGCACATATGAAATGTTATTATGCTTTATTATCCTCACATTGGAAAGTGAAGCTATTATGGTCAAAAGTATGCAGGCATAATATGCAACAGTTGACATAATAATTAATTATTCAGCCACATGATCAGAGGTGTGAATAGTACACTAACAGACCTTGTAGTAGTACGTATAATGAGATCACACAAGGTAACATATACATTTATGTCAAATTCTGATTTTAATTATTGGTTTATGCTGATAGACAATCCAATATCTACATAATTATAATTATTATAAAGTATATAAATAGATACACTAGTTAAGGTAAGACATAAGAATTTCACAAATGATCATAAGTAGATTCAGTTATTACAGTAATGTATATAATTATACAATCTATACACAAGAATTAAATCACACACATTATATCTTAATACGTTACAAACTATTTTGTACTTAAATGCAACACTTTATGTATCATTTTCTGTTCCTTGTTTCCTCAAGTGAGTTTTATAAGTGGTTGTTGAGAATTCGGACTTGTACTAACTTTTTGGGTGGACTGCCGAGTTTCAATTTCTGAGGCATGGACAGGAAGTTTTCCTGGAGTTTCGCGACCAGCATTTCGTTTGATAAGGACACTAGTCTTAGGTAGTAGCTCAAATAGGACGAATACATTTTCACCAGTGTGACTGTGAATACTTGGTACACATGCTGTCACAAAAAGATGTTTTCCAAGAATATTAGATCGAGTTGAATTCTTAATAGCTAAGTAACTTCCATGATGAAATTTCTTTGTTGCACATGCAATGTAGAATGCATCTTCTCCTGCTATCCATTCCATCAGATGACTTTTTGAGTGTTTCTTTGAGAGTCGACTGCGCAGTGTAAATCGAGTATTACGAACCTTAACACTGTGTTTCATCAATAAGGGACCTGAACACTGACCTCTAGCATTTATTGGTGCTTCAAGAAATCGGCCGATGCTACTCGGTTCACTATCTCGTGGGTCCAAGTCCTCTCCATAGTATACAATATGGAATTCAAAAGGATCTCCACCATCGTCTGTGGACTGGAAGTAGAAGAGTGATGCTTCAGCTGGGAGATTGGTACCTTCGACTTCATAATTGTTGAATCTATTAACTGTGAGATAAACATCTTTTCCAGTGCATTTAATGACAAATGGACCTCCTGAAGAAAAGATAATACACATTAAAACAGATCGGTTATTTTAACCAATTACTTGGTTACTAACATGAATTACAGAATTATTGTCACCTGAACTGTTGATGCGTAGTACATCATGTACTGTTTGTGTGCTACCAGTTCTTATGTACATTTTATAGTAATGATATGTAAACTGTGATATATTTTCAAAACTGTTGGACATTATATCTACTATCAACAACATTCTAACACTGAATATACTCATGACTAACACCTTAATTGAGCAATAATGGTGAAAGGCATACTACTATATTGAAATGCAACTGAGGTAACCACCTTAATTGGTCAAGCTGTTTTTGCAGTGATATCAAAAAATGATTATATATTCATACAGAAATATGGGGAAGTTGTCTCACCTTCTGAACTAGGAGTTCCTTCCATGTATTTCTCCAATGCATCATTGATAGCAGCTTTCACTATTGGTAATCTTATCAATCTCGTTATTGGCTGTACTTCAATAATAAGAACGATTTCATCTTGGGAACCTTTTGTAACTTTACTGTCTTCTCCAATTACTCCAATCTTTCGTACTTGTGAACATTTTCCTGCTTCTTTCTTTGTCTGCTTCATATTCTGATCTAAAGCTACTGTAGCTAGTGTATCCATTCCAAAAGCTCCTCCTTGGGCTACCTTTTTATGGTATTCTCCATCACTCATCACACGATATTCTGTTGCTCCAAGCTGCATCTTTGTAACGTAATGGGTAGTGCGTAGACCTTGAACTAAGTCTAGACATCCAGCTTTTATTTCTTCCTCGATTAGATTTATAGACTTCATGTGTAACATCCTAGCTAACTGATCTGTAGGACTTCCTTCATTTCTTACATCAAATTTATGATTCGCAAGAGCACATTTATGAGCTATTCTCTGAATAAGCCACTGACAAACTCGCTCTTCGAAATTATACCCACTGAATTGAGTATTAGAAACAACTTCAGCTGGATCATGAGGTACAAGGTAAGAATCCCTTCCATTTCGTGGTATGTCTCCATCGGTATACTTTTCTTCAATATCAGCTTGGAAACTAATGGAACGATTAACAACTCTTCGTCCAATTAGCCTACGACTACCACTGAGACATCTATCCATTTCATCTTCTACATGGATAGTTACAGGAGACTCAGGAGGGTTTATAGAGCTCTGAAGTTTATCTTCCATTTCTGAAATGCTCAAAACCTCATGTTCATAATTCATCAAAATCCCTCCTTCATTAGTTTCAATAACACTGTTATGCACCCTTCTCACTTGGAATGAGCTTTTGTTGATCCATGGTGTCTTATTGGTAGCATCAATTCCCCTACCTAGACCAAAAGAAACTGCATTGTCGATAAGCTCTTGTTTTGCTGCATCAATCTGTTTTGGCTTTTGCTTTCTCAGTAGTGTTCCATTTACTAATTTAGTGCGTGGTGATTGCAAGGTGCTAGTTGGCATTGTACTTACTTCTTTCGAGGAAGGCATATCCACAGTTGGTGCTGAAATAGGTGTCATTGGTGGCGGCTGCATGACGAAGGATGGTTGTGAAATACTCCTGCTATCCTTTAGTGCACTTGTGGTTGGGACAGCAGGAGGTGTTAGTTGGAGTGTACTTGCAGTTGGCAACGGGAGGGCTTGTAGTGGAGGGTCATGTTGTTCAAAATGTTCCTTTTGTTGATACTGTTCATTGAGCCCAGTGAGTGATAATGACTCCAACGTGTCCATATCTGGATCACTTGTCGATTGATCAAAATTCTCAAATTCATCTTCAGGACTTTTCATTCCATGAGTAGGTACATAGTTACCTTGCAATGCTGCAATTACAGCCTGTTGTGCTTCCACTTGTTGCCGCAGCATTTTCCTTTCCCTTTTCTTACGCCTGAAACTCAATGACATCATGGTAAGTGCTATATAGTTATTCCAGCTTGGAAAACAAAATCTTATATCCAAATGAATGAAATTACTCACAGTCTTACAAATATAACTCAGGTTAAGTGTGTGGGAGGTTTTCAATGATTGTTGTATATTATGTGTTTTTGTAGCAATGCGTATGTATGGATTCTGTATATCAACATCATGTCTTCCTTGTGACAACAGCTCTTCATATCAGTTTGTGTATGTCTATATGTGTTACTTATATAATTACTGTTTTATATCAATCATATTGTGTGATCTTTAGTTTCTTTGGTGACAAATGATCTATTTATATTGTGACTGCGAGATTATGTTTATGAAATCATGTTCATAACAAGTACCATGCATAAAAAAACATACATTTTGAAAAATACTGCATTCTTAGAAGCTTCTTTGATCTGATCTCAAGCCAAATGCAATGATGCCTACTATAGTAAGATCTTGTAGCAATATATTTAGGGTATCATTGAAGACCTTAAAAATTGAATGTATTTCTGCATCATCAAATTTGACTTAAATTTCAAAGAGTGCATGTTATCTACCGGGGCTTCCTCCCTCAAAAACAATGAATTATGTTCCTGTAATATAGAGAACAAATTGAACATTCATTACACATCAAAAATTATGTAACGTCCAAAAAAAATTATATTGTAGGCAGTGATAAAATAAAGAGATTAGACAGTACTGCTTGATCAAAACATTAAATTCCCATGGTGTGAATATATATATATGCTTCCTCCCCTACATTGAATAGAACCCTGCAGGACCAAGGCTTGAATTCCTATAGTAGAGCTAGGGTATGACCTGAAACAAATATATGCTTATTAAAGTTTAAATTGGAGACATAATTATATAGATGCTAATTTAGCCCCCTTGTTACTAGTCTTCCTACTCCATGACTCTATTAATGCAAAAGTTTTATTAAGTTTATAAACAGCAAGCTCAGAGCTCAAAACAGGTAATCACAATTACTTCATACTTATTTTCTAGGGGCCTCTAAGAGATATGTAGAAAGTACCTCCCAGGCCTTCTATTAAAGTAGCCCCACCCCTGTTTTTCCCTCACAAATGTAACCAAATGTTAAGGTATTGAAATATTCTCCATATCACTGATCCTTGATCTCTATGCATATCAGATAGTACAGTACAGATAGTACAGTAATACTCTCCTAGAAAAAAAATGACAACCCTTATATTTCAATTCCAAGTGATGAATTATACACACAAATTCTGTATCATTGTTTTAGTATGAAAATTATGACCACTTTTAGTTATAGTATGTCTACTTGTCTAGTTTATCAAATATTATAGTTAATTAACTAAAAACATTTTAGGCTTACTAAAAGGGTAGTTAACTAACTAAAAGTACCATTATTTGGCAATATCGCTGTAGACCTGCAATTTAGTTAACTAAAAATCATAATGCCTTACTGAAAGGATATAGTTATAGTTAACTGAAACAACACCAATACTTTGATATGTACTTTTTGATATCAAGTGTTTTTACGACCAACAATTGGCCAGACATTGTCATTAAAATGGAGAGTCATTGAGTGGTGAAACTACAAGATCACCACTAATCTGGTCCAGCCGGCTCATCTACTGTCAGATTCATCATAACACTTATAAGGTAAGACAGGCAATTCTGGAACTAAGTACCACAGACAGTACCAAAACCGTTTGCTTCATGGTATAGCCTCTACTGTTATAGTCAATACAGCAATAAATAGTTTATAAGTCTAACTTAGACTATAACAGTGCCAGAGAATTTCTGAAATTACCCTCAGTGACTGTCCTTATCTTACAATGACAATACATATGGTAACAAAACTCGGGGGCTCAGTCCCCTTGCTTTGAAAAGTAAGGGTCTCAAGCCCCCTGCCCCCCTAGTGTCTCTGCCACTGTACTACAATACTTCAGTGGAATTTAACTGTTGTATTTGTGTTAAGGTAAAGTAGTAATTTATTTCATTTGTTCTTGATCTAGTATATGAAGTACATGCAATAATAAACAATGGTCATTGGAGTACAAATGTATGTACATAATTAGGCTAGTTATTCTAGACTTCTCAAATATTTATTATTTGCTATTATAAGTACAGTATCGTGTACTTAATTACACTGGAATGAGCACATAACACCTATTGTTTTCACAGATGTTAGCATGGGAATGACACTACAGGTTATACTTATATAATACTATACTATTGTACATTATATTAATACTGTTATGCTTTATCATGACATGTACTTTATATACTAGTCAAAGATCAGTACTTGTAAATATTAGCTACCTAACAGGAAAAACAAATCAGCATTGAGGAAAATAGAATTGAAACTCTTGTTTCAAACTGAAAGTTAAAATAACCTTAACATATTTCTTTTGTCATCAATTATACAAATAGAGCCTCTCTAAGCAACCTTTAGGAGCAATATGTTTTAGCCTCTGTGCTTCTCAGAAAAAAGGCATATTCCCTTCTGCACCCTCCCCTAGTCTTAACTGCGAGCCAGAAACATACCACAAAAAAAGGTCTGGTTGCATGCTATACATCAGTTTGTTCCTGAAAAGCAGTCCCAACCACTTTTTTATTACGTAATCTTGTATACTTGTGATTACAGTTGTAGAGAAAAGATTGACAAAGATATCTTTTATAGATCCATAGTTCGTATTCTCCTCTTATTGGGAAATTGTCCAAATTTTTTGTGGAAAGATTTGGTGAAATTTTTACGAACTTCCTTTACTGTGTGATATAGAATAGAAAGTATATATACTTCTTAGACATTTTGTAGGTCCATCTGTAATACTGCTTGTCCAACCATTTCCTACGTTGAAGGATGCTTTCCTGACTGTTGATCCGTCGAAAACCATGGAAACACATTTATTTGTTCTAATCTGAAGGTATACGTCAATACATTTAGATGGCAAAATTATGGTGAGGTCATTGGCAAAACCCTTAACTTTATGGGCCCTAAACCCTAGACCCTAGACCATGTAGACATTTTGGGATTAGACATTCTGGGAAGCTCCCTGGAACTCAGCTAATATCAGTCAGATTAACCTCTTCTGTTGTACTTCCTTTATGATATTTGATAACTGCTGATCCGTCTGTTAAGATGGAACGGTTGAAGAATTTTTGCCAAATACCAAGCCTGTTGTTCAGAGTCCTGGACATCCCCAAATGCGTAAATGTATGACACAATGACTGGGAGATGTTTACTGATGCTATTGTCTTGATTTACAGTCAGCTTGAGTTGGTTACTTAATGCAATCTTATTAACAGATTGTATTATTGGGTTAAAAGCTATTAAAAAGGTATTGGAGACACTATGCTTTTTCTACACAACCAATTATTACCCACTGGATTTAGAAATAGCCTATGCTATTGCATTTATGTTGTATACATATTTATGTTGTCATATGTGTAATTGTACGGCGTCTTGATGAATAGCATGCAACAGACCCTTTTTTCGTGGTATGGGTCTGTTAGGCTCGCAAGACTAATCCTCCCTGTGGCAGCTGCAATGCAGACGCCATCATCATGTCCCACTTTGTCAGCCCCCTCACTTCAAATATGCTGTCTCTGCCCCTGTAGTTGAGTTCTGTTTCTTGACCTTCACTGAATACCTTCACTGAGTCACTGACAAATGGACACCATTTTCAGTCAACCACACCCTTTAGCTCAGTATAATAATATTGTTTTTGCAGTGCACACACAATGTCATGCCAACATTTGAAAAGACAAACAACAAACAAATATGAAAACAAGCATGATTAATAAAAACAACTTCATAAAGATATATAATTAATTAATTATTTATCTAATAACAATAATTTTTATATACACTTTATAACTTCAAAATAATCACACAGCTTTATTTATGTGAATAGAATAGAACAGCTAATATAGCATACAGTTACACTTTTAAGTTAAATTGTCAACTCAGTTTCCTTCACTGAAATAATGATTGTTTAAGACTTGTAATTATCACACTGCGATTATACTATTTGGTTACAATCTCAGAAGCTTTAACAGGAATTTTCCCAGGACTTTCACGCCCTGCATCCTGTTTGTTTTAGATAGCATTCTTGGTTAATAGTTCAAACAGGATAGTTGATATTGTGATCGTGGACACAAGCCATACAGATATGCTTTCCAAGAATAATAGATTGGGTTAAAGTCTTACCCTACTGGTCCTGACCCTCCACCTCTTTCACAAGGGTCAGGACCAGTACAGCAGGATCAGTAATAATTAATGACCACACCTCTTATGAAAATTAATGATGTAAAATACGAACCGTCCACCCTCTCAGTTTTTCTAGATCCACCCCTGGATTTACATATTATTATTATAATTATATATAATTATACAATTTATACACAGGATAAAACCATATCCATACACATTATTATCTTAATAAGCTAATAAACATGAAGGCAAAAGCATCGTTTTCTGTTTGTTATTTTCACATCAAGTGAGTTTTATAAGTGGTTGTTGATCATTTGGACTTGCACTAACTTTTTGGGTGGACTGCCGCGTTTCAATTTCTGAGGCATGGACAGGAAGTTTTCCTGGAGTTTCGCGACCAGTATTCTGTTTGGTAAGGACACTAGTCTTAGTTAGTAGCTCAAATAGGACGAATACATTTTCACCAGTGTGACTGTGAATACTTGGTACACATGCTGTCATAAAAAGATGCTTTCCAAGAATATCAGATTGAGCTGAATTCTTAATAGCTAAGTAACTTCCATGATGAAATTTCTTTGTTGCACATGCAATGTAGAATGCATCTTCTCCTGCTATCCATTCCATCAGATGACTTTTTGAATGTTTCTTTGAGAGTCGACTACGCAGTGTAAATCGAGTATTACGAACCTTAACACTGTGTTTCATTAACAAGGGACCTGAAAACTGACCTCTAGCATTTATTGGTGCTTCAAGAAATCGGCCGATGCTACTCGGTTCACTATCTCGTGGGTCCAAGTCTTCTCCATAGTATACAATATGGAATTCAAAAGGATCTCCACCATCGTCTGTGGACTGGAAGTAGAAGAGTGATGCTTCAGCTGGGAGATCGGTACCTTCGACTTCATAATTGTTGAATCTATTAACTGTGAGATAAACATCTTTTCCAGTGCATTTAATGACAAATGGACCTCCTGAAGAAAAGATAGTACACATTAATAACAGATAACCAATTACTTGGTTACTACATGAATTACAGAGTTATTGTAATCCTACGATGCAAAGTATTTTATGAACTGTACTTGTGCACGTTTTGTTACCAGTTACATTTTATAGCATACAAATTATGACTTATCCTTCAAAACCTCAATTCACTAATAATGATCAAAAATGTATACTATGGATACTAAATGCAACTGAGGTAATCGCCTTAATTGGTCAAGCTGTTTTTGAAGTGATATCAAAAAATGATTATATATTCATAAAGAAATTTGGGCACATTGTCTCACCTTCTGAGCTAGGAGTTCCTTCCATGTATTTCTCCAATGCATCATTGATAGCAGCTTTCACTATGGGTAATCTTATCAATCTCGTTATTGGCTGTACTTCAACTACAAGGATGATTTCACCATCTTTTGTAACTTTATTGTCTTCTCCAATAACTCCAATCTTTCGTACTTGTGAACATTTTCCTGCTTCTTTCTTTGTCTGCTTCATATTCTGATCTAAAGCTACAGTAGCTAGTGTATCCATTCCAAAAGCCCCTCCTTGGGCTACCTTTTTATGGTATTCTCCATCACTCATCACACGATATTCCGTTGCTCCAAGTTGTATTTTCGTAACGTAATGGGTAGTGCGTAGACCTTGAACTAAGTCTCGACAGCCAACTTTTATCTCATCTTCTATTCGACTGACAGTCTTCGTGTGCAACATCTTAGCTAGCTGATCTGTAGGATTTTCTTCACTTCGTGTATCAAGTCTATGATTTGTAATGGCATATTTATGAGCTATTCTCTGAATAAGCCACTGACAAACTCGCTCTTCAAAGTTATATCCACTGAATTGAGTATTAGAAACAACTTCAGCTGGATCATGAGGTACAAGGTAAGAATCCCTTCCATTTCGAGGTATTTCCCCATCAGTATACCTTTCTTCAATATCAGCTTGGAAACTAATGGAACGATTAACAACTCTTCGTCCAATTAGCCTACGACTACCACTGATACATCTATCCATTTCATCTTCTACATGGATAGTTACAGGAGACTCAGGAGGGTTTATAGAGCTCTGAAATTTATCTTCCATTTCTGAAATGCTCAAAACCTCATGATCATAATTCATCAAAATGCCTCCTTCATTAGTTTCAATAACACTGTTGTGTACCCTTCTCACTTGGAATGAGCTTTTGTTGATCCATGGTGTCTTATTGGTAGCATCAATTCCCCTACCTAGACCAAAAGAAACTGCATTATCAATAAGCTCTTGTTTTTCTGGGTCAATTGGTTTTGGCTTTTGTTTCTTTGCTAATGTTACATTGTTGGATTTAGGGCGTAGTGGCAGTATGCTAGATGGTACAGTAGTTCCTTCTTTCAAACAACTCATGTCCATAGGTGACACTGCAGTAGGTACCATTGAGTGTGCAAAAAAGACTGGTTGTGAAATACCTTTGCGCAAACTGTGATCTCTTAATGGATTGATGTTAGTTGTAATAGGGACAGGAGATGGTTGAGGTGGGGCGGGTGGGACAGCTGTAACATATACAGGAGGCAGTGGTTGGAGTGTACTTCCAGTAGTCAATGGGAGGGCTTGTATTGGAGGGTCATGTTGTTCAAAATGTTCCTTTTGTTGATACTGTTCAGTGACCCCAGTGAGTGATACTGATTCCAACATGTCCACATCTGGATCACTTCCTGATTGATAAAAATTCTCAAATTCATCTTCATGCATCATCGTAGGGACTGACATGGCTGATGGAGGACGTTTCATTCCAAGAGTAGGTACATAATTACCTTGCAATGCTGCAATTACAGCCTGTTGTGCTTCCACTTGTTGCCGCAGGGCTTTCCTTTCCTTCTTCTTACGCCTGAAACTTATCATGGTGACTGCTAGTTATTTGAAACAAAAATTTTATATCCAAATGAATGAAATTACTCGCAGTCTTAGAAATATATACGTACAACATTCGAGTTAAGTGTGTAGGAGGTTTCCACTGAATGATCATTGTATACACTTTGAAGTGTTTTGTAGTAATACCTATGTATGGCTTCTGTTTTGTATGGGCTGATATCAACATATCAATATTACACAAAAAATGATAACATGATACAGACATGTATTTATAACATCATGTCTTCCTTGTGATAACAGCTGTTTATATTAGTTTGTGTATGTAGACATGTGTTTATAATTACTGTTTTATAACAATCATATTGTGTTATCTTTGGTTTTCTTTTGTGCAAGGTGATCTATCTATGTTGCGACTCTGTGAGATTCATGTTTATGTAATCACAAAATGACATGTACAACAAACATTCCTTAAACATGAAAAACAGACATTTTGAAATACACTCCATTACAGAACTCTGGCGGTATACATAATTACACAATACCATACACATGTAGTTATACATTACCTCACTTAAGTAGTAGTTGTGTGGCCGCGTGACTTGTATAATTTATAATTGGCCAAAAAATGCTGTTCTTTTTTCTAAATGAGTAAATATTGTACAACTACCACATTAATTAACTATATTATCATTCTTGGAAGTTTCTTTGATCTGCAGTAGATGCATGCCTACTATATAGTAGGATCTTGTAGCAATATATTTATGATATCAAATTTTTTGGAAAGTCTAAAAAAATTGAATGTATTTTGCATCATCAAATTTCATACAGTGTGTTATCTATTGGGGGGATTTTCACCCCTCAATAACAATGAATTAGTTCCTGTAATATAGAGAACATTCATTACACATAACAAATTATGTAATGTTCAAAAAATTTATATTGTAGTGAGAAAATATAAAAAGATTAGACAGTACTTTTGATCACAACATTACATTCTCATGGTGTGAATATATGCTTCCTCCCTCAAATTGAATAGACTGACCCTACAAGGAATTCCCATCAGGGGCAGTGACAGCATCTTCAAAGTGAGGGGGCTGACAAAGATTGGGGACATGATGATGGTGGCTGCCAGGGGAAGGGTGCAGGCGGAGGATGTGGCTCCTTTTTTGTGAAACACAGGAGCTGAAAGGTAATGCTCCCAAAGCAGGGTTCTTGCAAGGAAATCAATATTTTTATTTATTAATTATTTATAAATCAACCACATTTCTTAACCACATCACATTGTCTATTATCACTATGTTTACGAATCTCCTACCTCCAACAATTAGAATAGAATATACAATACTGACTGACATATAGTGTTTTTAAGAAGGGTAGAGATGATGTTTTTAGGATTCAAGGATTCTGTAGCCTTCAAAACAGCCTGGTGAGAACCCTGTCCCAAAGGTTGCTCCAAGAGGCTCTATTTATATAATTGACCACAAAAGAAATGTTTTAAAGTTTTTTTAATCTTCAGTTTGTTATTTGTTATAGGCATTTCAATGTAATTCTATTTTCCTTGATGCTGATTTGTTTTCCTGCTAGGTAGCTAATATTTACAAGTACTAGTTTTTGACTTGTATATAAAGTACATGTCATAATAAAGCATAGTAACAAAAACAATATTATAATAGTATAGTATTATATGGATATAACCTGTGGTGTATTATTATCATTCCCATGCTAACATCTGTGAACACGTTATGTGCTCATTCCAGTATAATTATGTACATAAATTTGTACTCACAATATCAAATAACCACTCATATTTACAGATATTTGATAAGTCTAGACTAATTATGTACATAAATTTGTACTCATAATATCAAATAACCACTCAATGTACAGATAGTTGAGTAGCTGGCACATGTACATAATTGGTATGAATTTACATTTACATGTTTGAAGTACGTATTGTTTTGTTACCATTCTTGTTATTGCATGCAATTTATATACTAGTCAATATAGATCAAAAGCAAAAGAAATAAATTACTACTCGTAAACTTTAAAGGAAATCAGCATTGATTTATAATTATAGTTTCAGAAGCATTGTATTGAAACTCAAATAATGGTTAAAATAACTCATTAATTTTTTACAGTGTTGTTGCACAACTTGTACTACATGCCACTTTAGTGACAGTACAGTGATGTGACAGTGCAAAAGTGGGGGGCTTAGTCCCCTGCATTATAAAGTGGGGGAGCTCAAGTCCCCACAGATGCCTTTGTTCCTGGTCATTCTACCCCCATGACTCCATTAAAACAAAGGTTTTATTACGTGTATAAACATCAAGGTCAGGGTTCAAAACAGGTTATCACAATTACTTCATGCTTCTCTTCATTGATTTTGTCACAGAGGGTCTCTGACAGAAGTGTAGAGTATTTCCAGCCCTTTTGTTAAAGTGGCCCCACCCCCTTGTCCCTTCCTTGCAAAATAGTTAAATGTAACCAAATGTAACCAAATGTTAATAATTATGAAGGATAATTTAGTATTTAAATGGTATCTATACAATGATCTTTGACCCATATCATTGATGTTTGATCTCTACACATATCAGATAGTATGGTAATACCATAGATTATATAGACTACGTATAAGGGATTGGAAACGCCCACGCATTTCCGTACACTCCGTTGCCCCACCCTATCTTTTTTAGCCAGCCCCTCCCCTCGAAATACAATGCGCTATGCATGCAAGAGTGGTAAAGAACTTGTTTTAAATCGTGTATCATTAAAGAACACTTTTGTTAAACTAATTGATAATATCACCAACCAACATAGGAGTGCTATACCTTCAGCTAGAAAACTGGAGTGTTGAACTATATGACCTACCACACTGCTTAGAGTCCCCAAAATGTAAGTACCTCGTAACCGTTTCAACTGGATTTTCTACATCTAAACGGTAACTTTTTTCTCTATATTTGTTTTAAACCATGTATTTTTATTGAGTAACAAAACTTACATGGGAATATTGCAATAGAACTGTTATTAAAAGAAGTTAGAGTCCCAATACCCGTTTTCGTTATGATATGTACTAAAAAACAATGGTTTTTAACATCGTACATGATTTGTTGCTAATGTTTTAGCAGTTGAGATGTTAAAACGATACAATAGCAACATGTATATCAAGAAAAAACACCTTAATTGTCCAGTTTCAGCAAGGAATAGTGTTTTTTCTATGATCAGTCTTCACCACTAAGTAATAAAATTTAATTGATTTCTGGGGACACGGAGTGCGTCACAGACTTATGCATTGATGATATGGGATCACGTGCGCCGTTTCCAATCCCTTATATGTAGTCTATATAATCTATGGTAATACTCTCTATGTAGAGATGGCCTGGAAAAAAATTGACCCGTATATTTCTATTGTAAGTGATGAATTACGCACACATACGCTGATACGTACCTTTCAGTACCCAGATATAAACCATTTACTTCATGATTTTACTGTCTGCTATAATAAAAAAAACTAGCATCCACTATTTAGTCTCATGTAGCCAAACCTAACCTACTACGAAGGAAGGGTCTAGTCAACTGTACTACCATTCGTCAAGAGTTTAGCAAGAGTTTTGGCAATTTATACAGTGGGTGACCTACTATGAAGGAAATGTCTAGTCTACCCACTGTAGTGGCGTTCCTCAAGACCATCAAGTACCTGGCAAACTGGTACTTAACTGTAGTAATGTGATGATATTCATACAGCTGGCCTATTGGAAACGCACAGTTATGAATATGCTTATTTCAATAAAATTGTTTGCAAGTCTAAACAGGGTTCTATCTACTTTGAGGTAGTTAGTCAGGTAGTTATAGTACTACTCCCAAATAGTGTCTACAGTGGTTTGCAGAATAGTTGTCATGGATGTTGTTTAAGATTAGCTCCCCCCAAACAGAAATTGGTAGTTTCTTGATTTAACCTTTGCTGCTACAAATAAAAATGATCGTTTTATAAATAAACTGAAACTGAACCCAACCCTATTAATAATAAACCCTACAATATTTACGTAATCCCAATGACGTAACCCTCTGGTGGTTACATCAAGTAACAACCCAAAAATCTCTAGATAGCACCCTAACTTAGACTGTAAGAGTGTGTCAGAGAAATAATTGAATTTCTGAAATTACTCTCAATCACGGTTCTTACCTTATTTACACTGAATGGTCTACATTTTTACGTTCTAAAAGTAGTTTTAACACAAATACAATATTAAACTGTGATTAATCACAGCCGAAGTATATGTATTGTAGTAGAGTTCTGTTTCCTGACCTTCAGTGAATACTTTCAGTCACTTTTGAGGAGTCTGACACATAGATTTAAAACAAAATTTCTAGAAAAAACGAAATTTATATGAAGTGAGCTATATTGTCATCCCGTTCTTTTTTCTGTGCTTTTTCGGTATTGATATCCATCCCTATATGCTTTCACATTTTATTATTATTATTTTTATTATTCTATCATAAGACATGTACAAGCAGGAAATATAGCAAATTTTATACTGCTCTTTACTGTAGATATATTATCATATCTGCATCACTGGTTATGAAAGAAGTCAGTAATGCGTTAACAGAGGTTCAGGGCTATAAAGCCAAGACAGGTTCACATGCGTGTTTGTGTATGTCTGGAATATTGTGTGAACCTTATAATGTCGCAATAATTAATTCATACAGACATACCATAATCAGCCTTTCTTTCATGATAGCTTTCTCTGTAATAATTGGACACTCCTTTGCAGTTTCACCACTTGTGAGAATGTAAGTTCCTAAGAAGAGAGTAGAAGGAAAACTTAAGTTACATACCAGGCATGTACAGATGGAATTATTTAGCTTAATCTCAAATAACATTTCTCCACATCTCAGTTAGAGAAGGGGAATACTGAAGAGTCATCAAAAGCAAATGAGCGGATAGGTATTGCTGGTTAATCATTAAAATATTACAATACAGAAAACTTGTGAAAAAAAAACTCATTCATTGGTAAGTATATATAGTTGCAAAGTATAATAATTGTAAATTTAAATTCTCATAATGATTACATACATGTTGATGACATTATAAATACTTTGTACTCACAACAATAATTAAAACAACACTTAAATTATATATATATATATATTATATAGTTGCCTTTGTTGCCAAATAACTGTGTGTAATCTTTTGCATTGCTTCTTGGTAAATTAAATTACAAGGTTACATAAATGTCAACCGTGGGTTGATGGCCCGATACAGTTACTTTGAAGTTTTACAAATGACATGAAACATGAAATATTATATAGGAAAGAGGATTTCAAATTATTTTTCTTCAACAGCATGACCATGCAACTTATATTCTTGCAACTGTAATCACCGAATTGTTTTTGCAGTGCACACACACACACACATAGTCTCGTGTCACCGATGACCATGTTACCGTCTGGAAATTCTCATCACAAAACTGTGGCAAACTATCACATGACAAAATCAGGTTATTAATCAAAATTAACTAATTAATTTACAAATAATTATCGAGTAATGGATAAAGCGCTGTTATCCACATTGATGTCTCATGATAGCTGTTGATATGTTCCTGTGCTACTGGCTTTTTAACAGAGTACAGACTCAATTTGGCCTGGTGACTATTCTAGGAATCATTGTCAACAAAGTTTGAAATGGAAACTGTAAACGAGTACGTTTTTATCAGTGTTAATGTTGCCAATTTTTGGTATTGCTTCAAAATAATGATTTCTTTTCCAAATAGCACATTGCCACCATCTTTTGTTGTGAAGAACAGTGACTACATTGATTTTGATTGGTATAGATTCATGCAGGAGCCACAGTTTTGTGATGAGAGTTTCCAGACAATCCCGTCTTGTAACGTGGTCGTCGGCCACGCGAGACACACACACGCATGTACTTTTCATAGAATTACTGGAATTTGTAGAAGCTTTGTGGTGCACACTTCTATCAGCCATCTGTATACATCTACAGCTGTGCCAACATCCACTTCAGCTGTGGATGCTGCACTTGTAACTGGAAACTGTCTTGACCACCAGAATATCAGGACTAACCATTTTTGAAAACTCAATTTTGATTTGGAAAAGCTGTTATCTCTAATACACTTCCTGCCTTTACATACAGTGCATCGCCAATTTACTCCATCTGAAACATCATTTCTCACTCTTTGAACCATTGCAACATTACACCTTCAGTTCAAAAATATAATTTTATAATTATTTTTAATTATAAATATTCCTCTATATATAAATACTTATAATTATTGCATAGCTATAATACTTGTGTATTTAATTTGATTGCCATATTTATTTTATTAATAGTAATATTATAATTATTAATTATAATGAATTAATGTGATAGATATTATTTACTTCATTAATAGCTATACTAATGCACAATTTTAATAATTATTTATTTGTAGTTTTATGCATACTTGCCTTGTACAGTTTTGTCATCTTGCAAGCTGCAGGTTATTTGTTCTCAAAAAATGAATAATTTTATCATTTCCGCCGAATGTGATTGGTCCAAGTCCTAAAAATGACATTATCAAAGTTAAAGGAGCAAGCATATACTTTGTATTTGCCGCCAAGTATCCCGGTAAAACATAGTGCGCTTGCGCCATAATATAATAGGGTGAGTGGGTGTGGCTCATTGTGATCGCATGCGTGCATAATGAATGACTAATGATTGATAAAACCGTATCGTACCAAAGTACTTGTATCACTTTCAGTTTTTTAATGTTGTAATTTTACAACATCCTGTCAGATAGGAAGTACCACACCTACTTATTACATTACTAAATTTCACTGGGTCTTGGTGTTACCACACCCCAAATTACTGTAGATTACGAGAGTATACCAATGTTATGGCGGCATGTCGGCATTCTATTGTCGTGGGCATTTTGTTGGATGTGGTCTAGCGGTGCTTTGATTCAAGTGTCCGCCCTTTGATGTTACTTTGAAGTTAGCTTAGAGTACTTAAAAAGTGAAAGGAGACTAGAACGGGATGTTGATGTTTGTGTGATGTATAGACTTGGTTTCTAGCGAGAGAGAAAGGGATGTTGGGAGAATAAGTGACAAATAGCGTTTGCGTGCAGACTTGAGTGGATGCTGTGCTTGCAGTAATTGGTAAGCAAGGTTGAGGTGAGTGTTAGATTGCTCCAGAAGTTGGAGAAAGTTGCAAATTGCCTGTATTCAGTTGCAACGAAGGTTTGATTTTAATGAGATGCTGAGCCACACCTCGCAATCACATCCATGGTAGGTGTGGCAGGAATTATTATTAAAATTAATTCATTATTTTTCAAAAGCCCCCGGGTTAAGAAACTGGTTAACCGTCATGTACGCTCGCGAAATATAGTAACTAAGCAAATTTTTTGCGCGTGGTAAAAGTATACATAAATTCACTAACCTAGTATGGATTTCTGTGACTCTTTAGACAAGTAGCTGATCAACAGTTCAATCGCAAATGACAGAAAGATCTCCTACTTACTCTAGTACATGTGGCAGACTTCCGGCTCCTCCTCCACTCCAGTATAAGGTGTGGCTCCACCCAACTCTTTTGGAATCTCTAGAGCCTCATTCACGAGCATACAAACGGGTGTCAGATTTTCAAAAAGAACAAGCATCACTATTAATTACAGCTAATATATGTATAGTTATATAGTCATCATGACTGTTGTTTAGGTCATAATTAAATTATGATAAAGGAATCGACAACTGTGTAACTTGAATTTCATTTCAAACAATAATGGGAACATTTTACCGGGAGGTTTGATAACATTTAGAAACCTCATTATAAGCAATTTGATTGGTCAATTTAATCTAGTCATGGTAGAATAATTATATATAGCCTGTTTAGAGCCACAACACACGTGAGATAAGTGGTCAAGGGTGTAACCCACCGAGACCTCGATCAGTCTGGTGGTATACCATGGTAACACCAAAGTATGCAATTAACTCACATCTGAATCACTGTTGTACTATACTAATTAGTGTTGCTTGTAAAAACTGTGATTATTCTCTACATGTACGTACAGGTATATATATGGGCGCGGTACATCACGGTTACCATAGTGATCGCCCACGCATCATTTTAGACTACAATACCAAATTATCCCCTATCTCTTACTTGTATCTATGTAAAGTTTAAAAGTCCTATTACTGGTTTTACTTTTATGTGCTGATGAAGACATCTGAATAAGTTTTGAAATGTTACTGAGCTATTTTCTTTTCTTTTCTTTCTCAACAACAGAAATGTTTTGGTCGTCTAGTGAATGATTCAATCATACTAATGTCTACCTAGCCAGAAAGCCTGGCTTCTTCAAAATATACTGTGTGTTTATTACATATATTGACATTGACATATACATATATACTGGAGAAACAAAATTGTTAAAATAACTTATTGATTGCAGTTGTAAGGATTTAAAGTTACATAGTCATGCTATTGATACCATAAAATTTATCTTTCCTGTGTAGTATTGCATGTTTCATATCACTTATAAAACTTCAATGTTTGCCAATGTGTCAATCAACAAATGATTGAAATTTCTTGAAACCTATGCATGCATATAACCTCATAATATTTAATTTTCAAAGAAACAAACAAAACATTGGGTTTAATTACTATATAGTAGGTATATGACATTCATGCGCGTAGTCAGACTGAGCCAGCATCATGACAATTTAAATTTACACTATTCTTTTCAAACTGTACTTAACCGAGTTATTTCAACAATTTTGTTTTTGCAGTGTACACACATGCTAATACAGGATATTGTACGTATAGCTAGTTAGTACAGTTATACAACGAAATAAGGTATACAGGAAGACCTACTGTTGTACTACCTAAATTTCAAATTTAGTAAGTTTTCTATGCCAAATGGCTGAATAATGAGCATTTAAATATAAGTGTTTGACAAAATTCTTATTTTACAAATGACTGATTTTCGCATCCATGGTCACATATATAGGTCATAATTATGAATTTCAAAAACCCATTGAAGCCTTGTATATGTAGATTGCATTATATTGTGTATGTGTGGCATTGTGCTTTTGTTTTCAAACATTTTGAAAAGATGAACGTGAAAAAACAAACAAATATGAAATCAAACATGATTTACAATACAATAAAAACAGTTTCATAAAATATTATTACCAATCTAATAACAATAATTTATATATACACTTTATAGCTTCAAAATAATCATACAGCTTTATTTATGTCAATAGAAGCATACAGTTACACCTTTAAATTGTCAAGTTACTCAAGATTTTTGCAATAACGGTTGTTTAGGGCTTGTATTTATCACTCTTCCGTTGGACTGTCGGGTTACAATCTCGGAGGCTTTATTAACAGGAATTTTCCCAGGAGTTTCACGCCCTGCATCTTGTTTGTTTTGGACAGCATCCTTGGTTAATAGTTCAAAAAGGAGGAAAACATTGTCGCCATTGTGATCATGGATGCTTGATACACATGCTGTCATAAAGATATGCTTTCCAAGAATATTAGATTGGGTTGAAGTCTTAATAGATAAGTAACTTCCACGATGAAATTTCTTTGTTGCACATGCAATGTAGAATGCATCTTCTCCTGCTATCCATTCCATCAGATGACTTTTTGAGTGTTTCTTTGAGAGTCGACTGCGCAGTGTAAATCGAGTATTACGAACCTTAACACTGTGTTTCATCAATAAGGGACCTGAACACTGACCTCTAGCATTGATAGATGCTTCAAGAAATCGACCGATGCTACTCGGTTCACTATCTCGTGGGTCCAAGTCTTCTCCATAGTATACAATATGGAATTCAAAAGGATCTCCACCATCGTCTGTGGACTGGAAGTAGAAGAGCGATGCTTCAGATGGGATGTCGGTACCTTCAACTTCATAATTGTTGTATCTATTAACTGTGAGATAAACATCTTTTCCAGTGCATTTAATAACAAATGGACCACCTGAAGAAAAAAATAGTATTAAAACATTATATATTCATACAAAAATTTGTCTCACCTTCTGAACTAGGAGTTCCTTCCATGTATTTCTCTAAAGCACTACTGATAGAAGCTTTCACTATGGGTAATCTTATCAGTCTGGTTATTGGCTGTACTTCAACTACGAGGATGATTTCACCATCTTTTGTGACTTTATTGTCTTCTCCAATTACTCCAATCTTTCGTACTTGTGAACATTTTCCTGCTTCTTTCTTTGTCTGCTTCATATTCTGATCTAAAGCTGCAGTAGCTAGTGTATCCATTCCAAAAGCTCCTCCTTGAGCTACTTTTTTATGGTATTCTCCATCACTCATCACACGATATTCCGTTGCTCCAAGTTGTATTTTTGTAACGTAATGGGTAGTGCGTAGACCTTGAACTAAGTCTCGACAACCAACTTTTATCTCTTCTTCTATTCGACTGACAGTTTTCGTGTGCAACATCTTAGCTAGCTGATCTGTAGGATTTTCTTCACTTCGTGTATCAAGTCTATGATTTGTAATGGCATATTTATGAGCTATTCTCTGAATAAGCCACTGACAAACTCGCTCTTCAAAATTATACCCACTGGATTGAGTATTAGTAACAACTTCAGCTGGATCATGAGGTACAAGGAAAGAATCCCTTCCATTTCGAGGTGTGTCCCCATCAGTATACTTTTCTTCAATATCAGCTTGGAAACTAATGGAACGATTAACAACTCGTCGTCCAATTAGCCTACGACTACCACTGAGACATCTATCCATTTCATCTTCTACATGGATAGTTACAGGAGACTCGGGAGGATTTATAGAACTTTGAAATTTATCTTCCATTTCTGAAATGCTCAAAATCTCATGATCATAATTCATCAAAATTCCTCCTTCGTTACTTTCAATAACACTGTTATGTACCCTTCTCACTTGGAATGTGTTTTTGTTGATCCATGGTGTCGTATTGGTAGCATCAATTCCCCTACCTAAACCAAAAGAAACTGCATCATCAATAAGTTTTTGTTTTTCTGCATCAACAATCTGTTTTGGCTTTTGCTTTCTCGGTAATGTTCCATTGCTTACTTTTGTGCGTAGTGGTTGCAAGATGCTAGTGGGTACAGTAGTAGGTATCTCTTTCAAAGTAGGCATTTCCATTACTGGTGCTGAATGCGAATTAGTTGGTGTTTGCGGGATGAAAAATGTTGGTTGGGAAGAACCCCTACGCAGACTTGGTGGAATGAAGCTAGATGTTGTGTTGGTAACAGTAGGTGGTGTTTGGGGTGTGAAGGTTGCAGGTATATACGAGACTGGAAGGGAATGTATAGGTGTATGGTCGTGTCCTTCATGTACAAATTTTTGGTGGAATTCAGTGGTCCCAGGGAGTGATACTGATTCTTCAAATGTATCTCCCCCCTCTTGTTCACTCCCTGATTGATCCAAGGTCTCAATTTCTATTTCATCTGTCATTGATACAGTAGATGGATTATGTACATAACTACTTTGTAATCCTGCAATCTTAGCCTGTTGTGCTTCTATTTTTGCCTGCAGGGCTTTCTTTTCCTTCTTCTTCTTGCTGCGTCTAAGCATTGTTATTGCTAGTTGCAAAGATTTGTCTTATGGTAGATTTTTCAACTTTCTTGCAAAAACTTCAGTTATTATATAATGTGACTTTGAAGTATCACAGCAGTTTATATAGCAATTTGAGGTGTGTCAATTAGTGTATATACATATACACTATATAGCACATGACATGTATACTACACACACATTATTGTAATGTAAGTAGCAGTTGAGGTCATTTCTTATAAGTAATTCAACACATGGTATCACACTACATCATTTACAGTGCCTGTGTAGACTGTAGATATGTTCAGAACAGATCTAGAGAGTATTATACAGCCATAAACAGTTCACTGTACAGTTACTGCCACATGCCACATTGCAGTATCCCAGTGATACAAGTTTGACTTTGATATGATTTCACTTCACTAATTTTTGTACAAAACATGTTATGGAGTTAGTCATGTATGTTGGATATAGTATCCAATAGCAGTAAAAATACCACCAAGTTCCTGTATACACAGTTTTGTGGTACAGAAATTCATGTTAACATGTCATGGAGGTGCAATGTATGTAGGATATAGTCTCTAATAGCAGTATGCACAGTTTTGTGAAATTTGTAATAATTTGCAATGTAGGTATGTATATTCCATTACCATTACAATAATATTATAGTAAAGAAGAATGTGTTGATTGAAAAACCATACATTACTGTTTTGATAATAAATTATGTTAATAAACTATATATACATGTATAATCACATAAAAATATCATCTGTGATAATAGTTATATCAGATTTCTGTCACACTATCATCACCTCCTCCTCCTACTCCTCTATATCTGTCTGCTATCTAGGAATAGAAGAGGATTTGCTGGTACTCTTCACTCCTTTTAGTTTCTCCCCACCTCCTCCTATTCCACGAGTTCCTCCTCGTCCTTCTCCGAGTTTTGTCAGCCATTCCTCTAAAAACTGGATGAGTGGTTTTTTACGAAACCTCTCTGCCTCTTTTATAACATCTTTTACAAAAGTTTGTTTTGTTTCAAAGGAACCTTGAATGTTTTCTAGATTCTGAAAGATCACATCATAATCTGTGGAATAAGAAGCCACTAATCAATCTATGTATACCAATTAATAATTTTATTAATAATAATAATAGTGCAATAGTAGCCTGATCTTATATATCACATCAAAGGACACTGGGTAAAGACCAGGAAGTGCAACATATAAAATATATAGTATTCTCTTGTGACCTTATGACTATAATTATGTAATAAACCTATAGACCTAACCACATCAAACAGTTGCCATGGTAGCATCATACTTTCAGTGTACATTAATAATTATATGAATCATGGTTAGGAGGTATATGAACAGGTTATACACCAAGGTAAAGGTCTCTACTAAATTTATCAAGCCGAGGGCCGAAGGCACAAGGTTTGATAAATCTAGTAGAGACCGTACCGAGGTGTATAATGCCATGCTATAGCATTTGCCTTAGTAAGCAAAATCATTTTAACGAGACGCAATGGAAAGTAACTAACAAGACCTTCTTTCTCAAAACTTGAAATAGATACAGAATTTGACAAGTCTTGCTCTCAAATAACTGACAACTAAATAATTGTTGAATCCACCTCTCAAGGTGACACTTCATCTAGATTTCAGCTCCACCTTAATTCGAGGTATGCATCACCCAAATGATGAAGATGTGACCTTGCTGCAAAAACAGGGTATTCCTAAGAATACAGCAAAAACAACTTCATGGTGTGTTAGTTTGTGGGAGAACTAGCTGGAAAGATTACTTGTGGTGGCAAAAGCAGTCAGCTGGTTGTGTCAAGTATCGAGATAAAAGTCAAATCATTCACTGAGGGTGACAACAGCTATGTTGTTTCAGGCAGGTGTAGAAAAGAAACTCATTATGTCTGGATGGAATGCGTACGTACAAAAGAGTGCCCGAGAAGCAATGTCAGCAAGATTCAAGCGTACTTAATTCAGCTACAAATTTCATGGAGAATTACCACATTAAAATAAGAAGATTAAATTAGTGGATGGCCAGGATCATGAAGAACAAGCATCTCGACCACTCACTCCCTCTAAATGTACTAATGTAACCATCAACTTCTATAAGTGAAACAATGCCAATTCTGCATTTAAATTATTTATTAGTGTAATGACTCATTATTATAATAATCTTTTAATGTGTAATAGTACAATTCCGGCCTTGGAGGTTTCAATATAATATTGAACCTCTCCAGGAGGTTTGATATGAGATTTATCAACCTCATTTTGAGCAATTTCATTGGTCATATATATATATATATACACACATAATCAAATGGTTGCCATGGTAGCATACTATATACATGTATACATATTATATATATATATAATATATATGTATAACATTATATATATATATTCTTTTCCTACACACAAAAACTCACAACATAGTTGTTAACATATATACATGTATGTAGGAGTAGAGTCAATTACATAGGTACATTTTACATGTGGGTACAAGCATGTAAAATGTCTACCAACCATCTTATAACATTCATGTAAATAACATATTGATCTTTAGAACAAGAATTTACTATCTGGAATGATAACTAGAAATTGTCTGTAACACTGGACATGTGGGAGAGAGGCAGCAATATGAGATATGCAATAATCCACATCAGTGTTTATTAGATTATGAGGAATATACCGACTATAGTATTAATAAACTGAAGGTTTCAAATGACTAATGATTACTATAGTGTAGTGTTAATGTTCTTAACAAAACATTTAGCAACAGGATAACATTACACAATACATAATTTAATTATAAATGTACATAATACATACACGCATATGCAGTATTAATTATATACATAAGTTGTATACAAACATAAGTACACATACATATATAATTATGTATATATTATTTACACACTTAAAAATGTATATAATTATAAATATAAATCTACACAATACATACACACGTATGTAGTATTATGTATACACAAAGGTAATTGTGTACAAATTAGGTACAAACATATATATGTATTATACACATCTATATAATTATAAATGTACATAGTACATACATAATTAATATGTATTATGTATACACATAGGTATGTGTACAAACATTATGTACAAACATATATATGTATTATATTATTTACACATCTACAAATGTATATAATTATAAATGTACATAATACATACATAATTAATACGTATACAAATAGGTATGTGTACAAACATAAGTACTATTATGTACAAACACAATATATATTTATTTACATACCTAGCTAGTTGATGTATATTGTAGTAAGTATTGATCATTACATGAGACAGCTTGACTGAATCAATAATTTGTTTTCATGTTTTCTCATCCATATATACTATATGCTAACAGGTACATCAAAGGTACTGACAAGTGTAAATATGTCATATACACCTAACCTCAAATGTTTACAAAACCTCAGATGTGATATAATATATAACATGTAAGGCCAATGATATCTATAACAGACTGAGCAATCGAGTTGTAAATTGAAAGAAACGTTTATAGGAATGGAATAAAGAGACTAAAAAGCTAACAGTTACATGAAAAGCACCTATAGCTTTAACAATTGTATGATCACTACATAGCTTTAACAATTGTATGATCACTACATAGCTTTAACAATTGTATGATCATTACATAGCTTTAACAATTGTATGATCACTACATAGCTTTAACAATTGTATGATCCCTACATAGCTTTAACAATTGTATGATCACTACATAGCTTTAACAATTGTATGATCACTACATAGCTTTAACAATTGTATGATCACTACATAGCTTTAACAATTGTATGATCACTACATAGCTTTAACAATTGTATGATCACTACATAGCTTTAACAATTGTATGATCATTACATAGCTTTAACAATTGTATGATCACTACATAGCTTTAACAATTGTATGATCACTACATAGCTTTAACAATTGTATGATCACTACATAGCTTTAACAATTGTAAGATCATTGCATAGATTTTTATCTAACATTAACTTTGAAACCCTGAATAGTCAAGCAATAAAGAGTCATTCCTTCAACATAATCAACTCCTCATTTCTCTCCATTCCATTCCTTTAAACAATTTTCTTCTCAATTAAACATAATTACATAACAAATTAGATATCAACTCAACAGATAAGGATGAGTATCATAAGTCACAATATAATCATGTGATATCGTAGCCACATGAAATTTGCATACTGTATAATTATGACTCCAAATATAGTAATCAGAGTCTGAGATTCAGAGAGTATGATAGGCAAATTAGTTACTCATTAGATTATGAAATGTTGCATTGTCAGCAGTGGCGGAACCAGACTTTTGAAGATGGAAGAATATTTTGGCACTCATTTGAGCAAGATTTAGCATCTGAAGCATGGCATGAAAATGTTCACTCATTAATTATTCATTATTGCGTGGTCAGTAGATTGTCACATTTGTGGCATTTCATGAAATATTACAAGCTGATTATAATGAAATGTAATATTATTTCAGCCAAGACATTGTCTGCTATTTGAGACAGTGTTGTTTGTATAAGTATTATAGTAAATGTCATTCATGTACACTATGACCTTAGAAAATGTTCAAAACTTATAATTTGGAATGATCAACCATCATCTTATTACCTTCACCATTATCATATAATTATCCATCCCATTCTTTTTTGTGTATGTAAAATTTCAATCCATAGCTTCATTATCGAGTTGCAGTATAATCATGTATTAACCTTATATTATATTACATTCATAATATTAAGGTCATCGTGAATGTGAACAAACTTTAACAGTATTATGCTTTATATGAATGAAGTTATCATGGTTGCTGCTTCAAAATTCAAACTTAATTAATGGTCATGACCAGACAAGTGGAACAGGTAAAGTATAAGAATGTGCAGGGGGCTTTTTCCAGGGCTAATAAATCTTTTTTTATGCCATATCAAATGTCTGGTTGTATCTAAATGAATTTCATAGCTAATTAGTGAATCTGTTATCCTATACTACTACAGCTGCAGGAAGTTATGAATTGCTTGGATAATGTTATGTAAGGACATGCATGTACATGTATGTCTCTGGTTGTGTCTGGATAATTTTCATTGATGTACTACTGCATGTCGGACTAAACTATTATGTACATGTACTACATACAGTATTTCCTCCTTTTCCCCCCCTACTCGATATGTTATTGTAGTCCAGACAAAATGGCATCTACATGTATGCACACATGTACATGTAATTATATCAATTAGTTTGCCATATATGTTCATTATGTTCTTTAGTTGTTCAAATCAACAAGTGTATACATCATATACACCCATACACAGGTTGGTTAGAAGAGGCTTACAGATAGATTGTAATAATATTCACAACACTGATACATCAAACATGAAAACAAACAGCAATTTTCATTCTACAACCTGAAGAGAGACTCAGAGGAGGTTACAAGTCAGAAAGATTGATGTACATATACTTGACAGCTATAGAATATATTACAATTTTTTAGCTAGTCGTCTCAATGATGGATCAGCATTATCAGACCTTTACCAGCCAAATATATATGTTATACATATAGATATATAACATATACATAGAAATTCAAACTATATGTAATAATCATAACAAATTACAACATATATGCCCATTTAACATTGGCAACCAAATTCTTTATTGAGAAGTACTATGTAATAA
The DNA here is from genome assembly GCA_947044365.1 of Petrosia ficiformis. Lineage (NCBI taxonomy): Eukaryota > Metazoa > Porifera > Demospongiae > Haplosclerida > Petrosiidae > Petrosia > Petrosia ficiformis. Next base: position 3,030,997 of record OX345638.1, read on the forward strand.
ATTACTATAATTCATCAAAATGCAAGTATTGATTATCCATCCATCCATAAACCATCCATCCATCTATCCATCCATCTATCCATCCATCCATCCATCCATCCCTCCATCCATCCCTCCATACATCCATCCATTCAAACACCCACCCACCCACGCATGCGCGCATCCATCCATTCATCCATCTACACATACTTATGTATGTGTACAAATATAAAATAATTAATTAACAATGCATTTAAATAACTCTCAAAGTACATGTACAATGTATGCTTGTGACAAATCGGCCATGTAACAACCATTAATCAAGAATGCATTTAATGAATATATTATTGTTTCTCTGTTTAGTTTTAAAACTGTTATCATCCCACACATGTAATGCTTCATTGAGTTGAGGGATTACTTTAAAAAAACGTGCTAGATGTTTCGGAAACACACCCTAAAATTACTGGATTAGCTTAAATATTGACAGAACAGGAGGTTATCAGTTATCATCCCATTCTCACATCTAAGCTGGATGTGACTCAATTCAAACCTCTTGCATGTATACATCCACACAGTCTATTCATTTATTAATACATGTATGTTTGCCATCCATCTATCCATTGATTCATCAACCAGTCTACCTAGTCATTTTCCATTCATTCATTCATCCATGCATCCATCTATCCATGCATCCATCAATGCATTGATGCATTCATCTATTCATCCATCCATCCATCCATCATATATTAATTAATCCATCCATCATATATTAATTAATCTATTCATCTACTATAAAATACACTTACTTTTTGTATGTTTTCTAATCTCTTTTCCAATAACTTGTTTCAATTTCAAATTCTCAGTTGTTTGTTTTCTTTTAAACTCTTCATTCAGAACTTGAGAAGCAGATGACAAACCTGACTGACGAATCGGAGCAAGAAGTGGCGAAGGGGAAGGAGATTTGTTGTTAACCTTTGACAAGCTTTCTAGTACAGGTAGTCTACTATCCTTATTTGGACGTTTAGAAGGGGGTGCAATAAGGGACGTCGGTGAGGGTGTGCGTTTACGATTTACTTTATCTTTGAGTTTGTCAGTGACAGATGATTTGTCATCCATAAGTGGAATTTTTATTAAAGGGTCTGGAATTATTTGAGTAATATTATTTCTATTTATCTCTTGTCTGGACCCCTCAAGTGGACTAGTGGTTACCATTGCCTTACTAGTGGTCACCATTGTCTTGTCGACTTCCATTGGTTCTGGTGAAGATGAGTCAGTGTTTTCCAACTCTTTTGATGATGTACTTACAAAATTCTGAGCTTCGGTATGATTTTGAGATTCACTGTTTGATCCATTTTGACTGTCCTGTTTCAATTGTTGCTGTTCTGAAAATTTTGTTTGAGTTTTTGGTGATATAGGAAGAGTTGAAGGTGATAAGGAACGTATCTTACGTCTACGAGGATTACGTGAAGGAGAACCTGGTCTCTTAAGGTGTTCAACCATCATTTCATCGGCTAAGTTAGCAATATCATTGGGTCCTCTCTGTAGAGAATGTTATAACATTATATATGTATGTATGTATGTATGTACAATGTATGTTCAATGTAATATGTAACTACATGTATGTATAGTACCTGACATTAAGTTTACATATTATCTATCACTGTACTTAAGTGTAATTTCATTACTTTTTAAGTGAAGTATGCTACACAGTATTACACCTTAGTACTGTGCTATCACATACAAATGTAAAGGGATTCACACATTACAGTACAAAGCAGTACTACTTCTAAGTAGTACTATAGTACTACTTAGAAGTACAGTTTACTATCACCTTATTAAAGTGTAGCTCTTATCATATTATGTGAACTTAATAAAGTCAGGTATTGCACATGTACATATGTACATGTGTTTGTATAATATTATATAATATTTGACGTCAGAGTTCTATAAATAATTATAATAGTAATACGTACATGTAATATTAAGGATTATATAATACTAATAGTAATAGTAATAGTAAGAATAAAGATACAAATGGAAGAGAATGTTGGGATATATGAATCAACAAAGCACAGGAACAGGATTGTTAAGGTAGCAACACAATTAAATACCACTTCCACCTAACAACATTACATAAGTATATATAGTGTATAGTGTAAGTCATGATTGTATTGTAACTCAATAATGATAGAATACTGAAGCAATGGATTGAAGTTTTCTATACACAAAAAAAGAATGGGAAGAATAATTATATGAAAATCGTAAAGGTAAAAAGAATGTTGGTCATTCCAAACTGAACATTTATCCATGGTCATGGTGAACGTGAATGACCTTTACTATATCACATTGCATTTCCTTGTCTGGTACACATCTATAAAAATTATCAAATTAACATAACAAGCATGCATTCTACAACTACAATTATTAGTACTACATTGCAATTTATTTGACCTGTAACTGTGTTTATGTGCACACTTCATCACGAGATAAATTACATAATATTATACATACATGTATATATACTACAGTATACTATATATATAATATATATAGTATGATGGTGACATACATGTCCGACATATGGTGACATACATGTATTGTATGAATTCCTTTTACATTTGTATGTGATAGCACAGTACTAAGGCGTGATCTGTGCAGTACATTTGAAGTACAGTGTACTTCACTCACAAAGTGCACTGTAGTTAATGCAAGTGATAGTATGTAAACTTAATGTCAGGCACTGTAAATAGATAAACAAAGGGAGTGATAATTTAATAGATAGAATCTCGAGCTACTGATGTAAATCCAAACAAGCTTTAAAGGAAATGAACTGTGGTACTTTAATTAAGTTGAGCATTACAAAAATGCAATGTAGTAACTATAATAATCTCTACAGATTAAACTAAGTTATCTGTGTGTCTGCTTGCCTGTCCCTGGGTTTTCACTTAAACAAAGGTGACATAATAGCCACATCCATCCGTCCATCCATCCATCCATCCATCCATCCATCCATCCATCCATCCATCCATCCATCTGTCCATCTGTCCATCCATCTGTCCATCCATCCATCCATCCATCCATCCATCTGTCTGTCTGTCCATCCTTCCACCAAGGCTATTGTGTTTCAGACATGTAATAATTATAATACCACAAACCAATCACAGGGTATATCTTGTTATTGCCTTGTTACTACCAATGGCTGGAAATTTCTGGTAGAGCAAATACTCTACCTGGTCTACCAGATCCAACACCTTGACAATTATTATAATAATTATTAATTTGTTAATTAATTAATCCCCATCCATCTATCCATCCAATCTTTGTTGATTAATGTGAGAACCGATAGTACTAACATTCTTCGCATACACATAGGTAGTAGTATACAAGGATATCAATGTAACTAAAATAATTATAGTGTGAGAATGTACATACATCAATTATATACCATATGCACCTCAGTCAAATAGCCTCAGAATACAGTCTAGAATGGTTTAGTTAACTACATAAAATTCTAGTAAGATATTTTCAATTTTAACTACATACATGTTGTACAATATAGTTAACTACATGTACATGTAAATGTAATTTTAGTAAGGTGTTATGAATTTTAACTAGTATGATTTAACACATATATACAATTTTAGTAAGACATTGTGGATTTACTATAAATAAAATAAGACAACTAAATAGCTTAAATACATCATTTTATTAATAATATTATAATTGTGTACAGTATATACATGTACATGTACATGTGTAGTAGCATTCATTATTGTCACAATTATGTACATGTACATGTTATAATAATGTACATGTGTATATACATGTATATATCTATTCTCATATGTATGTGTACAAATAATGTACATTAATAGTAATGTATAACAATTTACATTTACATATCACACTATTCTCATACGTACATGTACATTAGTAACACTATTCTCATATGTATATGTACATATACATTAACAGCACTATTTTCATAAGTACATGTACATGTACTTTAATAACAATATTCTTATATGTACATTGTACATGTATATTAATAACACTATTCTCCTATGTACATGTACATGTACTTTAATAACACTATTCTTATATGTACATGTACATGTATATCAATACACACTATTCTCATATGTACAGGTACACATGTATACAATATTCTTATATGTACATGTATATTAATAACACTATCCTTATATGTACATGTACATTAATTCATATATCTATGTACATACATAATTTAATAATATTATTCTTATACGTACATGTACATGCATATTAATCATATGTACATGTACATGAAAATTCATGTTCCTAAACTGCTAGCAAAAGGCATAAAACATAATTAACAAACACAACAAACACAATGGCTTAGAAAATTCATAAAACACAATAGCAACAATGACTTATAACTAGCCACAAAGGCCAATCAGCAACAATGGCTTAGAAAATATTAAAGCAGCCATCCTGGCTTAGAAAAATAACAATCAGCCACGATGGCTTAGAAAATAAGCAGCCACATTGGCTTAGAAAATTTGAAGTAAAAAAGAAACACATAATTCCAGAGTTTTTGATAAGTTTTGAAGCATGGGCCAAATTGGCTCAAAAATGGTTAGTGAGTGTGCCATTGGGAATACATCTTGAGCCAATTAATGAAGACTTAATGCTGTTAGTGACAGTATAATCATAATTAACTGTGCCACTGGCCCAAAGAGAGAACTATGCAGTGCCAAATAAGAAGCTCTTTGAGCCAATGGTGTGCCATATGAGCTTATGAAAAACACTGCTGAATTCCCAGTTTTGAGAATTGGGAATGGTGTACATTAATAAAACTATTTTTATATGTACATGTACATGTACATGTAATTTAATAATACTATTCTCATATGTACATGTAATTTAATAACACTATTCTTAAATGTATTTGTACATGTTGATTAATAAGACTATTCTTATATGTACATGTACACTATTCTCATATGTACGTGTAATTTAATAGCACTACTCTCATATGTACATATAATTTAATAACATTATTCTCATATGTACATGTACATGTAGCTATCCTCATATGTACATGTAATTTAATAACAATATTTTTGTACATTAAACTATCTTTATATGTAAATGTAATTCAATAACAATATTCTTATATGTGCATATACATACATGCACATGTTAATTATAATAATCATTATAATAAATGAGCATGTACCTTATCGGTAGGTTTTTCCAATTTGAAAGGATTTCCAAACAGTTGAGTTCTCACAGCACCTGTATCTAATTCTCTTAACGGATTGATCTTCTTGAGGTGTTGTTGATAGTTACCCATTTGACCAATTGGAACTTGATGTTTATCAACTATATGTATATACAGTGCTGTATTTAGGATTCTTCGGAAGGGGGGACAAATATGTGTGTCTGGGAATGAAGGGGGGGCAAAGCCCCCCAGTTTGTGTGTAAGCACGTGTAAAGCTAGGGGGGTTTGGAAGAAAATTTTACATATAGTAGAGGCTCAAAGCTCACTTTACATGCATTCATAGGCTAATTGTTACTCTATATACAGTAGGTGTAAGGACTGTTATTTTTGCTGACTGCACAGTGTACTGCTAAATCATTAATTATTATTTGTCAATGTTCAAGGGGGGCAAAATATCGATAAGGGGGGGGCCAATGCTCCCCCCCGCCCCCCCCCCCCTAAATACAGCCCAGATATATATAAATACGTAAATCCATCCATCCATCCATCCATCCATCCATCCATCCATCCATCCATCATACCTTCCTCTATAAGATGAGGTGTGTTGATAGAGGAATGGAGAAAGTTAGCTCTCATTCTTGACACTTGTCCCAATAAAGATGTACGAGGTATGTCATATGGATTACGATAACTCTGATTAGATAAACTCTACAAGGAAAGATAGGTGGATAGATACATAGATACTAGATAGATAGATAAATGAATAACTAGATATATATATATATATATATATATATATATACAGAAAGATAGATAGATGGAAAGATGAATAGATAAATAAACAGAAAGACAAACAGATAGGTCAATATAGATAGATAAATAGATAGATAGATAGATAGATAAATAAGTAGATAGATAGATAGACAGATGTGAATGGTGAATGATGAATAATAACCTCAACTTCTGTAGATCCAATACTAATACTGATGCCATTGTTGACAGCATCAATACTGTAGTAAAATAAATATTTCGTATGTATTACATTATATAATATACATGTAGTTATATTGTACAGTAGATATTATATGAGTGTATTACCATTGTATAGTTATAATGTACATTATACATTGTATAAGTGTATTACATTGTATAGTTATACTGTACAGTATACATTGTACGAGTGTATTACATTGTATAGTTATAATGTACATTATACATTGTATAAGTGTATTACATTGTATAGTTATAATGTACATTATACATTGTATGAGTGTATTACATTGTATAGTTATACTGTACAGTATATATTGTATGAGTGTATTACATTGTATAGTGATACTGTACAGTATATATTGTACGAGTGTATTACATTGTATAGTTATCCTGTACAGTATATATTGTACGAGTGTATTACATTGTATAGTTATCCTGTACAGTATACATTGTACGAGTGTATTACATTGTATAGTTATACTGTACAGTATACATTGTACGAGTGTATTACATTGTATAGTTATCCTGTACAGTATACATTGTACGAGTGTATTACATTGTATAGTTATACTGTACAGTATACATTGTACGAGTGTATTACATTGTATAGTTATACTGTACAGTATACATTGTACGAGTGTATTACATTGTATAGTTATACTGTACAGTATATATTGTACGAGTGTATTACATTGTATAGTTATACTGTACAGTATACATTGTACGAGTGTATTACATTGTATAGTTATACTGTACAGTATACATTGTACGAGTGTATTACATTGTATAGTTATACTGTACAGTATATATTGTACGAGTGTATTACATTATATAGTTATACTGTACAGTATATATTGTACGAGTGTATTACATTGTATAGTTATACTGTACAGTATACATTGTACGAGTGTATTACATTGTATAGTTATACTGTACAGTATATATTGTACGAGTGTATTACATTATATAGTTATACTGTACAGTATATATTGTACGAGTGTATTACATTGTATAGTTATACTGTACAGTATATATTGTACGAGTGTATTACATTGTATAGTTATACTGTACAGTATATATTGTACGAGTGTATTACATTGTATAGTTATACTGTACAGTATATATTGTACGAGTGTATTACATTGTATAGTTATACTGTACAGTATATATTGTACGAGTGTATTACATTGTATAGTTATACTGTACAGTATATATTGTACGAGTGTATTACACTGTATAGTTATACTGTACAGTATATATTGTACGAGTGTATTACATTGTATAGTTATACTGTACAGTATATATTTCCAGTATTATAAATTACTAATCATATATGGCACTATAATTAAACAATGGCTTAAATAATAATTATAATTTACATAATAATTATTGGGTAGTCACTTCATGAAACATGCAGTCAGCATTATAATACTGGTACTTATATAATAGTGGTCATGTAAGGATCATAAAATATGCACAATAACAACCCATTATGGTTGTTACCTCATGTAAGGATCACGAAATACACACAGTCAGCACTAAATACTGGTACTTATATAATAGGTTGTAAAGATCACGAAATATGCAGTCAGCATTATAATACTGGTACTTATATAATAGTTGTCATGTAAGGATCATGAAATATGTGCAATAACAACCCATTATGGTTGTTACCTCATGTAAGGATCACGAAATACACACAGTCAGCACTAAATACTGGTACTTATATAATAGGTTGTAAGGATCCCGATATATGCATAGTCAGCACTGCATACTATTTATATAGTAATTGGCTGAGGTGGTTTAGTGTCCTTGTGCTGTCATACATGAAGGTGCTTGTGGTATTCCTGGTGCCTTTAGTGTCTGTGGCTGATGTCTCATGTGCCTGTGGTGTGTACCTGGTGTCTCATGTGTCTGTGGTGTCTGAGGTGCCTTAGTGTCTTTGTGGTGTCATACATGAAGATGCTTGTGGTATTCCTGGTGCCTTTGGTGTCCCTGATGTCTCATGTGCCTGTGGTGTGTACCTGGTGTCTCATGTGTCTGTGGTGTCTGAGGTCTGCAGTGTCCCTGGTGTCCCTGGTGTCTCTGGTGTCTCAATGTGCCTGTGGTGTGTACCTGGTGTCTCATGTGCCTGTGGTTTCTGAGGTGCCTGCAGTGTCCCTGGTGTCCCTGGTGTCCCTGGTGTCTCATGTACCTGTGGTGTCCAATGTGCATGTGGTGTCCCAGGTGCCTGCAGTGTCCCAGGTGCCTGCAATGTCCCTGGTGTCTCTGGTGCTTTGGGACACCAGGGGCACCTGAGACTCCAAGGACACTAAGGCCACCAAAGGTAACAGGAATACCACAAGTACCTACGACACCACAAAGACACTAAGGCACCTTAGATCTCTACCATATGTAACTAGTATGTAAGTACATGTAGTATAACCCAATAATTAATTATAATTATGTACATAATTATATTGGCATTATGACTGAAGGCATGGTTTAAATATACTATTATTACAGTGTCATATTATTATAATTATAATTTATAGACTCATAATATATACTGTACATATTTTGTGACATGAAGTAACAACCCATTATTTATATATTATTATTATTGTGAGTAAGTCAATCATTATGAAGATAGTGAACAAAATGCTAATTTTGTTCACTGCTCAGCTATGCAGTACCTGACATTATTAAGTTTACATACTATCACTGTACTTCCATTGACTACAGTGTATTTGAGTGAAGTACAAATGTACTACACAGTATTACATCTTAGTACTATGCTATCACATACAAATGTAAAGGCAATTCAATAATATTATGATTACAGTACAAAGTAGTACTATAGTACTACTTAGAAGTACAGTTGACTATCATCTTATTAAAGTGTAGCTCCTATCATATTACTTATGTACACTTAGGTATTATGTGTGTAGAAAGCCCACCAAAGTAAGTATTCAGGGAGAGAAACTACTGTTCCACTTGGATACATAATTTAATTGGCTTCCTGTTCAATATCGTTGAATAGCAAGCATTTTAAATGGAAGCATTTTTATTATCACATTGAGTAATTTGAGTTCATAAATTACATACATCCTCATTTGTTAGTTGATGCCATGCCTTGGAGTAATAAATTTGAACAAAATAAAACTCCCAGACTGCTCATCTGTTTAATTGATTTAACAAATATTATATACTTTGCAATGACCTATTTCTCATCCACAATCACATGTGCACATATACATGTATATGTACAGTGTTTCCCCAAAGGGTGGTACCATGAAGTCTTGCTCCCCAATCCTTTAATTTTAAAGTTTATTCTAAAAGACACTTTTTTCCACTTTCCCCCTTCAGTCTTATTCATAGAATTTAGTATTTATTTTCAATGAACATTGTTGACCAAATGTAATGATGCACTCCTCCACCTTTAGTATTTATCCTGGGGGGAATCACTGAGTATGTATATATACATATTATGTATATATGCACACGTACGATGACATACATGTATGTGAATTATGTACAGGAGTGTTGAAATGGTCTGTCATGCAGGACACTGTCTAGTATATCTAGTGAATGTCTGGTAAATTGAAACTGATGAAAATAGGCCAAAATGTCCACCAGTTGGTTTAGTAATGCACACCCTGAATATACAAATATGTACATATACACATACACACATATATGTACATATATATCTGCAAAAAAATCATTTTTACATTTTAGATGACTTCTTGTTATTATTAGTATCTTGTCTACCTCTAGCTACTAGTGCTGTAAGTTCAGCAGTGTCTATTTTGGACTACAGAAATGAAAGAAATTGAGTGGAAATATGTACACACACAGACACACACACACACAAATAAACACACAGACACACACAATAAACACACACAGACACACACAATAAACACACAGACACACACAAAGCCACAGACACATACAATAAACACACACACACAAATAAACACACAGACACACACAATAAACACACACACACACACAAAGCCACAGACACACACAATAAACACACACAATAAACACACACACACACAATAAACACAAAGCCACAGACACACACAGTAAACACACACACACACAAATAAACACACAGACACACACAATAAACACAAAGCCACAGACACACACAGTAAACACACACACACATACAATAAACACAAAGCCACAGACACACATAATAAACACACACACAATAAACACACAGAGCCACAGACACACACAATAAACACACACACACACACACACAATAAACACAAAGCAACAGACACGTACAATAAACACACACAGACACACACAATAAACACACACACACAAAGCCACAGACACATACAATAAACACACACACACAAATAAACACACAGACACACACAATAAACACACAGAGCCACAGACACACACAATAAACACACACACAATAAACACAAAGCCACAGACACACACAATAAACACACACACACAAAGCCAAAGACACATACAATAAACACACACACACAAATAAACACACAGACACACACAATAAACACACACACACACACAAAGCCACAGACACACACAATAAACACACACACACAAAGCCACAGACACACACAATAAACACACACACACAAAGCCACAGACACATACAATAAACACACACACACAAATAAACACACAGACACACACAATAAACACACACACACACACACAAAGCCACAGACACACACAATAAACACACACAATAAACACACACAGACACACAATAAACACAAAGCCACAGACACACACAGTAAACACACACACACATACAATAAACACAAAGCCACAGACACACACAATAAACACACACAGACATACAATAAACACAAAGCCACAGACACACACAGTAAACACACACACACATACAATAAACACAAAGCCACAGACACACACAATAAACACACACAGACATACAATAAACACAAAGCCACAGACACACACAATAAACACACACACAATAAACACACAGAGCCACAGACACACACAATAAATACACACACACACACAATAAACACAAAGCCACAGACAATACAATAAACACACACACACAATAAACACACAGAGCCACAGACACAACACATAAACACACAGACACACACACACACACAAATACACACGCATGCTCACTTGTTTTTTCAGTTTTCTCAAGTAATTAGTGATGGAGTAACTCATTGTACCATCAAATGATTCTGGTACAAGACCATGGTGAGCACCCATTAGTTGAAGAGCTTTACGTAAATGCTAATAATAATGAAAGAATGGATGGAAGAGTGGATGATGGATGGATGGATGAATGGATGGATAGATGAATGGATAAATGAATGGATAGATGAATGGATGAATGGATGAATGGATGAATGGATGGATGGATGGATGGTGGAAGAATAGATAGATGAATGGATAGATGAATGGATGGATGGATGGTGGAAGAATGGATGGATGAATGGATCTATAGATGAATGGATGAATGGATGGTGGAAGAATGGATGGATAAATTAATAGATGACTGAATGACTGCATGGATAAACATGTATATATAAATAACTAGACAATTTACAGAGATAGTTTAATACAGGGGTGGACAGATGCAACGGGTTAACAGAAAATAGATATTACATGTATACATGTACATGTAGTCATGTATTGAATGCACATACCTGAGCATAGTAATTAGGAACTGTTGATATATACTCTGCAAACTCTGATCTCCATTTTGAGGATGGTTTGAGTCTCTGTCTCTGTAACTCTTCTGTGTAAGTAAATATATATGAATAATTATACATGTACATATACAAAATGCACATATACACAGACAACACATACACACAGACACAAAAAGACACACACACATTGTAAAATATATATATTAGGGCTGAAACAGATACCCGATTATCTGGACAATTATCCTCAAACTGAACATCCAGATGTTTCTTTGTATTCAGGTACTCGTTTAATGTTTGTGCATGTGCAGAAACCAAACACATGAAATCGAAATTGCATTAAAATGGCAGTTGATAAGTGTCTTCCCCTGTGTTACCAGCTTTTTTGGCTTGTGCTTGTAGAGTGTAGAACAATTTGTAAAAACACCAATGCTGCTTGCATAGACATCTAATTACAGCAAAAAGGTGAGGTAATACTGTATGTTTTAGTACAAACAAGTCATGAATTTTTAAAGCAATTATCCGGGCTGTTATTGTGAATGAATATCCAGATAGTAAAAGGCAGGATCCATTTCAGCCTTAATATACATGTATATATTGCATTTGTGCATAAACATTTATACATCGATACTGGTATTTAAATTACCGATTAGTGGTAGAAGTTTACAATAATTAAATGGCATCACAAAGAGATTGACAAAGTTACCACTACTACTAGCTTTAAGATATCCAAATGGATACTTAATACCCTTATCTCTTCCACTATCACTGATGAAGACCTGAGAGAATGTAGGATAGATAGACAGATAAATAAATGGATGAATGGATGGATTGATGGATAGATGGATGGATGGATGGATGGATGGATTGATGGACAGATGGATGGATAGATGGATAGATGGATAAATGGATGGATGGATGGATGGATGGATGGATGGATGGATGGATGGATGGATGGATTGATGGATGGATAGATGGATGGATGGATGGATGGATGGATGATGAATGGGTGATGGATGGATGGTGGAAAGATAAATACATGTACATGTAGATAATTACACATAATTAATTATGTAAAATTATGTATAATTAATTAAGTACATAATACATAATTATAATTACATGTTCATGTATATAATTATATAATGATATAATAAATAATATGTGTGTAATTTTATAGTACAGTTGGCAGGTCTCTATTAGATTCATCACACCTGCCAAGGTTGAGGATGTTTCTAGTTGGATAGTGGACCTCAGCTTCATCTCAAGTTGCTATGCAACTAGAAACATCAAAAGCCAAGAGATCTGTTAAGTCTTGACAGGTCTGATATGCAATAATACATACTGGGGTAGGGCGATATTGAAAATTAAGTTTCGCAATTATTGCCTAAAAGTGACTTCCAATATTGCAACTATTCATTGATAGTGTCATGTAATGTGATTATTGTAATGCAATAATATTGCGACATATTGGATTATTTCCCAACCTTAATACAAACATGTATGTAGTTTCTGTACATGTATATACAGACCTAACCACATCTCTGTGACGGTAGGAATGCAATAAGTTAGTGAAATAATTAAATTCCAACACTATAGATGATATTGCTAGTGTGTGTAGTTTGGTTCTCCTTTTGTCATATATATATATACCTCTTCAAGATGATTAGGTGGTTTCTGTCAGGCTGGCAGTATCTAAGAAGATTTTTGACTGAGACTAACAAAATACATTTTCCCTGTGAAAGTTCTGTAATGCTCAAAATATTCAGAGAGCAGGTTGAGTATACATATAGTCTAGTGATAAATTGATGATAAATTTATCCAATAATAATACTGCTATATCACATTCCTTCAGGCTTCATGTGACAGCTGGAATCTGATTGGTGCTTCACACATTTCTATAGTGGTCATGGAAATATGACAAAAGTTACCAGTCTGTTATGTGTCCCACAAGAATAAGCTATTGTATGGACTCTTCCATTATCTTTATTAGTTACTTAATTAATGGTTTGACTCACCTGCCAACACATTGCAGGGTTCTTTCTCTCTAGGAGCTGTTGAGTTAGTGGTGAGCTTTCTAGTTCATATTTGTCAAATGCAAAACTTTCTAATAAATATGGCTGTTTCTCATTAGCATCAAACCACACCACTGGATGTACATCACGAGGAGGCTATTAGAAAAATATAATTATCATTGACAGACAGACAGACAGACAGACAGACAGATAGATAGATAGATAGATACTTGTAGATAGATAGTGTAGATAGATAGATAGAGAGGAAGATAGACAGATAGATAGATAGATAGATAGATAGATAGATAGGTAGATAGGTAGGTACGTATGTGTGTAGATAAATAGATAGGTAGATCAGATACAGATATAGCAACAGACAGGTAGCAATCTATTAAAGTTTGTTTGTGTCTCCCTTAATGTAAAAGTTCCCAATTAAGCTAATAATAGTTGAATGGTACATGGTAAGTATGATAGATTAAGTACATGTAACTTAAACTTTCTACCATTTGCTATCATATCACATACTCAATATAGAGGTATCATATACACTAGAGTAGTGTTATTTCTAGGGCAGGACTTGCACAGGCTTGCCCCAATCAGCAATAGTAACAACAATAATTTCTAGAATACAGAAACCTCTCGCTAAGAGTTCTGAGGCGTAATCATTTAAGCTGCTTTTAAATTAATGAATCAATCAATAATTATTGTAACCATAGTAACCCATTAATAGTAGTGTTTAGATGTGTGTACCAGTGTTCCAATAGATGCATCAGGCCAGAATGACTCCGGTATTGGCCAATGTCCTGTGGGAACTGCTGTTTTTGGATTAGGACGTACAAATATCATCCGTCTTGTATTGTGCCAATTGTTCTGTTGTTCAGACATGTTAGTATCTTCAATAGCTCCTCCTTCTTCCTGTCCATTTACTAATCCAAGTAATGGAGTCCTCTCTTCTGATTTAATCAGTGTATTGTGTTCCTTGTTCTTCCAGGTCTGGGAGTTATTAGTACATTCTTTGCTTCCAATTTTTCTAAAGTTTAGTACAACTCCTGGATGTAGCTTCTGACATAGTGACTCCATTATTTGTGAGAGAGATTTTAGGTTTACAGATGAATAACACTTTCCTGTACAGAAATTATGCAATTTTATGAACAATGTACATGTAAATGTATTTAGTATTACACGTACATGTATTTAGAATTACTGTACATGAAAATTCATGTGTCTAGCATGCTAGCAAAAGGCGCAAACAAACACAAACACAACAAACAAACAAGCAGCCACAACGGCTTCATCATTAAACATTAGAACAGCCACTATGGCTTAGAAATATAATCAGCCACAATGGCTTAGAAAAATAATTACCAGCTACCATGGCTTAGAAAATAAGCAGCCACAATGACTTAGAAAATAGGCAGCCACAACGGCTTAGAAAAACAGCCACAATGGCTTAGAAAATGAACAGCCACAATGGCTTAGAAAATGAACAGCCACAATGGCTTAGAAAATAAAGAAAAATTGAACACTGAATGCCCAGTCTTGAGAGCCAGGTATGGTGGGTTAAAGATCTTTGATGGCATGCCAACTCTCCCCACTCATCCAGTGTCCATATAACAATAATAAAAATAAAAATAGTACACTTAAATAACAAGTACACAACATAATGCAACTCACAAACCAAGAAGAGAAGCACAGAGCTGCCACAAACCCAAGTTGGTCATATGTGCAAGGTTTGAGATCAATGAGGCACACCAAGCACCTGGCCATCATTGTCTACCCATGCAACACACAAAAGAAGTACTGATTAGTACTGATTATAATTTGGAAGAAGCACTGATAAGTACTAATCAATGTCTAGCACGCCTAATAGTCACATTTCTCCTCCCCCCATTACTGTACATGTACATGTACATGTATATGTATTTAGTATTACATGTACATATAAATTTATTCAGTATTACACATACATGTAAATGTATTTAGTATTACACGTACATGTATTTAGTAATACTGTACATGTACATGTACATGTATATGTATTTAGTATTACATGTACATATAAATGTATTCAGTATTACACATACATGTAAATGTATTTAGTATTACATGTACATATAAATGTATTCAGTATTACACATACATGTTAGTATTACATATACATGTAAATTTATTTAGTATTACACGTACATGTAAATGTATTTAGTATTACACGTACATGTAAATTTATTTAGTATTACACATACATGCAAATGTATTTAGTATTACACGTACATGTAAATTTATTTAGTATTACACATACATGCAAATGTATTTAGTATTACACATACATGTAAATTTATTTAGTATTACACATACATGCAAATGTATTTAGTATTACACGTACATGTAAATTTATTTAGTATTACACATACATGCAAATGTATTTAGTATTACACGTACATGTAAATTTATTTAGTATTACACATACATGTAAATGTATTTAGTATTACTGTACATGTATAATTATGTATTAATATTACATGTACTTGTATAACATGTATTTAGTAATACCAGGAGCCCATAATGACGAAAGCGTAAGAGTAGGAGCGGTAAACGACCATGCATTTAATTAAATTGGGCAAACTATCTGTCTGACCGTCTGTTACTATTCTTAGA
Organism: Petrosia ficiformis; assembly: GCA_947044365.1. Lineage (NCBI taxonomy): Eukaryota > Metazoa > Porifera > Demospongiae > Haplosclerida > Petrosiidae > Petrosia > Petrosia ficiformis. The sequence continues at coordinate 3,047,538 of OX345638.1, forward strand.
ACCCACGTGTATACAACTTCGTTAAATATGGCTTCTACACTTCGACAATCTTCAAGGTTAGCTATGAAATGAACACGTATAGAAGCATAAATGGAGTCACCACCTACTATCAGGAAAGTGAGAGCATGCTTTGGGGAAGCCGAGAAATAACTGTTTAGTCCTATTCAAGAGTGTTTGACATCATTACTTTTTGTCATTGAAATGATTGCAGTGAAGGCTTCCGACTACTTTGTCAATGACTTAACTAGGAACATCTTCACAGTCTACACGAGCCAGAATATCGCTCAATTCTTTTCTCTGTTATACAGGAAACTTAGTTGATGTAGTATATAGTAACTGTTCATTTTGTAGAAGCCATATTTCATGAAGGGGTGTACACGTGGGTTCTAAAAATAGCAACAGACGGTCAGACAGATAGTTTGACCAATTTAATTAAATGCATGGTCGTTTACCGCTCCTACTCTTATGCTTTCGTCATTATGGGCTCCTGGTATTACATGTATATGTAAATGTATTTAGTACTATGTGTATTTATTATTACATTTACATGTATCCAGTATCACATGTATTTAGTATTACATGTATAGAGCATCTGTCTGGAGTACAAAGTGTCGTGGGTTTGAATCCCACCTGAGGCAACTCTCATTTTCATTTTTCCATTGCCTCAGGTGTCTTTCTTTCTTTCTTTCTTTCTTTCTTTCTTTCTTTCTTTCTTTCTTTCTTTCTTTCTTTCTACATCTCTGATAACATCATATATATGCTCAACAGAATTTCAAAACAAAAGTACATGTAGACATGTAAATTGATAATTATGCTAAAATAAAGGCCAATGGAATAGCACAGCATTATCTAGTCATCCATTCATCAGTCTGTCCATTCATCAGTCCATCCATCCATTCATTCATCCATCCATCCATCCATTCATCCATCCATCCATCCATCCATCCATTTTTCCTTACCTCCAGTATATTCACATAATGATGACAGTTGTAAGTAAGTGGAATCTTCTTCAATATCATCATCAATGATACCAGAATCACTACATAATATTCCTGGAAATTTTAATAGCACTGTAAACAAACGCTGGTCCCAACGAAACATCTCTTTAGTAAGTTCATTACCATTTGAAACTCCAGTGGGTGGTGGTAACGTGGTCTGTAAGTGAGTGAGTGAGTGAGTGAGTAAGTGTGAAACTGAGCTTATTATAAATTCATGTTTTACATGTGTATGTGCTACTATGAGTTCAATCACCATGGTAACCACAATATACAGATGGACTAAATCTGTGATAGTGAGTTTGACTTGGGTCCTAAAAGGGTTTTAGTTTTGGTTATAACTAAAAGCTAGTGTCTATTGTTGATATTGTAGTAGGTATATGTATACAGGGCAAGAAATAGCTACTGATCACTGAACATTTTCCAACCAAATGTCCGACCATTTTGAGCTTATATTACATACACAATACATTACATTATCGATCAATAATCACTAATGTCCAAGCAAATTGTATAGCTTATTTCTTGCTCTGGTATACATGTATATGTTATAACATGTATCTATACCTCTAGTATAGGACAAAGGGCTCAGTTACCATAAACGAGATATACCCCTGTTATCAACTGATTGGTGAAATGTTAATGTGGTTTCTTGCTTCATTATTTATCCACACAATCAAAACTCATTACATGCTTGAGTACATTAAGAAACCACATGGAAACCACGGATTCAAATAAAGTTACATATAAAATCATTATTATCCTAATTTTGAGGTCATTGTGAATATGAACTGACTTTTAAGTAGATTTGTTTAAAGATTGTTCTATTTATTATAACCTCCTAAACTGTCAACAGCCCAAACCTGTTGGTTTAGGGTTTGGAATTTAGGATTTGGGAATCAGGATTACATAGTCTAAGGCTTGGAGATGCCTGAGTTTTAAACAGGGTCAGGTTGTAAATTGAGTCATAACATGTGTGTATCATACATGTGTGTCGTGTGTTGTGTGATACAATTAAAAGTCATCATAAGAAAAATGATCAACAATATTTTACTTGGACTGTTTTTATCATTTTCTTTTGCTTTGTGTGTGTATTCCATTGATACAGTGTATAGTATCAATTATAACATTAAACTGTACACTATATAAGTTATTGAATTGCAGTATAAATATGTATTAACCTTATGGCATTAAACTATACACTATAGTACATATACATGTATGTTATTAGTGGCATTAAACTCTACATATAACTATAAAATCCATTAGTTAACCAAACTACATGTACATGTACATGTACATGTACATGTATACATGTATATGTACATGTATACATGTATATGTACATGTATAACTACATTTTGAGTGGGTGCATCAAAGGAACTGCTAGTGCTGTTAATGTATATAGTTTAATGTCATAAGGTTAATACATGACTATACCATAACAAGCTCATATGGAGCACTATTGGCCCCAACAGCTACTTATTTGGCACAGCACAGTTCTCTCCTTGGACCAGATGGAGCAGATAATTATTCACTAACAGCATTAACACTTTGTTAATTGGCTCAAGATGTATTCCCAACCAAACATATCAAAACCTCTGACTGTAACTCAATAATGAAGCTGAAATTTAAAATATACTGTACAATAAAGAACGGGAGGGATAATTATATGAAAATGATGAAGTTAAAAGGCATTCCAAACTAAAGTTATGAACATTTTCTGAGGACAAGGTGAATGTGAATGACTTTTAATAATAGAAGTGGTGAGAGCCATGCAAAGTAGTCTATCTGAATGCAGATTCAATCAAAATTTAATCTGCAGTAAAATTAAATTTGAATTTCTTAAAAGTCTTTTTTCATTAGATTTTTTATGGCCCATAGGGCCACCTTTATAATTGCTTTCCATGGGGTTGAATCTATATATATATTATATATATATATATGTTTGTGCCACTTGCACGAGTATGCATTGTATACGTAGTTATAGAAGTTACATTAATTCCCGAGGGCTCGGTCAATTAATGGGTGTGACACATAAAAGAACACACGTTTGAACTACAGACCAGCCAGGAAGCTTCAGAAGAGATGTAAAACTGCTAATAACTGTTGTATATAGCAAAAAAAACAGTATAAATATTACGCAAAAATCTTTAACAAGTAAGTATGATTGATAAGTTGTTGAGTTTCAGACACGAGGAAGTCATCATTTAGAACCTTGAAGGAGTACTTCAGTCAGTTCATCAGAGATCTGTGTACTAAGACTGCAATCAGGCTTACACTTACTTCTTCAGGCCCCAGTTTTTGAGTACACAGAAAGGTAGAGACACTAGTACCATCAGCAATGCTTGATACATAGTCATCACAAAGCAAATATAGGGATACTTTTTTTCTCAATATATCTTGTTTTTTATTACATCTAATGACAGGTCTTACCACTTCCTCGATATCACAAGAATTGACTCCATTTCTCATGTATTCCCCACCATCAGTTAGTGCAATAATGACAGCTGGTTCAAGATAGAATGGATTACGACCCTATATATTTATGTAGAAAAATAATTTTTAAAACATTTTAAAAAATGAAAGGGAATGTAAAGATATCAAAATTGAAAAAGGACAGATAAGATACATGTATATATAATTAGTATGGTAGACTCAGGGGTGTAGAAACAACAGGACATTGTCCAAGAAATCTAGTGCATCCAGCAAATTGAAACTGAACTGTATACATGTAACCCAATTTGGGACTTGTAGGGCATAGTAGTTTTGAACAAAGGTAAGCCTTCAAACACTCACTCACTATATTCATCCATTTTGTGTAGGAAGCTAATTTAATTTGTTATCTAGGAAGACCAGTTAATGCTCCTTCTAGATATCAAATTGAGCATGTATAAAATGGCCGAATAGCAAGTGTTTGAAGGTAGTTCAAAATTATTATACACCACAAGTGGTTTTTCCAAGTTGGGTCTCATATGAGGAGGAAAAGGACAATAGTGGTAAAAATAGGCTTAAATGTCTGGCAGTTGAATTTATTCTTCAACACCCATGGGTGGTGTGCACACTAGTGTTATTTTAGTATGACCACTTTCAGTTGTAGATATAGTATGACCACTTTCAGATAGTTACAGGTGGTTGGGGTTACCTACTTTATATTCATAAATTCAAAATGTTATGAGAACAGTTTACATAATTGTGTTGATCAAGCAAGATAAATTGAAAATGTAATAGTCTAGCTGTATATATTAATTATTATTACCACAAATATCTGTGTTGTCTGATCTAAATGCATAACTTATGGATCGAACGTTTAATACAAACAAGATTCTATAAATCTTCTATCTGAAGTGATTATCAGGATTAGGTCCATACCCTTCTTCAGATAACAGAGTATTTTTGTTGATAATTAGTGATTTTGCAGAAATATGGCTGTCAAAAGCACAGGTAAAAGCCTGTATAATAATCACATTGACTAAATTTTGCAAAATATCTCTATTTTAGCTGGAGTACCATGATCTCAAAAGTGGTAAATCTCTGGATAATTATAGTGTGAAAAAACATTCCAAACATTTGTCAGTATGCATACGCTAATATCTTGCATTAGTAATGCTGAACTTCATCCAGAACAGAGTTCTCATAGATGTAAATAAGCACTCTCAAAATGAATACAATATCTAATAGTTTTGGCAATATGCTTTGCTAAAAACTTGAATAATTAATAAGAAAAGGTATACACATGTAGCTGCTCCCACTTAGCTAAAATGCTAAAGTGCCCAATTTTCGTATAGGTTATACACCGAGTTAAAGGTTTCTACTGGATTTATTAAACCGAGGGCCAAGGTACGAGGTTTGATAAATCAGTAGAAACCGTACCGAGCTGTATGTCTTCTACCACGAAATACAGTAACTAACTAAGCAAATCTTTGCACATGGCAACAGTATAGACCCTGTGAAACTGACGTCAGAAGGTTGAATTTACCGGATATTTACCGTGTTATGACTTTTTATGAGTGGCAAAAGAATGGTTGTTTCTATTGTATTCTCCAGAAAAAGCGCACTTGCGATCGTGAGCAGACAATATGTTGTTCAATTCTAATTGCGAACTACCAGACTGTTGAGATACATCGACTTTCTGCTTGTAGTAGGTAGGTAGGAAGGTAAAATGTTATTTCAGAGTATGCGAGCCTTAGTGGAAATTGTACCCTATGCAAGCTAAATGACAAATTACTCTCATTTGGAGCTAGTTTTATTCTTGGTATCAGAACCTCATTTCCAGCATTTTGTCCATAAATGAATTTTTCCTGTACACAGTTACGATGTAAATGTTATTTCTAATCTTGTATCATTACATAATCCCTTTTTCAATGCAGTGTTACAAAGTAACATCACAATGCACCCCACTTTTAGGTTTAGGCAGTGAGGAGGCATACCTGAGGGTGTTAATGAATTCGGAAACTCCATTGGATAGTTTTGAGCCTCTTTGTTATTATCACAATTTACAGAATCTGCATTCAGGTATGCTACAGATTCAGCATTTTCAAAATCTGTTTATTAATAGATAAACAATCTTTATATCTCTGTCAACCTTCTCTGTACTTGTCTTTCCTGTTCTAAATGCCTTCGATGGTTTAAGCTAGGCAAGCGTAGTACCTTCTAAGTGTAGTACACTATAGGTTCATTATATGCCTATCTCTATGAGATGTTAGCTAGGCTCTTTATATCAATTAGTCTTGTTTGTGTTTGTCTATTTCTATCTAGCCTTGTGAGCGTCAAACTTCTACCTGCACGAGAATCTCTATCAGATGTTAGCTGGGCTTCTCCTTTAGTGTTGTCTGTATTTGTCTATGTTTCTCTCTATCCAAAGATCTCCTGAACTCTCTTTCTACCACTGTCTCCAAAGCTCTTCTCTCTCTTTGCCTAATTCTGTCCCTGATTATTGTGTATCTCTTCTCCAACCTTCTCTATAAAGCTGAAATATCATGTCAATGCCTTCTTTTATTATGTCACACACATCAATGTCTACTTTTCTGGGTCTTTGTTGCGGGTGAATTTGACACACATACAACGGTATTATTATAACCATGACATGTCAATGAAAAACGAAATGCTTAAACAACTCTTTATTGTCCCATGAGCTGTTGCTGTTCCACAAGCAAGAAAGCTTGTTTACATACAAGCTACTACTACGAACTGTTGCTGTTCCACAACCAAGAAAGCTTGCTTACATACATGTACAAGCTACATGTACTACTATGAGCTATTGCTGTTCCACAACCAAGAAAGTTTGTTTACATACAAGCTAATACTATGAGCTGTCAAACACACCCAGTAAAAATTAATGATAATATAAATTATTGTGTTTGTCATAATTATAATATAAAATAATAATATGGTAGACTGCCAACATGATTATTACAAACATCAATGCATAACTGTGTTAGCCTCGTACCCGGGCTCTTAAGATAGTGGAAAAAAAGTGCCTGGATTCAACTGCTTGTGCATGCGTTAATTAATCTTTTTTTGATCTCCAATCATGTCATAGCCTTCCATATCAGTTTAGCTGAAAATAGGTAGTATAATAAATATGACTAATTTAAATCAACTGATCTCTGTTTGTATAGCACTTTGGATCTCCTGATCTTGTTCCAAATCATGCTCAGATCTTGGTCATGTTATTGTATACTAATGACCATTGCACATTAATTAGCACACACACAACAGTTGAATTCAGGCTCTTTTTCACCATCATCTTAAGATCCAGGATATGAGACTAATGACTGTATTGATTTAGTGTTGTTTTAGTTTGACAATAATGACCACTTTTTTTATAGTATGTCTAGTTTATCAAAATTTTAGTTATGAGTATAATTAACTAAACATAATATTAGGCTTACTAAAAAAGTTTTAGTTTTAGTTACATAACACTTAACAAAAGCCATTACTATACATGTATAAAACAACAGTAAAACAGTAAAGTGTTAAAGTTATTATAATTCCCTGAAACTTCAATGTACATGTACATGTACAATACATACTTAAATGAAACATACATACATGTTCTTAAACAATTTTTAAAAAGCATATCAGGTACCTATTCTCATACACATGCAGGCTCTTAAAATGGCAAAGAAAACGTGCCTCGATCCAACACTTTAGCTCATACACTAATTAACATGCAAAAACAAAATGTGGTCACTAAAGGGTGTGTCAGTTTGCAGTATGCAAAACATAATTAAAATTTGCTTCTGGTTTGGAACAAGATCAGGAGATCCAAGATATTGTATAGAAACAGAGATCACTCGATTGAAACTAGCCATATTGATATTATATCAGCTTAAGTGGAACAGAAAGACTATGATAGTTCGGGGATACCTCAAATACATGTATGTCAGGCACTTCTTCTTCATCATCTTACGAGCCTGGGTATAAGGCTAACCAGTGCCATTTTAAAATTTAAAATGTCGCTCTACTCTACCCTCTTGTATTTACAGGAAATGTACTGTGTATATAAGATGTAAGGAAGAAGTAGTAGTGTTTTTCCTAGCAAACCATAAAACCACAATTGAAGGAAATCCTTTGTCATACAAATCATTTTGCTTTTAATGAGTAAAGGGCTGGCTCTTGGCAATCACACAATACCCAGGGTCCAGGAATATTCATTAAGATGAAATTAATTTAACAACAATAACCAATGAGTGCAGAAAGCTCCACTTTTTTTTACAAGAACAGTGTACCCTCACAATGACATGAAAATGAAATAATTGACCACACCCATCACAAATATTTAATTATGTGACAAATGTTTCGCTCAAAGCATGTAATTAAATGTTTTACCAGGACTCCATGACTTATAGAGAAGGCACTGAATGTACAATATCATGGCAGTATAAAATGATGAAGCTATAGAGATTGGTCAAAATTGATGACATGTCAATGAACAAAAGATGTAGTTTGATGTACATACATTGTAATTAAATTGCAAATATTGTGATACCATATTTTAAAAAGGAATTATTAGCATCAGGAGGTAATTGATCCTATCATTTTATTGGTAAATAGAATCAGATTGTTTATCTTTTAAAATGCAATCTAATTGTTGACAAATTAAGATTGGAGTTTTTAAGATTGTAATATTAAGATCAACTAAATATAAATTTAATTAGCTTAGCAGTATAACTATATTGCAGCAACTAGTCAGATTCTACTTGTTCTCATGATCACAATAATATTATTATAATCACATGATATAATTAGTCTATCATGTGACCTCCTAAATATTTGTACTTTTTACTATAATTATGCTATATACTGAATAACAACGGAACACTAGTAAATTACATGTACATGTATATTCATTATTAGAATAACTAACATATTTCAAGGCCATAAGAAGCAATTTTTAAGTGGAAAGGCTTCTGGACTATATAAGGTGAAGGAGAGAGTGTGGGAAGGGATCAATGCATGAAAATCCTCACAAATATAAGTAGCATAATATGGGCAGGTTCTACCCAGCTTACCCCTATCATGCAGCCTTGTACTTATATTATGTTATATATCTACAAACCTGTCCATATTGGTCAATGCCTGAGTGCAATCTTTGAACATTGAGTAGTTCCAAAGCTTCCTTTAGACTTTGGCTAAATGTTGAGAGACTTCTAGCTTGAAGGTTTTTCAAATGAAATGAATTAAACTGATTAGACCATCCTACCTATAGTATAATTATGGAGAGGGGATTCAGGTCAATATCATCTTTTTATTGCTTTAATTGCCAAATATAGTCCACGGCAATGCATGAATTATATAATTTGTACATACTTACATTATTATGTAATTATACATACATAATTATAATTGTACATACATTATACATACATACATATGACATACATAGTGTTGTTTTATAATTAGTATGACAATAACGACCACTTATATAAGGTTATAATTAAGTTATATTACATCCAGTTGTCACAATTTTAGTTATATAGTTAATTAACTATAAAACAGCTTTAGGCAAAGTTCCCATATTATTATTGGACAATTTTATTTTAGTTAGTTACAGTTATTGCTGTGGATTTGTAATTTAGTTATAGTTAATTAACCAAAAGTCACTAATGTCTTAATTACTATAGAGTATATATTTAGTTCAGTATAGTTACATAACACTAAAACAACACTAAGTTATATATATATATATATATTCAGTATTCAGTGATTGAACACAAACACAATCAACAGTTAATTTTTTTCCATGATTAATACTAGATAAAAAAAATTGTAGCAAATTACATGTTCAAAATACCAAATTAATGGGGTCAGCACTCAGCATTATATCATCATTGTAATCACTATTACACATTAATTATTACATATTAGATTGAGAGGTATTCATGTACAACTCAATGTATAACGATGAATAATGAAGCACACAATTACATAAATAACATTGCCCAACATACAAGAATTATGGTTTGACTATCTTTGATAGAAATAACTATCTAGTACACTAACACTTATTACTTCACACGTGTAAGTGTGCAACAACAATATCCGTATACGTCCGCATAACACACACCTTGATTGATGAGGGCGGGTCATCGAAGGAGACCAACATGTATCGATCAGTTTGACTTGCAGGATCTCGGGCCCGATACTACACAAATGAACATGCAATCATATTAAGTTTTGCAATTCTAAATGCTCAGTGTGTGCTCAACACTACGCAACAGTGATGAGTTGCTACGAGCTTTAGAAAAAAAAATTCAAACCAACCTTCATAAATGTATTGATAGCACCTTTAGCCACATCCAAATAGGTCATACCAAGAAAGGTTTTTTGGTTCATAGACGCACTTGTATCCACTAGAAATAATATAATACCCATCCTTAGTACCTGAAAACCTTATCTACTTGCAAAATAGAACACACAATGACATAGACCCCTCCAGCACCATAAACACACGCGATCAAAGCTGCAACGCAGCCAACTGATTGATGAGTCAGGACAAGTTTATATAGTCACTGTGTATGACGTATTGTTACGTTTAGTGGTTTTGTACCGTATAAATTTTAATAATTTCCTGGAAAGTTGCACTAAACTACGCATGCGTGGTTTACCACGTGTTCTTTCCAGCCACACATGTCCTAAGTATTTATGATAATAATAATTATATATATATATTATATATATATATATATATATATATATATATATTATATATATATTTATGTATTATATATATATATATATTAATGGTAGTTGGATGAAATCTAATTATCAAAAAGGAAAATCAAAGCCATAGTGCTGTACTACAAAGTGAATGGCAATATTATCATAGATTTGTGTTGTTTATCAAGGTTTAATCCATTTGTATGTGCGAGTGTATGTGTACCTTGTGCAAAAATTCTGAGTTGACAGTTAATATAATAATCATTATTGGCCACTCCCCCATGTACATGTACATAAATTAATGATGAATGGAAAGGTGTTTGTAATTGGTTCTTCTGGTTCTGTTGGTCGAGCTACTGTGCAGGCTCTATCATCGAAGTATGCTGGCAAATGTGAGATCTATGCTGGTACCAGATACGTTGAAAAAGCTAAAGATTTGAAACTATTGCCGAGTGTAGCAGTAGTTCAAGCTAAAATGGGTGATAAAATCAAACTTAAGGATTCGTTCAGAGGGATTGATGCTCTATTTATAGTTACTCCTGGAACTGAGGACAGAGCATTGTTAACTCTCCAAACAGCAGAGGCTGCAAAAGAGGCTGGTGTGAAGTTCATTCTGGCAGTTAGTGTTCCAACAGTTGAGCATAAGAACACAATACTGGGAAGCATGTACCATGAAATTGAAACCGAGTTACCTCGTTTAGGCATTCCATACTCCTTCCTACGTCTCCCAAAGTTTCTAGACAGCAATTTGAGTAACAAAAATACCATCAAAAATGAGTCCATCGTATATTCGTCAGTTGATCCAAACAGAGCATCATCTTCTGTTGCATTGGAAGATGTAGGCAAAGTTGCTGCTATCATTCTCACAAATTATACCCAACACATCAACGCTACATACACACTAATTAGTGATCATTTCACCAATAATGATCTTGTTAAAGCATTTACTTTTGCTCTTGGTCGAGAGATTAAGTATGTTCGCCTATCTTATGATGATACAAAACAAATGTATCAACAACTTGGGTTTCCACAATGGTAATGTGATGGTCTAATGGAAATGCTGAAATTGATTGAAGGTGGCATCATTAAATCAGGCTCTCCTGATCTAACCATATATAGAACTTTAACAGGAGAAGAACCTACATCTCTTAATGCTTGGATTGCTAAACATATTCATGAGTTTTGAGTATATCACTGTGGTATATACATGTATAATAAATTACTACCTGCTGACCTAGTTTAATATGTACATTCAATATGAAGTTATGAACTTCCGAATTTCTAATTATTGCGCAGATAATTAATACGGCATAATTAGCCACACCCCTCATAAATAATTAATTAACAAACCAAAAATTTTGTAATAAATACAACTTTCATATGAACCTATATATATATATATCATAATATGAATCATCATCTAAAATATTATAATTACGACAAAGTTGAGTTAAAGATCAACAAAGTCATTCAGCTTTTGTACTCTATTTGTTTCTTCTGTAGAGAGTAATGTTTTGTCTAATTTACCATCAAAATTTCCAAATAATCCTCCTGTGAATAATGATACAGTATATATTATGATCATAAAATATACGCAAAGGAAGCAAGCTCATCCATATTCACTACACAAATATTGCAATGTTAACTTGCCACTTCAGAGCTTAACAGAAACAGAAATTTCTGATATATTAGACTTTTAAATGACTATAATACGTAATACGTGGTACAAATAACTTCTATTTGGAAAGCTCTTCAGAGTCAGATTCAATGAATAGTTAGTAATTCCCTGTACAAGCAGGTAAAATGGGCCTTCATTAAAGATTACACCACCAGTAGTAGAGAAGTTAATGTTGATTGCACCTGATTATTATTTTAACTGAGCAATATCCTTACTAAAAGCATTGTGATACAAATTATATTGACATACCTGTGTGTATAAATAGACATAATTTATTATATTTATCTAATACAGCACGTATACATAATTATTATACAGATAATTGGCTCAATACATACATACCCTATAAGTTGATATACTTTATGTGTATAAGTAAACATGTTTACAGCACATAAAGTTTTCAACGCTATATTGAAACATAATCGTATAGTTTTCTTTGACAAGAAATAAAATAACAATATATTTAGACATACCTGTGTGTATAAATAGAATTCTATGACCTTTGAACCTAGTTGGATTTGTTTTCATCTCACAGAGCATACCCTTCACTGTTTTAAGAGTGAATGTAGTGTCTAGTATTATACCAGTGGTGGTTGATATTTCTTTCAAAAGAGCTAAAAGAAAGATATTCATAATTATAAAAATACCATTCAATGACACACAAAAATTAGTCAATTAGCAGAAATAATCTGTAGTTACAGCTAGGACATTGGAATTGGAATGTTTGAATTGGAATGATTCTGGAATGTTTCACTTTTAGCATGAATGAGAATTGAATTGCATGTTGCCTTACAATTCCAAAGCAATTCAACTAGAAAGGACTGCACCTCATGCTTATTTAATGTCATTACTTATTAGGTATCTATTATTGTGATATTTGTGAATGTTGAATTCTATCTTGGTTAAAATTCATTTTTGTTCTAATGTGGATTAGTGTGAAATAACATAGAATTTTAGTGGAATTGTGTATAGTCACTAGTGCCATATGGATCCTTTCAAACTTGACTGGAAATCTCAGAAATTGCTTTCTGAACCATACAATCTAGTTTTTGATGTGTTGAAGTAAACAAACAACGAGATTAAGTTGTCAGCTACTCAAGTCTGTATCTATCCTGGTTTCTAATAATAATTTTGAGAGTATATTATATCCATTTTTATAAATATCACTTAGTGGAGTAATGCATACTGGGGTTCTATCTAGTGATTTTTATTTGGTGGTGGTGGTGGGGCTAATCCTATGTGCCTCAACAAAAAAAATATCATTTCAGTTGGCCACATAAACTTTTCTTAACCACACCCATGATAACTGTTTCACAAACCACTGTAGAAGACAGTACAGGGTTCTATCTAGTGGGGGGGGGGGGGGGGGGGGGGGGAGGAGGGGCAAAGCTTTTCCCCAACCAGTAGATAGGTAGATAGAACCCTGTATACTTAATTTGTTTCTCAAGGGAATTTTAAATATTAAAATTAATAGTAACCTGCCGAGTGGGTGTTATAGCCTTTGAAAACAAGTGTATAGACTATTTATTACCTAGCTCCTCAGCTGTGTACTTCCCGTAACCTTCCTCAACATATCCATCAACAATTTCAATTAAGTCACGGCTGTTATTACACTGTCCATCATTATCTGTAAGCCCAATGTCAGACAGGTCATCATCTATTTTTGGATATATTTTTTCTGACCTCATAGAGATAGTTATCCCATGAAGTCTTGTGAAAATGAAGAAAAAAAATTAATATATACATGAACTTAATTAAAAAGGTACCTTTTCCTGCAAAAATGTTGATATGAAGCAATTTTTGCTATTCCATAAGAAGTCATGAGATTTGGTATATCACTAAACTTCTTAGATACCAAATCTCATTGACTTCCTATACTAAGTAGATGTTCGACATTTGACGGAAATTATTCACATTTGTTCAAGTTAGACTACATTTCAGATCACATTTCATTGAAGAAGTTTTAATTTGGTGGAAGCTTTTAAGATAGCCAATTTAAACACATCTTAGGTAATCCCTTAGGTAGCCAGCACTTCTACATTATTACAGTGAGAAATTTAAATTATCAAATTTCTTTTCTTTACTCTACATTCTCTAACATAAAACTGATGGGGACTAATAAAATTCTTTGGAGTACAAAGGATTGGATAGATATAACAAATAGTTCTATTTGCAATGACACTAAGAGCAAAAAATCTAAAATAGGATTCTCAATAGGATTTTTGTTTGTGATACTGCACTACAATTTACACAGTTTGCATGATCAATTAAACTCACCTACACACCATTATCTGTGTATGGCTCAAGCTTTTACATTATCTACACACTTAATATATTGTTTATATTGTAGTAAATGCCAGACCACTCAGGATTTTCCTACATACCTTTTCGAGTATATTAGCAATACTCATAATCAGCATTACCTGTTAATACATGCACAACCAATTGCTAAAATCCTAGTAAGAAGACTGACATAATAATTAATATAATGTGGTAATTAAAAAGTAATTTAACTGTGCCCTTTGAGGAAGTTCTATCATTCTCAGATTGTGTTGGTGTCCACACAGCATGCATAAAAACCTTATTGAGGCATAAATTAGGTATTACACAAGCCTTATATACATGTACATGTACAAGTGTAGCTTGAAAAGGCTTGAGGCATACTGACCACTGTTTACCAAACTCCCACACAAATTATTGATACATGTAAGTAATAATAATTACTACAAAATTGTATTATCACTCACATTTACCATCCATATTTAGTGATATGCACTCCCACTACAATAATTAATCATTTAAGAGTTAATGCAGTGAAAACATGAAGTAGTACCCGATTGCAATACTTCCTGAATTAACAGATCATTGCTTCCCTATGATTGGTTTCCTACGAGTTTCAACTACTATGTAATTGCAAGCGTTAGCTATTGTGTCAAGTGTGTTTGTCTGTCTGTACATCTGTAACATATACCGTATTATATTCTATTGGGTTTTATTTACCTATATATAACTATCAATAACAATAATTACATACATGATGTCAACATAGACTGGAAGGACAGCTACAGAGAGAAACAACATGATATTGCCGCGAGAAGAGCTAGAATGAGACATCTGAAACAAGAAGAGTCAGAGCTGCATTTAGGATAAGAAAGACCTCAGAACACCACCTGAAAAGACTGAGAGGCAAAGAGCATCCCTGGAGCTACACTGGAAGCTGAGAGAGATAGAGATCGAGAAGGCAAAGAGCATTGAAAACCCCAAAAAGCTGTGAGACAAGACTGGAAGGTGACAGAGAGAAATCAAGCAGGCGAAGAGCGTTGGAGTGTCTTGAGAGAAGACAGGAATTATTAATTTAACATCAATAATTTCTTAGTAAAAGTTAATATTATATTGAATTATTCACACGCCAAAATATTGAAAAAGAAAAAGAGCCAATGTTTCAACACCTATTTCTTCATCAGGGCATGATTTTTACACCCACATTATAATCAATTTACTTTTAATAACTGCTCACACTTGTTTTCAATGCTTGTACAACATATGCATTGGATAGGTAGTAAAAAAGGTTACATCATTCCAAGGGTTAATGGGAATGGTGAATGTGTAATTTAACAGTACAGTCTACAGACAAGGGGAAAAGCTTGGAAAGCAGCATGTACAAACTGTAACTTATACCTGTTCTCTAAGAAGAGTGGAAAGTCAAATAACTAAAGTCTATTCACATTCAAAATGACCTCAAAATTAGGCTGTGATGACTTTATAAGTACTATAGTGTATAGTTTAATGTTATATGGTTAATACACTTTTATACTGTAACTCAATAATGAAGCAATGGATTAAAATTTGACATACACAATTATATGAAAATAGTGCACGTAAAAAGATTGTTGGTCATTCTAAACTACATGTAAAGTTATGAACAATTTTTCTGAGGACAAGGTGAAAAGGTCAATATTTTTTGGGGGGTTTCAGATACTAATGACTAAGAAAGTCAGCAATCATTGCTGAATTTGGTAACACCACAATCTCTCGTTTATATCAGAAGTATAAATAATTATAATCTATCAATCATTATATCTTACTTACTTGATCTTTGATCCTATTAAATAGTTAGCGGCAGCAAGACCACTTGCAGTTCCACTACTTCCAACACACACAACAATGTCATCAATATTATCAAGAATTCCCTATACAATGTATATATATGTTATAAATATGTATAATTATAGTGATGTGCGATACGTATCAATGTATCGAAATATTGATATTTTCATTCAATATTGACTATTATATTGTGATACAATATTGGCTTTAAGGTGTACCACCAGTACACTAGTGTGGCCAGTTTAGTAAACCTGGTTTTTCTAATTTGTCTAATTGATACCTAAAAGCAATTTAGCTAGTGCGCATAACCTTGATTGAACCTTATTACTACTTTTTGACAACAGGACATTTTATAATAATTATTTAAATATCATGATACTATATTGTATCGTGATATTTTAGGCAGTAATACACAATACAATTTTTTTTACTTGTATCGCACATCCCTACATAATTATGAGGTATAACAGTATAATAATGCTAAGAATTAAAATAAAAATGTTTATGAAGTAATAACCATTATGTGTGAATTTGTATGTACATAATTCATTGTACTGTTGGAGTAACGACTGTACTTGTTATGGCTTGTATGACATAGCTACAGACAAGCAGGAAGATTCAGGAAGAATGTACATGTATAATTGCAACAAATACTAATAACTGTTGCAAGAATCTTTAACAAGTAAGTATAATAAGTTGCTGAGTATCAGATATGAGGAAGTCATCATTCAGAAACTTGAAGGAGTACTTCAAAGATCTGTGTACTTAGACTGCAATTACACTTACTTCTCCAGGCCCCAGTTTTCGATCGATTACACAAAAAGGTAGAGTGCCATCAGCAATGATTGATACATAGTCAGCACAAAGCAAATATAGGCATACTTTTTCTCAATATATCTTGTTATTGTATGATTGTTTCCTCATGGGTTTGAAAGAATTTATCAATGCTTTTTTTCTCCATATATCCTGTTTTTTATCAAGTACAAAACATTATGTACTCAAATAGAAGTGTACATTCATATGTAAATAAATTAATTATAATTAATTAATAATACTGTACTGTACTGTTGAGTAATGATAGAATATCTGTATGAGTACCTGTTTTATCATTTCATTAAATGCTTCAATGTAGCCCCAACAACCTGTCGCATTTGCTCCACCAGGTTCTAATACGTAAGGATTCTTGCCTTGTGCTCTAAGAGAAAATACAATGAATCAGTAATTGTATAAAGCAGAGATCTCGATTTACAAAATATATAATTTGTATGATTGTATATATGTATATGTGACCAAGAAAGTGGAAAGGGGTCATATTTATATATACAAACATATTTTTGTGTATATAATGTAAATAATCCCATACATACTGTATGATAATGTGTACATATGTGAAGATTGTGCACTGAGTATTTATTTACAAATCAATTATCAGGGTTTTATACAGGGGAATCCTTCCACTAACCAGAGTTCCTCCCCCTCATAAATTTCAGACCAAATTTATTTCAACATGCAACAAAATTTCAGCTACAAGACTTCTGGTCCCAGAAGCCATGGGAGGCAACTTCAGTGGCCCTTAATTTAAAACATTTCATAGGAGAGCATAAATATCATACCTCCCAGGAGGAGTGTGCTTAGTATGATTGGTTATTTTCCCTTCATAACAAAAACTCCTGTATTAAACCCTGATCATACTTAACTTTCCATTTTAATTTCAAATGAATTCAACCTTTATTATAATTGTGACTGGAACAGTTACCTCAATTTTGTTTGTATTGCAGTCATCTGTCTTATCATGCCTTCAAACAGTTTATCATCTTTGAGTGGTTTAGAAAATCCAGCAATGTACATGTTGGCACCAACGAGTCTGTTTAATAATATATTTCCCGAAGTTGGAACACTCTCTGGCTTCTATAAAATCCATAATAAATTGTTCAAGTCTTTACACATATCACATGTTACTGTAAGAACTATATACATCAATATTACAGTTTGTTTACATTCAGGATGCTCTCATAATTATGATATGATGATTTTATATGTAACATACCGGTATTGTATGTTTTAATGTCATAAAGTTAATGCATGATTACACTGTAACTTAATAATGAAGCAATGGATTGAAATTTGACATACACCAAAAAAAAAAAAGCAGGAAGGATAATTACATACATTACAATCACAACCAAAAGGTATTATACATCCATGACTTCACATATAACAGTCAGCTATTATACACAGATCTCACTAAATACTTCACTAAATACATTATTAGACATAACAACATGTACATAGTACATATGTAGAGTTTGGAGATGTTCACAGTATTTGAAGCCCATGGGAGAAGCTCAATGGTTAAAAATAGTGAGGTCACCAATAGAGGTATTTAAATATCACATAGTAAATTTGCAGAGTCATAGTGATTTAAAACATGATTATTCATAGTCAATAATCGCCGAGTTATTGAAGTGTGAAATTTCTACAGTTTCCACAATACAAAAAGATTATTTGGTTTAAATATCATTGACATAGCCCTATGGCCTATGTATATGACGTCTAAACAGCTAGGTCATGCTTAGGTTGGGACAAATAATTTAATGATAAAATATCAGTATGGTTCATTAGTAAATTTATCATTCCTATGTATAAATTCATTGTAGTGTTGGACATATCATTCATGCACTATTTAGTTATTATTTTCAGAACTACAGTCTACACATGTACATCACGAGTACATACTCAACAACAACTGTTTGCTATTAGAATATAGTTAAAATGCTATTACCTGATTGGCCAGTACTAAGAAATTATCAAGAATAACTACCAGCCTCTGCAGGTAAGCTCTACCTCCTAGCTATAATATTTCTGGAATTTCATATAGTGTCAAATAATCATCAGAACTGATAAGGTGTTTGAATATTAGTCTCCCTTTAACTTGGGTTAACAAAATGTTTAGATACTTGGCCTCAGCATGTAAGTAATAGTTAGAGCCCTCGTGAGAAATCAATTACCATTTTCTTTTAGATAGTGTTGTAAAGAAGTGATTTTTTGGAACAATATTTTTGGTGGATCAACACTATTAACCTGTTTTTGGGCAATCTGATTGGTTGATTTCTTTTAGGTATGATCTAAATGTAGTTAGATCACCTTAGTGTTTAACCTTTACTTACGCACATCATTAATTTAGTCAGTTTCTAATCTAACTGTATCAGCTGGTCCATTTAGCAACAAGTGAGATTCCAAACCTAGCTGTCTAGCTGCGACTGCTGTTGCTCTACAATGATTAGACTGATATGACCCTACAGTAATGATAGAATCATTTCCGTTTTCCAAAACTTCAGCAAAGACAAATTCTAATTTACGAACCTGTAGTAATATATACCATTATAAAGCATGCACATTAATATATGGAAGAATACACATGTGTATATAAGATGTAAAATATCACCATGACAACAAGTATTACCTAAAAAAAAACATCTAGTTTTAAAAAAAATATTTTAAGTATAAAACATATCCAATTACCAGATGTTCTCAGTGAGAACACATACCTGTGCAACAATAACGATCATCAGTATGGGTGTTTGAGCAAATATTATGAAGACTGAGAAAAATGGTGGACTATTCCAAATGGACAATAAGAAATTACGGGATACTGTGAACTGCTGCAAGGTGTGCTTATGTGAATAATTTTGAGCTTTTAACATGTTTTAGAAAATGTTTTATCTGCTTTAAATGTAGCCTTGTAATGTTTTATGTTTTATATATAAGCAATTGTAACCATTTAATTCTTTACTGCCATTAATGCTATAAAAAATATTACTAAATCTAAGAGAACATTACATAATATTGTTTTCTGATGTTTTTGCAGGACAGTCCATCAGCAATAACAGACAGATGAACAGAACCAACAACTTGATCCCTTGTACATACCCTGTACAGAGTAATTACATTATCTGCATGGAGTCAGTGCAAATGCACAAATACATCAATAGTACCGTTAGTACGGAGAAAAAAAACACGATCAACTTACTTTATTTCCAGATAAATCAGATCCAGTCAAATCATCTCTCTTGATATACACCTCAAATCTATTTGCTACTCCAGGGAGGACCCATTTGTGGATTGGTGTGGGCAGCTGAGCAAGCTATGTGCAGGAAGAGGGAATATATTAATGTGTGTACCACATCATAGATATTATAGCTATGACCACATCAACTACAATCTCATATAATAATATATACAATACCTTCACACGACTTTTTGGAATATGTTTCAGCCCTTTGCACCACTCTGGAAGCTCATAGACACATTTTGTCTCAGGCTGTGAATAAGAGTCCATCTTGTAGGAGGAGCTCGGGATTAGTCGATCGCGCGCAGCCGACGTTTCATCTCATAGCGATACGTCGAGACATGATCAGACATCTCTGCTAATACTTTCAGTTTTATATACATTTGTATATACAATCCACCAGAATGAACAAAAAGTCTTACAAATGATTTGTAAACTCTTAGTCCATTCTTGTGGATGAAGTTGTACACGTAATCATTAGATTATAGCTTGTTAAAATTCTGCAATCTGATTGGTCAATTAGCTAGAAGTTTCTAAATCCCATAGTAAACCTCCATTTAAAAGAAAAATACATAAATCAAAAGTATGTCGGTAGAGAAGTAATATAAAAATTATAAATACAACTTTCATATGAACCTGTATATCATCAAGCATACATGATGATTCATACAATTACGACAAAGTTGAGTTAAAGATCAACAAAGTCATTCAGCTTTTGTACTCTATTTGTTTCTTCTGTAGAGAGTAATGTTTTGTCTAATTTACCATCAAAATTTCCAAATAATCCTCCTGTGAATAATGATACAGTATATATTATGATCATAAAATATACGCAAAGGAAGCAAGCTCATCCATATTCACTACACAAATATTGCAATGATAACTTGCCACTTCAGTGCTTAACAGAAACAGAAATTTGTGATATAATTATTACTCTTTTAAATGACTATAATACGTAATACGTGGTACAAATAACTTCTATTTGGAAAGCTCTTCAGAGTCAGATTCAATGAATAGTAAGTAGTTCGTAGGTAAAATGGGCCTTCATTAAAGATTACACCACCAGTAGTAGAGAAGTTAATGTTGATTGCACCTGATTATTATTTTAACTGAGCAATATCCTTACTAAAAGCATTGTGATACAAATTATATTGACATACCTGTGTGTATAAATAGACATACATTAATTTTATCTAGTACAGTATGTATACATAATTATTATACAGATAGTTGGCTCAATACATACATACCATATAAGTATATAAGTAAACATGCTTACAGCACATAAAGTTTTCAACGCTATATTGAAACCTAATTGTTTAGTTTCCTTTGACAAGAAATAAAATAACAATATATGTAGACATACCTGTGTGTATAAATAGAATTCTATGACCTTTAAACCTAGTTGGATTTGTTTTCATCTCACAGAGCATACCCTTCACTGTTTTAAGAGTGAATGTAGTGTCTAGTATTATACCAGTGGTGGTTGATATTTCTTTTAAAAGAGCTAAGAGAAAGATACTCATAATTATAAAAATACCATTCAATGACACACAAAAATTAGTCATTTAGCAGAAATAATCTGTAGTTACAGCTAGGACATTGGAATTGGAATGTTTGAATTGGAATGATTCTGGAATGTTTTACTTTTAGCATGAATTGGAATTACGACCTGGCAACTGATGCTATTAAAATGATTGAGAATTGAATTCATGTTGCCTTACAATTCCAAAGCAATTTCATTAGAAAGGACTGCACCTCATGCTTATCTTTAAACTCTCAATGTCATTACTTATTAGGTATTTATTATTGTGCTTGAATAATCGTGAATGTTGAATTCTATTTTGGTTAAAATTCATTCTTGTTCTAATGTGGATTAGTGTGAAATAACATGGAATTGTGTATAGTCACTAGTGCCATAGAGACCCTTTTCAGACTTGACTGGAAATCTCAGAAATTGCTTTCTGAACCATACAATCTAGTTTTTGATGTGTTGAAGTAAACAAACAATGAGATTAAGTTGTCAGCTACTCAAGTCTGTATCTATCCTGGTTTCTAATAATAACTTTGAGATTATATTATATCCATTTTTATAAACATCACTTGGTGGAATAATGCATACCGGAGTTCTATCTAGAGATTTTTATCTGGTGGTGGTGATGGGGGCTAATCCTATGTGCATCAACAAAAAAAAATATTTCAGTTGGCCACACCAACTTTTCCTTAACCACACCCATGACAATTGTTTCACAAACCACTGTAGAATTAGTACTATAATTATCTGCATTTTATTTGGGGAGAGGAGGGCCAAAGCTTCACCCCACCCAGTAGATAGAACCTTGTATACTTCTAATTTCTCAAGGGAATTTAAGTATTAATATTAACCTGCCGAGTGGGTGTTATAGCCTTTCAAAACAAGTGTATAGACTATTTATTACCTAGCTCCTCAGCTGTGTACTTCCCATAACCTCCACCAACATATCCATCAACAATTTCAATTAAGTCATGGCTGTTAATATCTGTAAGCCCAAGGCCAGACAGGTCGTCATCTATTTTTGGATATAATCTTTCTGACCTCATAGAGATAGTTATCCCATGAAGTCTTGTGAAAATGAAGAAAAAAAATTAATATATACATGAACTTAATTAAAAAGGTACCTTTTCCTGCAAAAAGTTTTATATGAAGCAATGCTTGCTATATTCCATAAGAAGTCATGAGATTTGGTATATCACTAAACTTCTTAGATACCAAATCTCATTGACTTCCTATACTAAGTAGATGTTTGACATTTGACGAAAATTATTCACATTTGTTCAAGTTAGACTACATTTCAGATCACATTTCATTACAGTGAGAAATTTAAATTATCAAATTTCTTTTATTTACTCTACAATCTCTCACATAAAACTGATGGGGACTAATAGAATTCCTTGGAGTACGAAGGATTGGATACATATAACAAATAGTTCTATTTGCAGTGACACTAAGAGCAAAACAATCTAAAATAGGATTCTCAATAGGATTTTTGTTGGTTATAGTGCACCACAATTTACACAGTTTGCACGATCAATTAAACTCACCTACACACCATTATCTGTGTATGGCTCAAGCTTTTACATTATCTACACACTTAATATATTGTTTATATTGTAGTAAATACCAGACTGGCAACTCAGGGTTCTCTACATACCTTTTCGAGTATATTAGCAATACCCATAATCAGCATTACCTGTTAATGCATGCGCCACCAATTGCTAAAATCCTAGTAAGAAGACTGATATAATAATTAATATAATGTGGTAATTAAGAAGTAATTTAATTGTGCTCTTTGAGGAAGTTCTATCATTTTTAGATTGTGTTGGCGTCCACACAGCATGCATAAAAACCTTATTGAGGCATAAATTAGGTATTACACAAGCCTTATATACATGTACATGTACAAGTGTAGCTTGAAAAGGCTTGAGGCATACTGACCACTGTTTACCAAACTCCCACACAAATTATTGATACATGTAAGTAATAATAATTACTACAAAATTGTATTATCACCCACATGTACCATCCATATTTAGTGATATGCACTCCCACTACAATAATTAATCATTTAAGAGTTAATGTAGTGAAAACATGAAGTAGCATCCAACTGCAATACTTTCTGAGTTAACAGACCAAAAGAGCCAATGTTTCAACACCTATTCAGGTTTCTTCATCAGGGCATGATTTTTACATCCACATCATAATCGACAATATTTATTTAATTTAATAACTGCTCACGCTTGTTTTCAATGATTAGTTTCCTACGAGTTCCAACTACTATATAATTGCAAGCGTTAGCTAATGTGTCAAGTGCGTTTATCTGTGAGGTCTGTCTTGTCCTAAATGCAGCTCTGACTCTTCTTGTTTCAGATGTCTCCTTCTAGCTCTTCTCGCAGTAATGTCATGTTGTTGCTCTCCTTCCAGTCTATGTTCAGATCATGTATGTAATTATTATTATTGATAGTTATATATAGGTAAATAAAACGCAATAGAATATAATACGGTATATGTTACAGATGTACAGAGAACACCACCTGGAAAGACTGAGAGGCAAAGAGCATACCTGGAGTTATACTGGAAGCTGAGAGAAATAGAGATCGAGCAGGCAAAGAGCATTGGATACCCAAAAAGCTGTGAGACAAGACTGGAAGGTGACAGAGAGAAATCAAGCAGGCGAAGAGCGTTGGAGTGTCATGAGAGAAGACAGGAATTATTAATTTAACATCAATAATTTCTTAGTAAAAGTTAATATTATATTGAATTGTTCACAAGTCAATAATGAGAAAAAGAAAAAGAGCCAATGTTTCAACACCTATTCAGGTTTCTTCATCAGGTCATGATTTTCACACCCACATCATAATCAATTATAATTATTTAATTTTAATAACTGCTCACACTTGTTTTCAATGCCCTATATTCACCTAGTATTATGTATATGTTTGTACGACATATGCATTGGATATGCAGTAAAAAGGTTACATCATTCCAGGGGTTTGGTGAATTAATGGCATGGTGAATGTGTAATTTAACAGTATAGTCTACAGACAAGGGGAAAAGCTTGGAAAGTAGCATGTAAAAACTGTAAATTATAGCTGTTCTCTAAGAAGAGTGGAAAGTCAAACTAAAGTCTATTCACATTCAAAATGACCTCAAAATTAGGTTGTGATGACTTTGTAAGTAATATAGTGAATAGTTTAATGTCATAAGGTTAATATAATTATAATTATACTGTAACTCAATAATAAAATTTTACATACGCAAGAAAAAACGAATTATATGAAAATAGTGCATGTAAAAAGATTGTTGGTCATTCTAAACTAAAGTTATGAACAATTTTTTGAGGACAAGGTGGTAAAGGTCATTATTTGTTGTGGAGTGTCAGACACTAATGACTAAGAAAGTCAGCAATCATTGCTGAATTTGGTAACACCACAATCTCTCGTTTATATCAGAAGTATAAATAATTATAGTCTATCAATCATTATATCTTACTTACTTGATCTTTGATCCTGTTAAATAGTTAGCGGCAGCAAGACCACTTGCAGTTCCACTACTTGCAACACACACAACAATGTCATCAATATTATCAAGAATTCCCTATACAATGTATATATATGTATGTAAATATATTTATAGTGATGTGCAATACGTATTGATATATGTAATATGTATAATTATAGTGATGTGTGATACGTATCAATGTATCAAAATATTGGATATTTTCATTCAATATTGTAATACAAATTATACAATATTGGATTTTGGGTGTATCAATACACTAGTGTGGGCAGTTTAGTAAACCTGGTTTTTCTAATTTGTCTAATTGATACCCAAAAGCAATTTAGCTAGTGTGCTTAACTTTGATTGAACCTTTTTACTACTTCTTGGCAACAGGACATTTTATAATTATGTAAATTATTGTGATACTATATTGTATTGTTTAGGCAGCAATACACAATACAATTTTTTTTAGTTGTATCACATATCCCTACATAATTATGAGGTATAGCTTAAAAGGTATATTAATGTTAAGAAAATAAAAATGTTTATGAACTAATGAACATTATGTGTGCATTCGTATGTACATAATTCATTGTACTGTTCGAGTAACGACTGTACTTGTTATGGCTTGTATGGCATAGCTACAGACAAGCAGGAAGATTCAGGAAGAATGTACATGTATAATTGCAACAAATACTAATAACTGTTGCAAGAATCTTCAACAAGTAAGTATAATAAGTTGCTGAGTATGAGGAAGTCATCATTTAGAATCTTGAAGGAGTACTTCAAAGATCTGTGTACCTAGACTGCAATTACACTTACTTCTCCAGGCCCCAGTTTTCGATCAATTACACAAAAAAGTAGAGTGCCATTGGCAATCATTGATACATAGTCAGCACAAAGCAATTATAGGCATACTTTTTCTCAATATATCTTGTTATTGTATGATTGTTTTCTCATGGGTTTGAAAAAATGTATCAATGCTTTTTTTCTCCATATACATTGTATTTTATTTTTTATCAAGTACAGAACATTATGTACTCAAATAGAAGTGTACATTCATATGTAAATGAATAAATTAATGATATAAATAATAAATAATAGTACTGTTGAGTAATGATAGCATATCTGTATGAGTACCTGTTTTATCATTTCATTAAATGCTTCAATGTAGCCCCAACAACCTGTCGCATTTGCTCCACCAGGTTCTAATACGTAAGGATTCTTGCCTTGTGCTCTAAGAGAAAATACAATGAATCAGTAATTATATGAAGCAGAGATCTCGATGTACATAATACATAATTTGTATGATTGTTTATATGTATATCTGTGACCAAGAAAGCGAAAAGGGGTCATATTTATATATACAAACATATTTTTATATATGTAATCCCATACATACTGTATGTATACATATGTGAAGATTGTGCACTGAGTATTTATTTACAAATCAATCATCAGGGTTTCATACAGGGGGAATCCCCCACTAACCAGAGTTCCTCCCCCTCATAAATTCAGACCAAATTTATTTCAACATGCAACAAAATTTCAGCTACAAGACCTGTGAGGTCCCAGAAGCCATGGGAGGCAACCTCGTGGCCCTTAATTTAAAACAATTCCTAGGAGATCATACCCATCATACCCCCAGGAGTAGAGTGCTTTGTATGATTGATTTTTTCCCCAAAAACTCCTGTATTAAACCCTGATCATACTTAACTTTCCATTTTAATTTCAAGTGAATTCAAACTTTAATATAACTGTGACTGGAATAGTTACCTCAATTTTGTTTGTATTGCAGTCATCTGTCTCATCATGCCTTCAAACAGTTTATCATCTTTGAGTGGTTTAGAAAATCCAGCAATGTACATGTTGGCACCAACGAGTCTGTTTAATAATATATTTCCTGAAGTTGGAACACTCTCTGGCTTCTATAAAATCCATAATAAATTGTTCAAGTCTTCATATACATCAATACTACAGTTTGTTTACATTCAGGATGCTCTCGTAATTAGGATATGATGATTTTATATGTAACATATTGTATATATTTTAATGTCATAAAGTTAATACATGATTATACTGTAACTTAATAAGGATTGAAATTTGACATACACCAAAAAAAAGCAGGAAGGATAATTATAATACATTACAATCACAACCATACAGTATGATACATCCATGACTTCACATATAGCAGTCTGCTATTATACACTACCTCACTAAATACTTCACTAAATACATTATTAGATATAACAACATAGTACATATGGAGATGTTCACAGTATTTGAAGCCCAAGTATTTAAACATCACATAGTAAATTTTGCGGAGTCATAGTGATTTAAAACATGATTATTCATAGTCAATAATCGCCGAGTTATTGAAGTGTGAAATTTCTACAGTTTCCACAATACAAAAAGATTATTTGGTTTAAATGTCATTACATAGCCCTATGCATATGATGTATGATCAGCTATGTCATGATTAGGTGGGACACATAATGTAATGATAAATTATGGTTCCTCAGTAAACGTATTTGACCTATCTTTCCTACGTATACATTTATTGTAGTGTTGGACATATCATTCATGCACTATTTAGTTATTATTTTCAGAACTACAGTCTACACATGTACATCACGAGTGCTTACTCAACTACAACTACTTGCTATACACATGTAGTTTAAAATGCTATTATCTGATTGGCCAGTACTAAGAAATTAATAAGAATCACTACCAGCCTCTGCAGGTAAGCTTGTTGAGTTCTACCTAGCTATAATATTTCTAGAATTTCATATAGCGTCTAATAATCATCAAAATTGATAAGGTGTCTGGATATTAGTCTCCCTTAAATCTGGGTTAACAAAATGCTTAGATACCTGGCCTCAGCATGTAAATATAGTTAGATGACCTTAGTGTATAACCTATACTTACACACACAATTAATTTTAATATATTAGTCAGTTTCTAATCTAACTGTATCAGCTGGTCCATTTAGCAACAAGTGAGATTCCAAACCTAGCTGTCTAGCTGCGACTGCTGTTGCTCTACAATGATTAGACTGATATGACCCTACAGTGATGATAGAATCATATCCTTTTTCCAAAACTTCAGCAAAGACAAATTCTAATTTACGAACCTGTAGTAATATACACCATTATACAGCATGTGCATTAATATTGGGAAAAATACACATGTATATATAACATGTAAAATATCACCATGACAACATGTATTACCTAAAAAAACATCTAGTTTTTAAAAAAATATTTTAAGTATAAAATATATCCAATTACCAGATGTTCTCAGTGAGAACACATACCTGTGCAACAATAATGATCATCAGTATGGGTGTTTGAGCAAATATTATGAAGACTGAGAAAAATGGTGGACTATTCCAAATGGACAATAAGAAATTACTGGATATTGTGAACTGCATAAGGTGTGCTTATGTGAATAATTTTGAGCTTTTAATGTGTTTTAGAAAATGTTTAAAATGCTTTAAATGTAACAGTCCTAAAAAACGTTTCTAGGCTGTCTGTCTGTACATGTCTTGCATTCATTGTTATTACTGTTGTTAATGCTATAAAAATATTACTAAATCTAAGAGAACATTACATAATATTGTTTTCTGATGTTTTTGCAAGACAGTCCATCAGAAATAACAGACAGATGAACAGAACCAACAACTTGATCCCTTGTACATACCCTGTACAGAGTAATTACATTATCTGCATGGAGTCAGTGCAAATGCACAAATACATCAATAGTACCGTTAGTACGGAGAAAAAAAAACACGATCAACTTACTTTATTTCCAGATAGATCAGATCCAGTCAAATCATCTCTCTTGATATACACCTCAAATCTATTTGCTACTCCAGGGAGGGCCCATTTGTGGATTGGTGTGGGCAGCTGAGCAAGCTATGTGCAGGAAGAGGGAATATGTGTGTACTACATCATAGATATTATAGCTATGACCACATCAACTACAATCTCATATAATAATATAATACAATACCTTCACACGACTTTTTGGAATATCTTTCAGCCCTTTGCACCACTCTGGAAGCTCATAGACACCTGGCTGTGAATAAGAGTCCATCTTGTAGGAGGAGCTCAGGATTAGTCGATCGCGGCCGGCCAATGTATCATAGCGATACGTCGGTCGCGCGAGACATGTGAATGTTTAATGGTAATACTTTCAGTGGAATGGCTGTCAGTGTGCTACTCATGGCTGCACCAAGTGATAGAGGGCTGTTTTATATATATTTGTACAATCCACCAGAAAGGACTAAGAGTTTTACAAATGATTTGTAAGACTCTTGGTCCATTCTGGTGGATGGAATTGTACAAATTATTTTATTCATGTAGGAAACTCATTTCTATTTTATAGTAATCATTAGATTATAGTTTGTTAAATTTTTTTTTTTAAATACAAAAATCAAAAGTATGTCGGTATAGGAAAGTAATATACAAATACAACTTTCATATGAACCAATACCTCAATGCATCAAGCATACATAATTCATATAAATATGACAAGTTGAGTTAAAGATCAACAAAGTCATTCAGCTTTTGTACTCTATTTGTTTCTTCTGTAGAGAGTAATGTTTTGTCTAATTTACCATCAAAATTTCCAAATAATCCTCCTGTGAATATACAGTATTATGATCATAAAATATAGCAATTGGAAGCAAGTCATCCATATTCACTACACAAATATTGCAATGTTAACTTGCCACTTCAGAGCTTAACAGAAACAGAATTTTCTGATATATTACTCTTTTAAATGACTATAATACGTAATACGTGGTACAAATAACTTCTATTTGGAAAGCTCTTCAGAGTCAGATTCAATGAATAGTAAGTAGTTCCCTGTACAAGTAGGTAAAATGGGCCTTCATTAAAGATTACACCACCAGTAGTAGAGAAGTTAATGTAAATTGATTATTATTTTAACTGACCAATATCCTTACTAAAAGCATTGTCATATCATTATGATACAAATTATATTGACATAACATAATTTATTACATTTATCTAGTACAGTATGTATACATAATTATTTTATAGCTCAATACATACAAACCCTATAAGTTGATATACTTTATGTGTATAAGTAAACATGTTTACAGCACATAAAGTTTTCAACGCTATATTGAAACATAATCGTATAGTTTTCTTTGACAAGAAATAAAATAACAATATATTTAGACATACCTGTGTGTATAAATAGAATTCTATGACCTTTGAACCTAGTTGGACTTGTTTTCATCTCACAGAGCATACCCTTCACTGTTTTAAGAGTGAATGTAGTGTCTAGTATTATACCAGTGGTGGTTGATATTTCTTTCAAAAGAGCTAAAAGAAAGATATTCATAATTACAAAAAT
This sequence comes from Petrosia ficiformis, assembly GCA_947044365.1. Lineage (NCBI taxonomy): Eukaryota > Metazoa > Porifera > Demospongiae > Haplosclerida > Petrosiidae > Petrosia > Petrosia ficiformis. The sequence goes on from OX345638.1 coordinate 3,077,981, forward strand.
ACCATTCTGATTCATATAAAAATTAGTCTGAACTCCTTTAGAATAATTGTAATCTGTTTCTCACTGGAATTTAAAGTTAATAAGCAACTAAAATTGTGAAAAACTAGTCATAGTATAACTATAACTAAACGTGGTCATCACTATATGTGTATATAGAAGACCAAGCCACACCCCATTGATGATAGCTGAAATGCATTAATATTATGAGCTGTAGTCGAGCTTATGATTTGTGTTTTCAAAGGGTCATATGTTTTCCTCACAATTAAATTTTTGAAAATTACATGATTGTTTTTGGAATATGATAAATACATATGCCAGCCTACACTTTTAATAAAAAACTAAAAATCAATAATCCCTAGCCTAAGCAGATTCACAGTAAATAGATACGGCTAACAGATGCTTCTTCATATAACAGTCATTACATTACATCATACATTATTATGTTGTTTTTTTACTATAAATAGTAGGTTGGTTGTGGTTTGGTTACTATAAATAGTGGGTGAGTTGTAGTTCTGTTACTATAAATAGTGGGTGAGTTGTAGTTCTGTTACTATAAATAGTGGGTGGGTTGTGGTTTTGTTACTATTTATAGCAGTGAAAATTACATGAACACTGAACTGAATTTACTTCATATAAACTGATTGTTTAGACACTATTGTTGCTATATTGATAATGAACACTTTTAGTTATAGTTATAGTTAACAGTATAGGTCATTCACATTCACCTTGCCCTCAGAAAAAATTAGTTTGCAATTGACCAACAATCTTTTTACCTTCATATAGTTATCCTTCCCATTCTATTTTGTGTGTCAAATTTCAATCCATTACTTCATTATTCAGTTACAGTATAATCATGACATTAAACTTACATTACATATAAAGGCATTACAACCTAATCTTGGGGTCATTGTGAATATGAACAGACTTTAGTAGACATATTCTTTCAAAACAAGTGTATAGACTATTTATTACCTAGCTCCTCAGCTGTGTACTTCCCGTAACCTTCCCCAACATATCCATCAACAATTTCAATTAAGTCACGGCTGTTAATACACTGTCCATCATTATCTGTAAGCCCAAGGTCAGACAGGTCATCATCTATTTTTGGATATAATCTTTCTGAACTCTGAGAAATAGCTATTCCATGAAGTCTAGAGAAAATTAATGCATGAACTTAATTATTACATCAATAATATTCAAAACGAGACCATTTCAGCAGACATAAAGCAAATCCTTGCTGTAGTATAGGAAGTCATGCAATTTGATATCCAGGAAGAGCTATTATTTAGCTTTTTTAGATACCAAATCTTGTTGAGTTCTAATACAAAGATGAGTGTTCAGCATTAAAGTTTTGATAAATATTTTGGCAAGACACATTTAGTAAGGAAATTTTAATGCATTAATTTGGCAGAAACTTTTACCATTTCAAAAAGCTCTTTTGGATAGCTAACTAAAACATGCCTTTGGAGTCAGCATTTTGGTAGCATAATAATTATTTCAGTGTGAAGTTACTGACAATTAAAAGTACTTTTGTGTTCTTTGAGGAAGGTCTGGGCACCAGAAAACTCAGATTGTATTGGAGTCTACATAGCATGCAAATAAAATTTTATTGAGACATAAATTATGTATTGCACAAGCCCCATATACATGTATATAATATGTACAAACGCTGCTTAGAAAAGCTGGAGGCATGCTGATCCCTGTTTATCAACCTACCATACAAATTACTGATGAATTACTACAAAATTGTACTAGCATTGCATATGTAGTTAAGAAATTTACAATTTTTTGTGGATTAGGTTAATTAATAGGGATCAAGGATGGATTTAGGGGGGTGCACATACTATCCATGTTTAGTGATATCAGGAGTAAAACAAACAGTTATAACAGATATGAGACCAAGCACATTGCTACTTATACTTTTTAATTATGTCTATTAAACCAACGCAGTTTTATTTGTACAGTTGCACCTATGTATTTTACTCAGTACTTACAAATACTTACACATGACAACTGATCTATTGTGCTGAGTACACAGTATTTAAGTATATCTTAAGTACTTCCAAATGTACTTGAATATGCACTATTGTCAAAACAGTGATTATACTTGTACTAGTACTATATAGTACTTAAGTCCTTTTAAACATACTTATACTTGTACTTCAGTCCTTTTAAACGTACTTATACTTGTACTTAAGTCCTTTCACTAAATTGACACCTGTATTTTGTACTTATCAAAACTTGTTAGTACTTGTACTTGTACTTGTATTTGAATACATTCAAAATGAATGCACTCACAGTGCAGAACCCTTGCCACAAGTATGTATGATTGGGAACAGACAAACAGACAAAATGATTACAGTAACCTTCCGCTCTGCCTACGTTGACGATGGTTAATTACTTGGCCCCATGTCTGTAATCTATCAATCCTTATATCATACTTACTTGATCTTTGATCCTGTTAAATAGTTAGCGGCAGCAAGTCCACTTGCAGTTCCACTACTTCCAACACACACAACAATGTCATCAATATTATCAAGAATTCCCTATACAATTTATATAATTATATATAGTATGTAAATAAAACTTTTTTCTCGTTTTTTTATCAACATTATTTACTCAAATAGATGTGAGCATTCATATGTAAATATAAATAATAATTACAATAGTACTGTACTGTACTGTTGAGTAATGATAGCATAGCTGTATGAGTACCTGCTTTATCATTTCATTAAATGCTTCAATGTAGCCCCAGCAACCTGTCGCATTTGCTCCACCAACTTGTAATAAATAAGGATTCTTACCTTGTGCTCTGAACCAAAGAGAAAATAAATCAGTAATGATATTGAAGCATTTAATCTTGATGTATATGATTTGTATGATTGTATGTATGTAATACTATGTAAGTATATATGTATAGTAACATACATTTGTACATATGTAATGTAGTATATATGCATACTATCATGGGCATAGACAACTTTTTCAGAGTGGGGGGCTTTGAAAGATTTGTGGCATGTGAAGCATGCCAGTGTATTATAGGGGTGTCTGGGTGCAGGTACCTCCAGGAAATTTTAGATTCTCTCACATGGCTTCTGTATCCCCTAATGATAGTAGAAAAAGACTGTTTGGACATTTTTAAATGCAGTATACTTTATTCAACATCATTTTTCTATGACATTTTTTAATGGTTGCCAGGGGGGGTGGTGGCTTTAAGCCCCCCAAGCCCCCACTTGTCTACACCCGTGACTATATACATATGTATAGATTGTGTACTGAGTATTTATGTACAAATCAATCATACTTAACTTTTCGAACATAATTTCAAGTGAATTCATATTTTTATATGATTGAAGGGCTCAACCATAGGGGACTATCCCAAAACCAACTACTGGTAATTGTCCACATTACAGAAAAGTACATTAAAAATTGGCCACTGCCAAATTAATATGGAATCTTTTAGATTTCTTCAATTTTATCTGTCTAAAACACATTTCAAGAGTGTTTTTACTGTTTTGTGGAATAGTCTCCTATGATTCTCACCCCTTTAATTGTGACTGGAATAGTTACCTCAATTTTGTTTGTATTGCAGTCATCTGTCTTATCCTGCCATCAAACAGTTTATCATCTTTGAGTTCTTCAGGAAATCCAGCAATGTACATGTTGGCACCAACGAGTCTGTTTAATAATATATTTCCCGAAGTTGGAACACTCTCTGGCTTCTATAAAACCCATAATAAATTGTTCAAGTCTTCACATATATCAGTATACATCCACACTACAGTCTATTCATATTCAGGATGCTCTCATAATTAGGATATAATGTGTATGGTATAATATTATAAGGTTAATACATGATTATACTGTAACTTAATAATGAAACTGCGAATTGAAATTTGACATTGCAAATAATTATATGAAAATGTAATGGTACTGGTAAAAACAATTGTTGAAGATTCAAAGGTCAATGAATGGTTGACCTTTAGGTTAAACACTGTTTGGAGATGTCTGACGATTAAAACACTGTTTGACGATTAAAACACTGTTTGGAGATGTCTGACGATTAAAACTAGCGTGGTCACCAATAAGGAGGTGCTTAAAGATTGCCATAGTAAATTTTACAGAGTATGGCAATTTAAAACATATTCATAGTGAATAATAGCTGAGCCCTCTGGGTATGAAATTTCTACAGTTTCCACAATACTAACAGGGAGTTTAAAACTCTCATTATGGTGCTAAACATTTATTTGGTTTAAATATCATTAGTTATTATATTCAGGACTGCACATGTATATCAGGAGTGCTAATTATTCAACAAGGTAGATCCTTGTGTTTCGTGCTCTGGATATATATCAGTCTCCCTTGGGTTAAGAACTTAAAATACTTGGATTAGGTATGTAAATATAGCTAAATGACTAAGTGTATAACTTATATCAGCGGTGTTTAAAATCATAATTTAAGGGGTTGTTTATACAGTTTTGAGGCACACTAAGTGCGACCAAAAATTTCACTCACTTATTAAATTATTATTTTGGAGGGCATGGTCACATTTAATTTTAACATTGGACTTTCTTCGGTAACTTAATTAACGTATAAATGTTTGCTTATTATAATTATAGCTAACTCTTACTAGCCACCTCGTTTTTGCTGTTTGGGGCTGTTGACAATGACTAAGAAGCTAATGTCAGCACCATAGCACCAGATGTGCACCCATACTATACTCACATACATCATTAATTTTAATATATTAGTCAGTTTCTAATCTAACTGTATCAGCTGGTCCATTTAGCAACAAGTGAGATTCCAAACCTAGCTGTCTAGCTGCGACTGCTGTTGCTCTACAATGATTAGACTGATATGACCCTACAGTGATGATAGAATCATATCCTTTTTCCAAAACTTCAGCAAAGACAAATTCTAATTTACGAACCTGTAGTAATATATACCATTATAAATATATGAAGAATCTGAAATAAGCTATAGTGATAGGCATTATAGGACCAAAATACTGGAATATTCAATACCAGTCCTTCGATTCCTGGTAGTGACTCTATGGAGTACTGGTCCAAAATTAATACCAGTACTTTTTACAAAAGGGCGTGGTACATAGACTGGTATCAACTTTGGATCAGTACTCAATACCAGAAATATACATGTATTATTAGATGCCACACCTTTTTTCATTGATGATTCATCTAATTTAGGTAAAATTACGTGACGATAATGGTATGGCATGGCATGTGTTCACTTATCTAGTACTAAATACCATTAGTGCTGATTCCCAAACTACATGTACTTGGTAAGGAAAATGTCTGGTATTTTGCCCATCACTGAATATAGGTTTAGTGGGATTACATCCTGAGGATGGAGCCCGAGGAATCGAAATAGCTGTATTCCCACAAAACAGTGTACAACTTTTATAAACCATATAATATTCATAGTGGGAAACCCCCCTCTTAGTTTTGTGTATGGCTTCCGCTATACAAATAGTTGTTCACATATATTTGCAAAAAAAAAAAATCTTTATTTGGATCCCTCATTATAGCATTTAACATCAAAAGGAATTATTTATTTACAATTTATTAAGCTATTAAATATCACCAAGACAACATGTATTGCATAAAATAATGTATAAACATCTCATATTTATGTTTGGAAATTAGTGATGAGTCATAACAGAAATTTTCATGTTGATATGATAACGAGTAGTTTGGGAATCAGTATCAATGATAGTGAATATGACACTGATAAATGTGCATGTCATGTTTGCATTCATTTTAAATTTTATAAAAGTTTTGTTAAAATATTGGCTTTGTAAATTTGCCTGCATAATATTTATCTGTAGCAAATTAAAAGGGGTGTGGTAGACTGCTTGACTAGACTAGTATCAGTATTGATACTTGGATATTACTCGATACAGGCATGGTATTGCAAGTACTGTGGTATCAGATTCATATCACCCATCACTATTGGTTACCAGGCATTACATAATTTATGATGTGCACAAGTATATGAGCATTGGCCTGAGAAAATAACATCAACTTACTTTATTTCCAGATAGATCAGATCCAGTCAAATCATCTCTCTTAATATACACCTCAAATCCATCTGCTACTCCAGGGAGGACCCAATTGTGGATCGGTGTGGGCAGCTGAGCAAGCTGTGTGCAGGAACATGGAATGTATAAATGTGTGTACTGCATTAAGAACAATCTCATACAATTCTTCACATAAATGTAGTTGCAGTATACATCCTACATGTGTGTTGCTTACAACACTGCACACAGCGAGTTCCACATATATGTATGTGAGATGAGTGTGTGTAGGACAGTAAAAAGTGGACTTTGAGTGCATCTACTTTTCTGCATATATATATATACAGCACACATCTGCATATATCGTACACATATTTGCATGTGTACTATTTACATGCACCATGCTAAAATTCGACAATATGTGAGCAGCATGCAAGCAAAAAGTTTGTGATAAAATTCATACAGTACCTTTACACGACTTTTAGGAATATTTTTCAGCCCTTTGCACCACTCTGGTAGTTCATAGACACATTTTGTCCCATAAGAGTCCATCTTGTACTTAATCTTGTGTAGGAGGAGCTCAGGATATGCTAAAAGTGTTACGAAGAACTATCTCTGCTTTTAATTCCAGTGGAATGGCTGTATCAACTTATAAGAGGGATATTTTACATTTGTACAATCCACCAGAATGGACTAAAGGTCTTATAAATCCTCCTATTTATAAAATGCATGTAAGGAACTTGTAATCATTATTATAAAGGTCATGTTATATATACCTGTCCACAAGCTGGGTCTGTGATGAAGTAAATAGACCCCCCAATCTACAATGCAATCTAGGCAGTTCACTGTTAGAATTGGAGTGCAGTTTTGCTTTTACAATCAAAGTAAATGGGTGGTCTGTCACGTAGTAGTTGGACTGAATGGACTCCTGTTGAATGTAGATTGCCATGTTGGAACTTTTTGTTTAGATTTTATATTCCTAATGACAAGAGAGCCTACAGTTCAAAACAATTCAAGGTATTTTAACTCCCCTGGTCCAATTACTTTAAAGTATTTGGACCAATTGAATGTTGATTGTTGAAGTAAGTTATTGTGGGTTCACTTTTCTTCAAGATAATTATATTTATTGTGAGCTGGTATACTAAACAAGTATAATTAATCATAGCAAAACAGGGACCGGACCTAACTAAATGATTATACTTAAGATGTTTTATTAAGAAATTGGAATTATGTTGCCAGGACAACTAATAGTTAAAGCGCTACTTCGAATACACATGTCTGTTTAAACATATTCCAATTATAAAGTTTTTTTTTCAGTTGGCACAGATACCAACACCTATTCACAAATGGTCCCTCCCTGGAATACCAGAAGGATTTGAAATGTCTGTCAAAAGAGATGACTTGACTGGAGCTGCACTATCTGGGAATAAGGTACATGTGTAAGTGTATTTAGGTTAATGATGAGCTTGGTTTCTGTGTTTTATACTGCACATAAGATGAGTAGGGTTGGTGGGTGATATTAATATTTAGTAGTTATTGTGATTATTGCAATTATTACATATGATTGGGGGTAGGAACAGGGGGGTCTGAAGCCCCCCCACTTTTGAGAACTCATCAAAATTCAGTACAATGTACAACTCTCTGATTTATTTTAACTTTTTTGATAAAATATTTATGAAGGATGTAGGAAATCAATAAATTTACTGAAGTGATGCATATTTGACTGAGACTATAACTGTCCACACAGTGGCCCCCCCACTTCAATATTGCTTCCTACCACACTGCATATGATTATGTATCCTTAATGTGAGGTAATAGTTACTTTAAATAAGTACGAACAGAACACAAAATGAAATTATAGACTCAATTAGTTGCCATTGTTTCTGCTCCTAACAGACATTCTTAATTGTGCTTAAAGCTAATTTATGTATTATATGCACGTTATATTAGTAAAATGGCAATATTATTTGTTTGTGATCTTGCACTATTGTAAATAAGGTGGCAATACAAATAGCTGCAATATAAATAATTGCTATACAACAATATAATTAAATAACTAAAGTTGTGATAGTAGATATACATGCTGCTTGGTTGACTTTACAAAAGCTACAATCTCAACTTTTATGTGCAGTGTAAAACAAGGAAACCAAGCTCAGGTCTGGTTGTCAGAGGGCCTTCTTTTTTAGTTAACTTGAAAATAGCATGTATAATTGTACATATATCTTGTATTTATAATTATACTTCATATTTTTTTTCAGATTCGTAAACTGGAGTTTCTTATGGCGGATGTTCTTCATAAGAAGTGTGATCATGTTATCACAATGGGTGGTCTTCAATCCAATCATGCTCGAGCTACAGCAGTGATTTCAAGACAACTTGGTCTGCAACCTCATCTACTGTTACGAACAACAGATATGGTGAACGATAATTAACAACAAACAATTTTATTATGTGCATAACGAAGACTGTTACAACTACTAGATAGCTTTTTAAAATTAACTACTATATAAGTTATAGCAGGGTTTTTGATTTATCTTCTGAATAAACCATGATTTATCTTCTGTCTGTTCAACTATCTATCTATCTATCTACATGTATCTACTTATTAATCCATCAAATGCATCCATCCATCCATCCATCCATCCATCCATCCATCCATTCATCCATTCATCCATCCATTCATCCATCCATCCATCCATCCATACATACATCCATTCATCCATCCATCCATCCATCTATTCATCCATTCATCCATCCATCCATCCTTCCCTCCATTTATCCATTCATCCATCCATCTATCTGTATATTTATCTATCTATCTATCTATCTATCTATCTATCTATCTATCTATCTATCTATCTATCTATCTATCTATCTATCTATCTATCTATCTATCTATCTATCTCTTTATCTATCTATCGGTCTATCTATCTATCTATCTATCTGTATATCCCTAGGACCCTTCTATTGTAGAATGTAAAGGCAATCTCTTATTGGATCGCCTAATGGGTTCTCAAATAGTTCTAACTCCTTACAGAAGTGCACACGAAATGGTAGTTGATGGAAAAATTGTTAAAGGGCTATTTGCATTGATGGAAGAGTATGCTCAGGTTTTGAGGTTAGCAAAATCATTGTAAATCATTATTCTACTTTATTGGCAATCCTGAATTGATATTATCATAGAATTAATTTCTGATAGTAATGAGGCAAAAGTAGAAAATGAAAAGCTGGCAGCTGCTGTGGGTCAAATCAGGAGCTGTAAGCTCCTGGTCAAACCCAGCCACTATCATGCTCTGAGCCTCTGACCACAGATAGTCAGCGAGCTAGAATACTAGAACTAATACTAGAATTACGATTATTTAAGCTAGAGTACTAGCAGAATTACAATTATTTAAGCTAGAGTACTAGAACTAATACTAGAATTACAGTTATTTGAGTTAGAGTACTAGAACTAATACTAAAACTAAATTTATTTCTTCTTTATTAATCTCTATTTCACCAATCAAATTTTATTGAAAAAACAAACGTTTTGATAGCTGATCAGCTATCTTTATCAGTGGTATAATATAATATACATGTAAAACCCGAATTCTATTTATAGCAAACTGTCATATAAACACTGAAATAGAGATTAATAAAAAAGAAATATGAATACACCCAATCATTCAGGACTTCATATTATAACTAAATTTATTTGAGCAGAACTAATACTAGAACTAAAATAAAATTCTGGACTAAAACGCCACTAGTCCCAATATCTCCATAATGAACACCTCTATACTGTTTCTGATCCTAAATATTCCACAATTGCTGTCTATTATAAGTTTATAACATTGTGTATATACTCATCCATAACATCCCAGAGATCTAAATGTAACAATCCATACATGAACGCCTCTATCTGATACTAAATATCTCATTATTATATTAACTTTTTATTATAAATATTGTGTCTCTATTATATATCACTCATCCATAACATACCACAGATCTAAAGGTAACAACCCATACATTATTCCTGTTGGGGGCTCTAATGTTTTAGGAATATGGGGATATATTGAAGGATTTAGGGAAATGATAGAACAAGTATGTCTTTGTAAATGTATATCTGTTATCTTATGAAGCTGTTGACTTAAATCTCTAATTTTAAATGTCATCCCTAATGCCTAATCCAACGAACGTTTGTTTTCTACTTAACCAGTCATGTATCATTGTACTCCATACATATCAATACTTAATAAAGAGACCTATGTATCATTGTACTCCATACCCATCAATACTTACTAAAGAGACCTATGTATCATTGTACTCCATACCCATCAATACTTACTAAAGAGACCTATGTATCAATGTACTCCATACCTATCAATACTTACTAAAGAGACCTATGTATCAATATACTCTATACCTATCAATACTTACTATAGAGACTTATGTATCATTGTACTCCATACCTATCAATACTTACTAAAGAGACCTATGTATCATTGTATTCTATACTCATCAATACTTACTATAGAGTCCTATGTATCATTGTATTCTATACTCATCAATACTTACTATAGAGACCTATGTATCATTGTATTCTATACTCATCAATACTTACTATAGAGACCTATGTATCATTGTATTCTATACCTATCAATACTTACTATAGAGACCTATGTATCATTGTATTCTATACCTATCAATACTTACTATAGAGACCTATGTATCATTGTATTCTATACTCATCAATACTTACTATAGAGACCTATGTATCAATGTACTCCATACCTATCAATACTTACTATAGAGACCTATGTATCATTGTACTCCATACCCATCAATACTTACTATAGAGACCTATGTATCATTGTACTCCATACCCATCAATACTTACTATAGAGACCTATGTATCATTGTATTCTATACTCATCAATACTCACTATAGAGACCTATGTATCATTGTACTCCAAATCCCCTTTTGTATTAAATTAGTGCATGGCTGGCTATAAATGTTTCATTGAAATACTTCATCCAGGGTGTCCTAGATCAATTTGATGATATAGTAATGGCAGTGGGAAGTGGAGGTACTGTAGCTGGTATGGCTATTAGTAATTACCTAACTGGATCAAAAGTGAAGTGAGATATTACATTGATCTACATAATAATTATTTTAAAACATGCATAACTGAATGATGGATGGATGCATACTGGAATTTGTTTGACTTGATCTATATACCATGATGTGGAAACAGCCAGTCATGTAGGACATTGTGTGATAAATCTAGAAAATGTCCGGTAAATTAAAACTAAACTGTATACAAAGTATATGAGGAGCAGGACAAGAGTGATGAAAATAGGTCAAAATGTCCAGCAGTTAGCTCAATATTTTATCTACTTTCTGGTTTCTGATTCTTCCAATGAAAATGAGCATTTTCTCAATAATTAGCATTTTTAAGTTATAATATATCCACAGATGTAATATATATAACATTTTGATTTGTTTGGTATAATAATTATTAATCTCTTATACCAAATAGAATACATGCAGTATGTGTGTGTGATGATGCTGAATACTTCTACAATTTTGTTGATGATCATTTCAAAAAGCTAGGCCTGACAGAAACTAATGGACTGCCTATTAATGTTAAAGATATTGTTGATATCATTGATGGACACAAAGGAAGAGGCTATGCACTTTCTACTTCTGAAGAACTTAGTATGTATTTCAAATATCATGTCATGTATTCATCCATATTTGCTAAAGAATTAGCACTTTTGTATGCAGCTCTGCCATTATTATTTCTCAGCATGGTGATATTGAAAAGCTTTGTGATCCTTTCTTTGTAAGGCAGGTGAAAATGTGAGAGTTCTGCCAAAACGTACAACATCAACGTTTGTCTAATGAATTTCCAATAATGACCTTTTGAGGCCAAATTTGCACATATACATACAGCACTTTAATGGTGCAAATTGTGGTTTGATTATATGGTTGATGCATGCTTCATAAATATCAAGGTACAATCAGGCCATTAAGAGATAAGAGGGGCTCGGGAATGTAATTATAATGTATAATATGTGTAGCACCTAATAAAAAAATGCAATGCATTGAAAATGTGCAGATTACATATATATGAGGTATGTGTCAATTATTTATTGATTGTAAGTATGCTTCAGTAATGCAAGAAATTGAGTTATTTCATAACTCTTAAGTGCCCATAGAATTGAGCAGTAGGCAAGGAATTTATCCTTGTTCCCCGCCCCCTCCCCTCTAGTTTGTTGTGTCTATCTGATGTGTTCACATTGCTTCATCTTCTACTTATTTCCTATAGAATTGTTAACTGAAATATCCAGCCAGACTGGATTGATACTGGACAGAGTGTACACATTAAAAGCAGTAAAAGGAATGCTAATAGAGCTTCAACAGAATCCTTCAAGATTCAAAGGAAAACGAGTTTTATTCTTACACACAGGTTTGTAATTATAGAGTAAGATACTTTGTTCTTCCTCTGATATTTTTGCCCTCTAATTGCTCACAAAACATCTGGTAAGCTTTTGATGATAATAATTATATAAAGTTGCTTCACTAGACCCTTTCCATAGTTCTGGCTACACAAAACTATATATGAGGGTAGCTGGCATGTATGAATATGATCTCTGGTTTGTGGTTTATCATAAGCACTAATGATGTTCATTTAGGGGGGAGAAATACCTTTATTGCCAAACGACAATAAGAATAAAATACATAGATTAAAATTGGGTACATAGAGCTTCATATTGAATCCACAAGTTGGGAACTTATAACATGTTTCAATTAAAGGGTTAAATGCTGCCAAGAAAATCAGTGGTGACAAAGTATCATCTTGGTAAACACCTCTTTCTCTTTTAAAGATGGGGTTACACCAGTTTGTTGTTTGATTGTAGCAGAGAGTTGAGAATAACTGTTGGTGATGTATGAAACAAACTCCGTGGGTAGTTTGATATAATCTAAGATGTCGTGGATTAGTGAGTGAGAAATAGATCCAAAAGCACTCTTCAAATCTAAAAATGATATTGCAAGGGGTAATCCATGTTGAATAGCATTATCTGAGATAGAGCAGATAGATACTACACATTCATTTATTCCTGATAAAAAGCCTTTCTGTATACTTGGATCTATGATGTTATTATCAAGAAGAAAATGTTCCAATTTTTTGGCTACAATTTTATGAAGAGCTTAGAGACAACAGATGTAAGGGCTATTAGGCGATAATTACTAGGTTGTGATGGATCACCACTCTTTGGAATCAAGATTATTTCAGCTTGAAACCATGAAGGTGGAGCATCTTGTGAAAATAATAAGATTTTGGAGAATAGCCAAGAAACTATGAGTGCATGGGAGATTACGAAGATGAAAATATGTAATTCTATTTCTATCTGGAGAGTATGATGTTGAACGGTTTTGAAGAGTACGCTTAATGATACCAGTTATAATTGGTGATAAATCAAATTCATATTCAATATCTGAGATTGGCTAATCCATTCTGGCAGTTTAGTATATGAGGATTCTTTGTTTGAGTATGACAATTTAAAGTAATTATAACATGCTTCCTGTGAAAAGGTTGGAGCCTTGAGCACATTATAATTCTCACAAACTGATTTAGAAAATTTCCAGGGGTTTTTTTTTGGAAGGCTTTTTCTTGTTTCTTGGTGGAACTACGTTGATGTAGATGGTCAGCTGCTTTCTTAGCTTTATTATGGGTTCTCATAGCATTTAGAAACCGAGTAGGGTTAAATGGCAATGTGTATCTTATATCATTCTTTATTTTAGTCAAATGCTTTGAAAGGTGTACTATTGTTATTTCTCGATGGGAGTTTTGAGATTTTTGAAATGGCTTCCGTTTCAGGATCCCATGATGGTCAAGGTGTGATTCAGTCAGGGTAGCAAATTCATCAGCCGCTCTTCTTGTAGAGATAATATTATTATTCAGCTCCAGATGTAAAGGAAGGATCATAGTAGCAAGTTCTTCATTAATAAAACACCAGTTTGGTTTAGAAAGGCTGCCACGAGTCGCAAATTGCGAGAGGGGAAAGTGTGTTTGTGACACCATTTTCTTTTCTATATAAAAAAAAACGTCTATCAGACCGTTCTAGGGTTGCTGCAAGACTTTCTCCTAAGCACTGTTTAAAGGAGAATGTTTTTTTGTAATGCTATTTGAAAGAGGTAACTGACTACTTACTATGTAATTGAACAGACTACCTCACTCCAACTAGCTCTGTGCTATATTATTTAGAACAGCCAGACTCACTTCTGGCATCAATACATGAATTATTAGCACTATGAATTATAAATAATAATAATAATGAAAATAATATAGTTTCGTCTCTGCTTAAGGTACTGGCTTGGTTTGCAGATGGTTATGGAAGGTTCGTCTTGTCCAGTTTGGGATACAGTGGCTGATTGTATGGGTGACCACCTTGTTACCTGTAGAGGCAATGGAGACATGATTCATCGGCATGACAGCCTATGTGATGTCCTTTTTTCTGCTGCCCAGTCTGCTGCCTTAGCCCCTAAGAAGGAGGCCCCTTCCCTTGTACCTGGTTCCAGTAACCGCCCGGCAGATATCTTTCTCCCTTGCTAGAAAAATGGACAATCAGCAGCTTTTGATGTTACAGTAGTATCACCTGTCTAACAACTTACCATCAATAATGCTGCTGTTACTCTAGGCCATGCTCTTTCTGTGGCAGAGGAGCGTAAATGTCGTTTGCATGACAATGACTGCCATCAAGCAGGAATCTCTTTCATCCCTCTAGTAGTTGGGTTGTTGGGGGGCTGGAGCAAGGAGGCTACAAATGTAATCAGAGATCTTGGAAAGCTACGGGCCCATCGTTGCGGGTTGCCCCCCTCTAACTCCATCTTCCATCTATTTCAACGGTTATTCGTCACTCTCTGGCGAGGCAATGCCTGTATGTGGGCTTCAAAATTACCCATATATTTAGTGTTATATAATAATAATGATGACAATAACAATAATAATATATAGTAGATCTAATAATAAACTTCTGTTATATGTTGTTGATAATAGTAATAGATAATAATAATAATAATAATAATAATAATAATAATAATAATTACAATCATAATTATAATAATAATGAACTTTAATTATACTATATAGGTGGTATACACAGTGTATTTGATGGAAAACTAGATGAAATCATGAAGTCAACAGATGTTACTAATAAAGTATATAATTTGGATGATTTTATTAATGATTTGTGAATAATAATTAATAATCTCATGATTTAATAATATTTATGTTCTAATGTGATACAACCATAATGTCAAAAATATAAGTTTTGAATATTTCTTCATTACAAAGCAGTGTCTCCATTGTACATATACATGACATTGTTTTCATAGTAGATTCTAACACAAAAAATAAAGTTTTTCAGCATTTAAGCGTATGACCGAAAAATTACATGTTTCGCTGTTCGCGAAAACATTTACGCTTAGTACTCCTTCAAGGTTCTAATGACTTCCTCATGTCTGAAACTCAACAACCTATTATACTTATTTGTTAAAGATCCTTGCATCATCTTTATGGTGTTTCTCTGTTATCAGTTGCTCGAGTGCACGTTCTTTTAAACGTACGCCACTCCTTCACCGAAAGGCGCGCGTACTTCTGCAAACTCACGCCCTACGGACCATAGTAAGCTATTATAATTACAGTAATACGAGGAATATTGTAAGCATACTGCTATATTAAAATTTTCTACTAATCAAGGATGTATGGTGATGAAACAAAACACTTTCATGACAATACTAAAGAAAATATCACCGTAATTATTATGCATAAGAGAGTCCCGCCCACGCTTGCTTGCAGATATATATATGGATCAGATCAGATCAGAGCGAGACCAGCAAGAAGCAAGTGCACTGATGGCTTTCAAAATCAATCTAAGCAAAAATATGAACAAAATAAGTGTCTGCAATTATGATGCGTTACAAAAGATTTTTCGTGCTGAGTCCTGTAAGACAGAATCTGACGAGCCGAGAAAGAAGAATCAAGAAGGAGAATGCGAGTGGAGGAGCATGCCAACCTGCAACATGGAAATGATGTTAATTTCATCGTATGGTGACGAGTTTATTCCACTACTAGATGCTGTACCAAAGTTACTAGATAACGCGGTCGAAGCAAGTGAAAGATTAATATTAGCTCGTAAAGAGTTAGATGCGATTCTGGACAAATGCCGTGTGGATGATGGAGTGATGCTCAAATACTTCTGCACCGATTTCCCAGGAGCACAGTTCCCAAAATATTACTATATTGATCGGGTAAAGAAGTTCTTTGAACAGTCTGATAAAGATGGAGGTAGGTTCATATCAGTCGTAATTAATCAAGTTATTCATTCTGGAATTTTTTTTCCACCTCTTTCATAACTACATAGCTGTGTTATGGTACACTGGTCATGGCGAGAGAGGTACTGGTAACTGGTGTTTTAAGGATGGAGTCATAACTCTTGATGACATTTTTGGTCTATACATGGATCATTTCAGAGGGAAAAGATTAACAGTTGTAAGTGATTGTAGCTATTCAGGTAAATGGATCAGTGATTGTGTTAAAAAGATGGATGAGATTGGTATACCTTCTTGTGGTCATCATGCCAGGGAGCAAGGAATACTTCTTAAAGTGTTTTCATCTTGTCAAGAGGATGAAGAAGCAACCATAGGAGCATACAGTAAAGCTGCAGGAAACAATGAAAAGAAAGGCACTGTTACATTCAGTGTTAAACAGTTAGATTCAGGTCAAAACGCATGTTGTGGTGACTTTAGACACATCTACTGTCGTAAGAAAGCATCAGAGCAGTGTGAGATAAGTTCCAATAGTACATGGGAAGATCGAATAATAAATTGCTCACTTGTTTATTTAGTTCGTGGTACTGATAAAGAAAGACCAGCATGGTACTATGTGCTAGTTGATAAGGCCAAACAAGTGGAATTCAAAATACAGCTTAAAGCTGACACTATTAATCTTGAAAAGTTTGGAAAAATTCTCAACTCTGGGTATGGAATAGGACCACCAGATGATGTAACAACAAAAATTAAAAGAAAGTTTGGTGTACTTAATCCATAAGAATGCTTTGTCTGTGTATATTAATTATATATTGCCTTTTTTTATTTATATGGAGTTGACCTCATGGGAAAATGTGTGTAATTAAGTATGTTCATTATCAATGTAAGGTTAATTGAACTTGTGCTGACAGTGGACTGACTATAATTATTTATTGGTTTAACATTTTGTAAAGAGTTAAAAATTCTGTTATAATATTACGAAACTGTAATTTAAAATGCATGAAGCTGCAATCAGATTTGCAGTGTCAACTTGATTATTCAATAATAAATTATTGTGAGAGGGGCATTTGCCTTCCTTCAATATAAATAAAGTAGACACAAAGCAAACATCAAATGAATGATATACTGTCATGATACTTCAACTACTACATTTGCAAACCTAATTCAAACAACAAAATTGATGTCATAATTGTGACATGTTTAAAAACATGAATGTGCTGATTTAGTGATTATGTTTAGTACTAGTGTAGCCTGTGTATCATTCAACTAATGTTTATCATTATTGCATGAACAGTTGTCATAATAATAATTTACTAACATGAGATCTCAGCAACAAAATTAAACTTAGAAAAAGGAAATTTTTGTAACCTATATACATTTGGTTGAATAACAAATTGCATTGCATGGCACACTGCAAAAATGTTTTGGTTACTTCAGTTTGCTATCTCAACTGCATCTCATAAGACTCTGGCTATGGGATAACCAGGCTTATGGCTCACAATAATTTTGAACAAAAAAGCGTTTAAATTTAAACTTTTGTATATACAAATGGATTGTCACTTCATGTCAGGATAGTATGGTAGCTATATTACCCTAACCAATAAGTATAATACTTACATATACAAACCAACGGAATAAAATAATTTAACGATTCAGTAAAAAAATATAACCTGATATAACCAAACCCAATACACTTAGCATATACACCTAGCATATACATTTAATATAATTCTTACACCATACCATACCATATACAATATAACAACAATGTTAACATTATTCATGAAGTATCCTTATATGAAGAAATAACCATATTATTATGTGTAACATTCCACTTGCAACAATAATAGCTGAATTCAGGTGTCAAAGAGTAAATTCAGGTCAGTTCATTTTCTTAGCTTTTGGTGTACTAAGTAAATTGATGACTGAGAAAATTATTCTCTTCAATTTCAAAAATGTACAAAATTGTTTTCTTTGAGAGTTCTAGTTGGACTCAAATCAACATACAGATACTGAAAACTGTATTTGCCTCTGCATACTGATTCAGAGATACTTAAATTTTATTATCCTTATTTATTTGCCTTATTCTAGTAATGTTATGTCATCAATTACATTTAAATGAGTGCTGGCTAACTATATGAATTACAATGACATTGGGATATGGTTTGTGTTTTGTGACATGACATGATATGTTAGTTCATGAACGTTTAGGGACATACACTTAAACTGATTTACTGGTAGTAGAATCTCAGCTATAATTTCTGACATATATAACGTTCATTTTTATGTTTTTACAATTTTATTTCTGAGTAGAAGTTCTCATAAAACAAGAAATTAATCTTTTATCATAAAAAATAGGTAAACTTAACATATTAAACAATCATGATAGTAGAGCTGTCATTTATTGCCGGGCAATTAAATAATAATTTTATTCTATTGTTCACTGTTGAACAATTCATTAATAGATGTTCGTCCATCTATTATTCTCATAAGTTTAATCCTGTGGATTCTAGAGGTAATACCAAGTTCTGTCTCAAGTATTTCTTCATCGAATTCAGACAGAAGTGATCCTGTTATGCTTTCTTCACTGAATTTATTTTTATATTTACTAAGACCAAGTTGATCAAGTAGCTGGAGTACCTAAATAGGAAATTTAAAGTTATAATAATTATTGTAATAAACAAGATCTCATTTTGTCTTCTACCTGATCAGTGGATAAGTTTATTAGTTCTATCTTTTTGTTAGGAAGATCGTCACTGGTCTTTTTAACTTCACTGGGACTTACATCTAATGTAGAAATACGAAACAAGCAATTTATTCTGCACTGAATATAAATTCTGTGTGTGTATCGAGATACTAACCTTCATCAACCTTTTGTTTCAAATCGTCAACATATTTCATTAGTCCAATGTTGCTACATTGTAAATGTAGGAGTTTGTCTTTTAGTACATCAACATCATTACATTGTGGATAATTATAAAATGTTGAATCAACTGAAGAATATTCGCTTGATGGGTCAACGCTTGATGGGTGAAAAAATGCTTGATAAGAATAGTTTGTTTGTAAAATTACACTAGAAACAGAAGCACATCTGTTAGTGACTGACGTCAAATCTGTCAGGTATAAAACAGGTTTTAGAGTTAGTGTTACTCCATTTCGCCATGCTTGTCCATCTTGAACAGACTGGAAAACCATAGTTTGTGCTTTAGTTTCAGTTGCCGACACATCTGCAATCACTTTCTTAACACATGATGGATGAAAATTCTCAAAAACATTTTTACTTTTCTTGTGAAGCTGTTGTCGCTCATCTTCTTCAAGCTCAACCACCTCAAAAGTGATTGGTACCTTTGTTAATATCTCCACAATACTTCCGGTATGTGGACTTCCTTCACTTGTTTGATCTGATGCAATGATGGATTGTTCTGAACATAACATTTTCAGCGTATATGGCATAGACATTTCCTGTTTATTCTTCATAGAATAGAACATGGCTTTAACTGGTAACCTTAAGTGCTGCACTATGTCTGAAAGGTACAGTTTGATTTTCGAAGCTTCAGTTGTAAAAGAGATTTTCATTGACTCGTGAAGAACTTTCAGCTCATTGGATGGTATGCTGATACACTTCAATTTCTTTCGGCCATCAAATCCTTTCAGAACCAAAACTTCCCCTTCAGTAAATGAGGATAGCTTTTTTTTCCCAGTAAAACTATTTTCAACTGCTACCACTTGTGGCAACGAAAGTGTTTTAAATAGATCTCCAGTCGTTGGGATTGAAAATCCAATTTCAGCAATCTCAGCATTTTCAACTGGATCATACAATATACTACACTGTATAGAAGAGTTAATAGGTACTATTAGTTTCCTCCCTGAAGAACTAATAGCATGGACTACTGTTGTTTTCTTTACAAAGTGTACATCAAACAATTCCCCGTCATGAAATGAATTTCCACCAATACCATAGATTGACTCACAGACTGATAAGCGTAATGGAATATGATTTGTGAATTTGGTCATAACTTCGTGGAGTGGCAATGGAGGTGATACTCTGATTGTATCATATATCTGTTCTTCTCTTTTAGTTAGGGTGTCATGATTACACACTTCATTAGTCTTTGTAGATATTTGCAGAGTCTGTAAGCTGTTTGTTATTGTATACGGGGGTTGCTGAATCATTGTTGGCTTTGGGGGAATAGGAGGAGGTAGGTTACTTGGTTTAGGAGGTAGAGGAGGAGGTAGCTCAGGTAACATATTATTGTCTTCCATTGCCAGATCAGGTGTGTAATAGTTACTAAAAATTAAATAGAACAACAACAGTTACCAATCAGGAAATTGTTATTCAACAGTAGTCTATTTTTTAGTGTTTTCTTTATACAATTGGTGCATGACCAATTAGCTATATACCAGTCCATATAAGAGTTTTGAATATCTAATTTAGTCTCATTATTGTGCACGCTTATCTTTCGCTTAGGCATTTGAGAATGTAGCAAGTAGTAAAAGCAAATACAGGTATGGATAAATAATCATATAGTCTAAATAAAGTCAAAAATGGAATCAATTTTCTACAACTGTTACATAGGTAGATATCCACTCACATATTAAATAGTATCACTACATCTTCTAAAGTCAATAATTACATTCCTTTGTTCAGATACATTTTAACTTGTCCAGGAGTTCTTATTTAAGAACTGTTAACCTCACTATTAGGTGCATGCATGTTGGCCAACAGCATTCAAGAACGTATAATGCTAAGTTAAGGGCCACATCATACATATCTACATCTGCACACTCTATACAAAGTAACTATGTACCAACATAACACAACACACAAACAATAATTATTATAGTTTCATTCACAATAGTTTATCATGCAGCTTACCTATTATAATTGCTAATCAGTCCAAAATATCAGTTTTCTTATACCCAAGTAATGCTTCACTTGAATTTTTTCGTTATGGCAATAAGACAAAGTGCAAACACGCAATGCTGTAATAATCCATAAATTGGCTTTATTCCAGCAGTCTAATCTTATTAGCACTGCATATATAACCTATATAGACAAATTCCTGTGTCCATGTAAAGCAGCAATTAAATAATTAAATCAAGAGCCAATCATATTAGGCATGGTATGTACTCAAACTGGATAGGTAAAGGAGAAATCTAGAATTAGTATGGCCTGATGAAATTCAAAATAGAATATTTGGCATATTAAATAGGACCAGGCCTATACTAACAAGCATTCCAATTAGACAGTAGATCTGATTGGTTGGAACAATTGCAATAATGTCAGTATAGGTTGAATTAAAGCAGAAAGGTCTATAATGCTATTGAAAATTCATTGATTATAATATTAATTGTCCAAGATTCAGTTACACTCTAACAGTGGAGCTGTAAGGTTAATTAAGTGCTCTGCTAACCTTTTTGCAATCATCTACTGTACCTTCAAATATGTACTTGTCTAGCCAGGCTCCGCTGCCTGACTAGTATTTATATATAAAGCTGTGCAAATGAACTGTTCTACACCATTTACTTAAAATTATTATAATTATACTTCTGTCAAGTTCTGTGTTTGTGAACACATAATAGTTAATTAATTAATCATTTTTACCCCTCCCTTCTAGATTTTAGCAATGAATGAAGAAACAAAGTTGAATATTTGTAAGTTAATAATCATTCTCTTTATTAAATTATAATCAACTACTTGATCCAGTGTATATAGATATAATTTTTAGCAACAAAGTACATTAAGGTTATTGTAATATTCCTGTAGTACATGTTACCGATATTCACAGTACACTTGAGATGGTAGACAATGTTCACAAGTGGTTGATTGCAAACAATGAAAAGTGAGTGATTTTTCAGGTGAATTCAATATCATTGTCCAGCTTAGACTCATGGGGCCAGACGTTCAATGAGAAGGGAACATCTAGAAACAATAGAATGCATATGTCGTCAAAAGTCATCGTATCATACTGCAAGAATTTATTTTGACAACAAGAGAGATGTCTAAACCTTAGTTTCGCTTACTCCCACTCTAAACAAAGATGGGTCCAGTGGATTACTAGCTATTGGATGTTTCGTTCTGAGAGTCACCGGAAACCAGGTAGAGTTCATGTAGATGTTAGCTGCAAAAATCAATTAGATGTAGGTGGAGCAACGTTTGTCAGATCTATAAGTCTCGAATTATAAAAATCATATTCGGATGTTTCCTCCTCATAGATCATCTGGGCCCTTGAGACTATATCCAACCAAAACAGAGCCATCAGACCCTTGACAACATCTCTGTGGAGTGTGGACAATATATACATTGTTTCCTGCATGTGAAGGATTGCCCAGGGCAAATCAGTCCAAACTCTGCAGTGTCCTGGCATCCAGTTAAATACCATTCAAGCTATGCTTGACTCATTAAGTGGTTATGTGGCTGTTTGATATATTGTTAATGTATAAAGTAGTACTGAAGTGTATTATTATCATTTTATCAGTCATTTAAACAACAGAGCTGTACTAATGAAAGAAAATACTTACCATTCAGAAGCATCTTTCTTGTGTTTTTAATAATTATTACAATGATTGCTTTTCCACATGTTTGTTAATCTGTGCATACCAGATTTTTTGATAATCTCCCCTTATTTGGCACTGCACAGTTCTCTTATTGGGCCAGATGACACAGTAAATTATGATTATATTATCACTAACAGCATTAACACTTTGTTAATTGCCTTAAAGAGCACACACTCACCATTGTTGAGCTAATTTGGCCCTGATTCAAAACATCAAAAACGCTGGTGCAAACGTATTTATACATAGTTACATGCTCTTTTATTTAAATAAAATTTAATATTCTATAATTATAATTATATATTCTATATAATTATAATAATTATATTCACCAATGCACAGATTCGCATGAATAGCCTTGACCTTCTATTAGAGCTGCAAAAATTAGTATTAATGTATGTATTTGTTCATAACATGTCCTCTTTTTGAGGCATCTATTTCCATTTTCAGAATAGAGCTGATTTTATTATCAGGTGACTTGGCCACCATGCCAATGGAGTATGGATTAGATCCATCAGAAGAAGCAGAAATATTTAATCCTTCTTATTATGAAGACTTTGAGAAAGTGGTAGAAGCTGTGTCAAGAATTAACAGCAATGTCTATTACATACCAGGAAATGTTAGAATTACAAGTATAATTATTATTACATGTCATTGCTTGAGATTAAGATACTTCCATACAGATGACTACTGGCTACTCCCTGTGGTTTAGTTGGTAGAAAATGCAATTGCCTATAATGCCAAGGTTATTGGTTTGAGTCATGTCTTTGGGAATTCAGATTGCTCTATTAAACTATCTTTCACGGATCTTTAATCAAATACGTGTACACATCTACCTCCTATCATTTACAGTAAATACAAATTACATACATATAGGCATACAAATTTAAATATTTGTACACATATACATGTACATCAATACTATTATATAAACAGCGTTTCAATTAGGGGGGGAGGGGCATTTGCCACCCTTTGCCAGAATCTCACCTTCCCCCCCAAGTCTTTTGCCCCCTTGACTATTTTTATAAACAAAGGCCTGATGTTAAGCACATGTACGTACTTACATGTATAGATTCATACAGAAATATGTACATACATACATACACATATACATACTTGTGTTTGTACATTCATACATACATCTGTCTGTATAGCATGATGTTCCAAAGACCTATGTGTTGGATTCCAAACCATCTCCACCGTGTAATGTTCATCTTCGCTGCTTGTCTATAGCACCTAATCTTTATGTTGCTGGATTGGGTGGTAGTGTACCAGGTTATCAGGATGGAAAAAAACTATGGGATGGTAAATTCACATGCTAATCATAACTGCAAACCTTTATGATGGAATTTACAAATTTATGCTCTAAAGATTGTTCATGTATACCCAGTGGTGTGGAAACATTGAGCCAACTACTGGACATTTTGACCTAGTTTCACTACTCTTGTCCTGCTCTCATATACTTTGTATACAGTTTACTGAACATTCACTACATTTATCAGATAATGTCCTACACGACCGGCTGTTTCCACACCACTGTGTATACCTTAGCCTCGAAGTTATATATGTTATGTATATTACATAGACTCAGTTTTATTTTGACTGTGAGCTATTAGAGATGTGAACAGACTGTGAGCTATTAGAGATGTGAACAGACTGTTAGCTATTAGGGATGTGAACAGACTGTGAGCTATTAGATATGTGAACAGACTCTTAGCTATTAGGGATGTGAACAGACTGTGAGGTATTAGAGATGTGAACAGACTGTCAGCTATTAGATATGTGAACAGACTGTGAGCTATTAGGGATGTGAACAGACTCTTAGCTATTAGATATGTGAACAGACTCTTAGCTATTAGGGATGTGAACAGACTGTCAGCTATTAGATATGTGAACAGACTGTCAGCTATTAGATATGTGAACAGACTGTGAGCTATTAGGGATGTGAACAGACTGTGAGCTATTAGATATGTGAACAGACTGTGAGCTGTTAGATATGTGATCAGACTGTGAGCTATTAGGGATGTGAACAGACTGTGAGCTATTAGAGATGTGAACTGACTGTGAGCTGTTAGAGATGTGAACAGACTGTGAGCTATTAGGGATGTGAACAGACTGTGAGCTATTAGATATGTGAACAGACTGTGAGCTATTAGAGATGTGAACAGACTGTGAGCTTTTAGGGATGTGAACAGATTGTGAGCTATTAGAGATGTGATCAGACTGTGAACTATTAGGGATGTGAACAGACTGTGAGCTATTAGATATGTTAACAGACTGTGAGCTATTAGATATGTGATCAGACTGTGAGCTTTTAGAGATGTTATCAGACTGTGAGCTTTCAGAGATGTGAATAAACCATGTGAGTAATTAGGCATTTTACTAACAAGCTAACACGAATTATTTTTCTTACTCATGGAGATTACTTTATTTCAATTTTTAGGTTTTCCATACAGGAATCAGGAAGAGATGGGAGTGGATCTTAATAAACTATTAGATCCATTGATGAAATCAGAAACCTCTCCTTTAACAGAAGATGATCAGTTAATTCTTATGACTCATTGTGGACCTACTGAGTCATGTGAGATATAGTAGATTTGTACATGTAGTATAGTTTGTGAATTTTGTCCAAAAACAAGCAAGTCTCATGAACCCCACATTGTATAATATAGAAGTAATCCACTAGTCCATTGACTAGTGTTGACAAATAATTAACCTCGCTGTGAGATTACTGTACTTATTTTTGTATCTAATTTGTCCAGTTGAATGCAATTTTGTCGGCTAAATATCTGTAAAATGGCCAATTACTGGATGTTATTTTGAGTACTGAGTGTAGGGTTGGGTGATATTGAAATTTCCCTGATGCATTAAGTAAATATAGTGATAATTACAATAATTGCGTATGATTATGTATCCTTAATGTGAGGTAATAGTTACTTCAAATAAGTACATAAATTGACTTAATTAGTTGCCATTGTTTTTGCTGAAAAATGCTGGTAGTCACTGGGAATCAAACTCATGGCCACTGACTTCAGCCACCAGTGCTCTCGCCACTGAGCTACGACAACCAGAAATCCGTTAAGTGCTTCACAATCTTCTATATACTATTAATTAGAATTTAGCGTTTATTTTCAATGTGAGGTGAGATTCGCAAACCATTCTAAATAAAGTGGCAATATGATTAATTGCAACATAAATAATTGCGATATGGCGATATAATTGCCAAACACTAGTACAATGCCACAGTTAGACCTACATGAATGGGTAGGGCACTAAGTAGTAAGGTAAGTGTGTACATTTGTTTGTGGTGTGTCCACCTCATGTTTGACCTTTTAAGCTTTCAGGAATAATTAACCATAATGAAAATAATGGATGTTAACGAGTCGCCAATGTTCGTAGTTTTCCCAAATGTTTTGCAAACACACACACACACACACAATATGATTATCATGCCCTTCCTATGCTTTGCAGCGAGGGTAATTACTGATTAATACTCAGAGATGTATTATTATCTATTTACTTTGTATCCTAGCAACCACTATTATAATGGATGATCCACTTCACCCTATAATATCAGGAAGTACAGCTCTTTATGGATTGCTTTGTAAACCCGAAATGGTAAGCTATATTATACATACATGTATCAGTGGTGTAGCACAGAACAAAGGAAGAATATGCTGCAAAGCTTGGGATTATTTTTATGGCTTGCAGGGCCATCCCTGTGATTGCTTTCCATGGGGTTGAATCTATATTTTTATGTTTGTGTTACATGTGTGGTATGTTATGTTGTTAAGGAAGTTGTGTCAATCTGGGTGGGTTGATCAATTAATGGGTGTAAACTAACACGTGCTTGAGCTACACCAGACTAGTAGGTAGCTCGTACCCAGACTCTTAAGACGGTGCTGTCTTAAGAACCTGGATACGAGGCTAGCCATCAGGATGGAATGAGCTTATAGAAACTGTTGTTATAGCTGAAATACAATGCAAACCCTATACAAGAACTGAAAAACTGAAAAGTAAGAAGAATGGAAATCAAGCAAACTATATAAATAGAAAGTCATCAGCAATTAAAGATTGTTGGTCATTACAAAACGATACCTTTTTGCTGAGTATACAGTATCTTGTTTACTAATTCATAATGGGTCAGTGAATTTCAGTTTCAAATTGCTGCTTCTTGTCAATTTCATATATGTGAAATGTGCACTAGAAAATCAGTCTCATTTGATTTTCAATTTTTTTACGACATTGTTTGTTCAATTGATTACTTTTTAGTCATCTTATTATAAACCCCCTCTTGAAGATATGTTTTTGTCCTACCTTGATTCCAAATTTTGTTAGATTCTGGCACTAGATGGCTGAAAATCGAGCAGTTGCATTTGGTAAAACTTGAAAATCAACATTTTTGCGTGCATAGTCATAAGTATATGATGTACTGTATAACAGGAATCTTTTGTTGGGAATTTATTTTCACGCACTGGTCTATACGTGAAAATTAAATTCATGAAATTTTAGAATTGACTAAAATTTTATATTGCGCATGTATTTTTACGTAAAAAGTAACTCCTGCAAACATTTAAAAATCAAATAATAATTCCATTGAAATTATGGTGTTATACGGTAGATAAGTAAATGTTTGTATGTATTTCAGTTTAGAATGGGTTTTATTTTCACACTGTAGCAATCTAAAGTTCTAATGAACATTCATGGACACTCACATAATAGTTTTGGTGAACTCCAATTTGGAAATATATCAGTAATTAATCCTGGACCACTCATGTAAGAAGGTGTAATGCATGGTGGGGAACTGTCACTGATTTCAGATGGTGTGCCACATCACTGGACTGCCAGACCTCCCCTGCACCTTACCCAACAACTGCATTTATGGCAAAAGTTGAATGTTAAAGACTTGGAAGGGGGGGGGGGGGGGGGCAATGTACAGAATTTGCTGTGCACAAGAATTGTGTAGCAGGCCTGGGGGCATGCTTCATTACTCACATATATATATATATATATATGTATATATATATATATATATATATAATTATACATACATACATACACATGTACATCCATATGTACATACATGTATATGTATATATATATTATATATATATTATATATATGTAATTTATATATATCAACTATTTTGTGATAACATTTTTGCATTCACCATAAATGAGCGCATGTTGTGGGTGTGACCATTACTCGTAAACAAAACTTTTGCAGTCAATCAGTTTTCACGGAAAATGTGAAATTTATACCCTGCAACAATTTATGGCTCTCTTCTTGCCTTTTAAATGTTATTTATATAACTTATACTATTCTACACTATCTTGGCTAAAAGGATATTAACAGTTGCTGTTTAGTGACTTTCTCATGCCCGAAACACAACAATCTATTATATTTATTATTTTGATTATCAATTCTTCTGACTTTTTAAAGGTTCTTGTAGAGCTTTAAAAATATATTTCAGGTAGAACAGCTGTTAGTTACAATTTCTACATAAGCTATAAGCAGCTTTCTTCCCGCTGGTCTATTACATACCACGTCCATCAATTGATTGAGCCCCTGAGATTATGCAACGTCTTGTATACAACACATATGTGAATTATACAAATATATATTTAATCCCATGAATAGCAATCATAGAGAAGGCCCTGCAGGCCATAAAAAACAATGTAAATTGTAAGGTTTCTTCTCATTTAATGGGCAGTATAATTAATATCATACAGATAGCGTTTTCATTTGTTTATAATTATAACAATTATTGTTTAATTAAGTATAATAAATTATTTCATAAAGGTTCCATACTGTGTTTTCTGAATTCATTTTGAAGGTTTCTTGAACTTAGTAGTAACACAATAAATAATGATTCTTGAAAAGAATGTTTTGGCCTGAGGTGTTTTTTTCAGCTATGATTTGAGTATAACATCACTGTACATTATCACAAGTCAGTATAACATCGCTGTACATTATCACAAGTCAGTATAACATCACTGTACATTATCACAAGTCAGTATAACATCACTGTACATTATCACAAGTCAGTATAACATCACTGTACAGTATAATATCATTGTATATTATCATAGCTGAAGAAAGCCTTTGGGCCAAAATGTTCTTTTCAAGAATCATTATTTATTGTGTTACAACTCACAACTAAGTTCCATTATAGATTAATAACACTGGCTAATCAAAACATTTCAAAGAATTAAATGATACTCTGGCTAACAACGAAACAGCTCCTAGAATTAATTATTATTGGTGCATATCACGTGAGATTGAGCCAATCACATTTTCATATAATTATTAGTCACCTGATTGTTTTAAATAGCACAATTGAAAATGCATTAAACATTTAATACACAGCTACTATAAATATATAATTGAACAACTAGAAATGTCAAGCGGTATGTACTATTATCTTTTAACATTCTTTATGGTACATTAAATATTTAATGTGGCATTTGGATGGGTCTTGATTACCTTCAATTAGGTAATGTACAAAGTATGTGAACAAGGATGGGTAGCTGCAGGAACAAAATTAAAATCTATATTTGTTTATACAGGGAAGGACATTTTGGAATATACACTTTATCTCATCTACCAGCCTCTGATACCACTAATCACTCAAGATGGAAATTAATGTCTGTTAGAAGATTCATTGTGGTTTGAGTATAGGAACAACCTCATCATGAATTATATAAGACTTGTGTAAAATGTTAATCATTAAACTTTATTTATTATGTTAAGAGCTGCTGTAACGTGAGATGAACTTTATATTTATTATTTTATTATGATAAAATAATAATAATAATAATAATAATATAAATTTTATAATTGTTATCGATTCTTTTTACAAAATTAATATGATACAAGTGTTATATACACACTATAGGTCACTTGACAGAAAGGTTTATTTCAGATTAAGAATATTTTAAACAGCTCTTGACACAGAGAGGAGATCTTTTCTTTGCAAGACTACATCAGTATCCATCATATCATCATCATAATCCATTTCTCTGAAGTAGAAAAGAATAGAGATGTGTTAAAATTATCTTCATTTCTAAACTTATTAAATTAATTGTTTCTTGTACACAAATTAGAAAGATCTCTCAAACATATTATCATAAAACGCCTTTTATAATTATAGTAATATAATTGAAGGGCTCAGAACCATAGTGGACTAACCCAAAATCAACCATTGGAAATGTCCATGTTGCAGAAAAATGACTTGACTACCAAAATGTAGATTTCTTTAATTTTTATTTTCATGGTTCTCAGTCCTTCAATTATCGTGATTTAAAATTGTTACATGTGCACACTACTATGGTTTCAATCATTGCAATAATCAATGTCAGTGGAGTTCATCAAATGAGTTTGACTTTGGTAATAGCAATATACTCCATGTTTCCTTAAGCAATCTTTCATCAACTTAAAATAAACTCAGTTTCATATGTGACTGGTTCTGAGAAAATCAGGTTTATCGATAAAATTTCAATTTGTCTTACCTGACAGAGGATTAAATTAGCTCTAGAATGGTATATCATACATCACAATTGAGATAAAGACAAAACCACACAAAATTTTTATGAAACAAAACATTGATCACCAATGTAACCTATAACAACATATATTTCATAATTATAAATCCATAAGCCTGGTTTTCTCAGAGCCAGTCACATATTCTATTTATATAAGCTGAAATAATGTATTCACTATTTCATATTCTAACTCATATAAAGTATTACAATTATAACTAATCTCTTTACTTACTCATTTTCTTCATCTTCATCACATTGTTCATCAGCTACTAATATCTCATATTGTTCAGCTGCATATCTCTCCCAATCACTAGGTTTATCAACATCATCATCATCCTTTAATAATAATGATAATAATAATAATAATAATAATAATAATAATAATAATAATAATAATAATAATAATAATGATAATCATTTAGAATTATTATTATTATTATTATTACATGTGTATTTCATTATGAAAAAAAAAAAAAAAAAATCATTTAGAAGGGGGGAACGGCATCCCTTTGCCAATGTGAATAGCACAATATCTCTATATGTTACATGGCCACCCAAAAGTCTTTCAAATTCAAGTTTTCTAAATGACAAATTTTCTAAACGAAGGCCTGATAATAATAATCTGCTGCAATAATTAATTGTGTTGAGTATATTATATTATTAAGATATTTCCTGTGTAATATCTAGTATCATGTTCAGTGTGTAAATAAATAAATGTAATATTTATTTAATAGTACTGTGTGATGATGGCTATACTGCAAACTTCGTCTATCAAATTCATATATTCCATAAGCATCTCATCACACACATACTTTATTATGTAGTACAGTGATGTGTAAATACATTAATGTACATGTAAGTACAAACAACCATTTTCCAATTTTGAGGAGTACTACAGATTAGCATGTACTTATCCTCACACACGCACACGTACACACACACACACACACACACACACACACACACACACACACACACACACACACACACACACACACACACACACACACACACACACACACACACACACACACACACACACACACACACACACACACACACACACACACACACACACAGAATTAGTTATTATAATTTTGTTGCTAAGGTATCATCCCTGGGCATCTTGTTTGTGTGCTTTTTCAGTTTTGATATCACTACCTGTTCTTTCATTTTTTGAAAACGTTTTTATCATTCTTGTGTATAATACGTGTACATATAGTTCTGTTCTCTTACCTTTGTAGGTTGTAGTTCCCTCTGTTCATTATCTAAATATTTCTCAATGTTTACAAAAGTGTTGAAGAATAATGGAGTGAGTTTACTTTTCTTTAAGTCACTCAAAAGTATCTTTCCTGAAACAAAAAAGAGCACATAAATATGATATGTATGCTTCCTCCCTCCCTCCCTCCATCTCCCCCCTCTTTGTCTGTCTCTATCTGTCTGTCTGTCTGTCTCTCGTGCTTTCTGTCTATCCGTTTCTCCCCCCTCCCCAATTCCATCTGTAGTCTCTATCTATCTATTTGTCTCCCTCGCACATACCTGTTTCTTTTGGATTTATCATATCCAGTACTTGACATACTGTATTTTCAAGTGATAGACTTTCAATATTCATTTCCTCTAATCTGATCAAAATCTCCTCATAGAAATACTCTAACTCATACAGGGAAAGAACTCCATCACCATCTTTATCAAGAACCCTGAACCAATACTCAATACTGAGAGAGAGAGAGAGAGAGAGAGAGAGAGAGAGAGAGAGAGAGAGAGAGAGAGAGAGAGAGAGAGAGAGAGAGAGAGAGAGAGAGAGAGAGAGAGAGAGAGAGAGAGAGAGAGAGAGAGAGAGAGAGAGAGAGAGAGAGAGAGAGAGAGAGAGAGAGAGAGAGAGAGAGAGAGAGAGAGAGAGAGAGAGAGAGAGAGAGAGAGAGAACACACATAGATGATGCTATGTACATGGAATTATACTTATACTATTGTGTATATTAATATAATCAGTGACATTTACTATTGATTAAATATATATTATAGTGTATGTGTACATAATAAATACCTACCTTCTTGAAGTGGTTTTATCTTCCTCCGATAACAGAAACCATACGAAGTCCTTGTACTTCATCTGACAAATGGGAGTGGACTTGTCACGTGTCACAATACCAGACATCAGTTGATCAACTACACGAATATTGAGTGCTGGAGAACAGAAATTAAAAGATTTAATTAAGCTACTGAGTAACTAAGAATGTATTTATAGTAGAATTAATTATCCTATCCATCCATCTGTCCATCCGTCCGTCCGTCCGTCCATCCATCCATCCATCCATCCATCCATCCATCCATCCATCCATCCATACATCCATTTGTTCATTCATTCTTTCAGCCATCCACCATACATCCATTCATTCATTCAACCATCCATCTGTCTGTCTGTCTGTCAGTCTTTCCATTCATCCATCCATCCATCCATCTATTCATCCATCCATCCATCTATTCATCCATCCATCCATCCATACATCCATTCGTTCAGCCATCCAACATACATCCATTCATTCATTTAACCATCCATCTGTCTGTCCATCTGTCAGTCTTTCCATTCATCCATTCATCCATCCATCCATACAAACACACATACCACGATCACAATGTCTTGATAAATCTTGTACATCAATTAATAAATCATGATCGGTATCTAATTCCCAAAACTTGCAGTATATAACATAAAAATGTTCATAAGAAAAATAGTCAGTTATCTTATTAATATCATCTTCATGCTCCAATCGAGAGATAGTCTAAGAGACAAAGAGAAGAAATATAGTTATTCATATTACACACTGCAATGAGTGCTAGATACATGTATACACGAAATGCAGTAATACTTTCAATGAGCTACTGAGCTAATGATAATGTATTAACACTGTATAGTTGCCATCCATCATCAGTCCATCAGTCTTTCCATACATTTGCCTATCATCCACACATTCATCCACTATTGCATACAATGCCTGTACTCACTTGTAGAAAGTTGCTATTCCTGAGATCATGAAGTGTGATTCTTCCCTTCCAACTTTTATCAACAGTGTAAAATATACGTCCAATTACCTGCAGAACAAATAACAGTGGGTATGTACATGTATGTATGTATATATGTATGTATGTATGTATGTATGTATGTATGTATGTATGTATGTATGTATGTATGTATGTATGTATGTATGTATGTATGTATGTATGTATGTACATGTATGTATTATACTTATACATATGCATTATCTCATATATGCTATAGTATATTTGTTGTAACACAATTTTTTAAGTTTCTAATGATGTCATACTGAATTTCTGTGAATGAGTGACATCAAGTGGCAATATTATATTACACATATATTTGATTATTAATAATCCCTGACAAAGTGAGAATTGTTTCCAGGTAAACATATTGGATTATAACATATAATTATATAATATGTATAATTATACATATATATATATATAATATATTCTACAGTATATCTATTTTAAAGATCCCACTTAAAAAATGTATGTACATGTAATTATGTAATAGTATGATTAATATATATCTATCTATTTTATCAGACCTGTACATGTACATGTACATGTGTATAATATATTTACGTATGTACACTGAGAAGCCATAACATGAAAGACTTCTGTGGGGTAATATTTACCTTAACCACAAGGGAAATATATATACAATGTATTTCCCTTACAACAACCTTGTATTTATGTACACATATACATTGTATAGTAATAGACAGTGTCGCTTACAGTTTCCACATATCTTGCATGAAACTCTGGTGCTTCACGAAGGAACTCCAGTCCTGGATGATTGTCCACTATATCCTGTTATGATATAAGTACAGTACAGTCAGTACAGGTCAAAGAGACATAGATACACAGACAAACATAGACAATTAGACAGACAAAGATACAAACACTCTCATTAACACAGACAGATAAACGTCAGGAATGTGATGTTTCATTAAGCAATGCGATTTTACACATACAATATAATTTGACAGTTACCTTATTTGCAAAAAGTATTACAATTATTTGCACATTGGACTCTATATAAATGTCTGGGTACTTTATAATGAAATTAAAAATACCACAACATCATATCAACATCATTTTATGAGGCATTTCGAGAAAGAGAGAGAGAGAGAGAGAGAGAGAGAGAGAGAGAGAGAGAGAGAGAGAGAGAGAGAGAGAGAGAGAGAGAGAGAGAGAGAGAGGGAGATAGACAGACAGAATTCAAATCCACACAAGTTCAGTGAACAAATTGTTGAATATACATGTTATATGGTATCTATTTATAAATAAAACCATAAGTCAATTTCCTTCTGTGATATTTTGGGAACAATAACATCACTAACTGTACATGTAAATAAAATTTATGTAAAGAATTACATACATGTCTAAACAATAAATATTAAAATGCTTAACCTGTGCATTTTCTATACACATGCATGCCATAGTATTATATTACGGATATTTGTTAATTAAATTTTAAAGAAATAGGAAAATAAATCTTTGAAGGTCATGTTGTGCTTGAAAGAGATTTGAAAGTGTCTAGCAGAAACATTAGGACAAAACGATATTTAGAGAGCAAGTTACGAATGTTGTCAGGAAAAAAAAAAGCAAGTCTCACTAACATGTGCTATATTTGTTTACAGTTTATGAGATATAGAAGCAACCTACTAGTCCAGGAAATAAAATAGGAAACCACTGTTTTTATTGCCCACAGGGCTACCCCTATGATTACTTTCCACAGGGGAGTTTGGTCAGTGAGCTACTGGCCTAATGTATAGCAGATTCTTACTTTACATATACTTTACTACTGGTCTTAAGCTTCCTGCATACTAAAGTTTGGTTGTCTTGTTACAAAATGGCATATAATGAGAATAGGTATTCAAGTGAATGAAATTAGGATGTGATGACTTTATATGTAATATAGTGTATAGTTTAATGTCATAAGATTAATACATGATTATACTGTCACTCAATAATGAAGGATTTAAATTGGACATACACTAATAAGGATAATTATATAAAAATGGTGAAAGTAAAAGGATTGTTAAACATTCCAAACTAAATATTTCTTTGATGACAAAGTGAACATGGAATGACGTAGCTTTAATACGACATGTTGATATATTTAATAGACAAAACAGGATCACAACAAATCCCAAAAGCATACCACCAGCTGATCAATGAGTATTATTAAAAATCTGTTTTGACTCAGAGGCACTGACGCTTGATGACAATAATTTACAATTGAGTACATGTAAATGTGTACATGTATACAAACTGTACATGTACATGTACATGTATTTCAAAATACATGTACATGTGTGTAAAAAATATTATGTTTTTAGATTTATCCTGTAATGTAGAAAAACAAGTGACAAAGTTCATTTCAAATCTTAACAACATCATAACTAGGTTGTAATGACTTTATATATACTATAATGTGTTATAACTATTATTATAACTCAATTTCAAAGCTGAAAGTTGATACATTCATTATGAAGGGGAAAATAATATTATGAAAATGGTACAGAAAAACATAATCCCAAACAAAAGTTACAAACACTCTCTGAGAATAGGACGATGAAATGCATCTCTAGTGATTCTCACATCCACCACAAAGACAATAATATTACACTATGTACCATACATGTACATGTACATGTACATGTGAATAATAATGTATTTACTACATGTAACTAATCCCAACATACAAGGAATCCAGATCCTACTAGAATTGCAGAACCCATTACATGTACGTAAGTTTGAATTGAAGTATTGTTACAGACCCATTTAGTATGGAGACTGAATAAATGTGTTTACGTACAAGTAATGTTGCTTTAGTAATGAATAAACAGTATTCTAATGCATTCCATTCCATATATTGATCAAAAGAGCTAATGAATGTGTTTACATACATTAAAGAATTTATTTAATATTTTATATACACATTGCTGAGAACTGAAACATAATCTTCATAAACATATCAGTGTTTATCTTACAAAGGACTTGTGTTTATTTTAAAGTAGAGTTCGTTCCCAAACAAACATTTATAAATGCCTAAAGGTATACATAATAATGACCATTTAAAATAAGCTACAAAGTAAATTAAGACTGAGTGGTCTAGTCTCCCAAGGATTTCATTTGGGGGGGGGGTGGGGGGGGGTTAAGCCACATTAAGCAGGACTATTGAAATAATGTTCACTATTTAGTATTATGACATTGTATGTGTCTGTGGCGGTTGAGTGGTGTACGTAGTTACCCAGTTTACTGTTGAAGTTAAGCTACACTGAGCAGGACTATTAAAATGATGGTCCTTGTTTGACTGAGTGGTATAGTTACTACTGAAGTTAAGCAAAACACACACACACACACCTGCACTAGTATCTCAAAGTCCTCTTCAATCAGGTAATCTCTGTTTTGATCAAAGGAAAGAATCTGCATAAATCTTGAAGCATCATCATGATACTGTTCGATGATCCTGATAAGAGATAAAAGGTAAATAATGGCTGACTACATATAACTATGCATGGATGGATAGATGGTTGAAAGAATGAGATAGATGTATGAGTGGGTGACAGATAAATACATGTAGACAGACAGATATACGTATGAACAGATAGATGCATGTAGATAATAAATAGACACAGGGAATGAGAAACATCTATCATACATGTGTACATACATGTGTACATACATATGTACAATTTCATATAATAACATTAAAAAAGTGGTAATAACTGATTCATAAACATACTAAACTAAGCATGTCATCAAGCACAGATCTCTTTAATGACCATATATGGTCAAAAATACAGTATAAGGTGATATGAGATTGTAGAATTATATAACCAGCTGTACTAAACCACAAAAATTATTAATAGTAAATAAATTATTAACTCAGATGTGAATTCAATTATAAGCATATTATATTATATGTATATAATTATACACTTCACACACACACACACACATATATATATATATATATATATATACATCTGTATATATATATATATATATATATATATATAATTGTATATGTCATGTACATGTAAATTTGAAATATAATTATACTTTGTGGATAACCAGCTGTACAGTACTGCAAAAAAAATAATATATATACATACATGTATGTACATGTAATTATAGAATTTTGATGTCACCCATTGACCCAAACAGCTTCTCATTTGGCACTGCACAGTTCTCTCTTTGGGCCAAATGGCACAGTTGATTTACGATTATATTCTCACTAATAGATTAACTCTTTGTTAATTGGCTCTGATGTACATGTACGAATATTAACCATTTATTTGAGTTTCACACAACTAAACTGGAGACAGAAATACTTTAATTTCATCTTTATACTTTATAGCACGTCTGGTTTATGAAACACTATCTATTATTAATGTAATTATAAATCTCGAAATGTAGTTAGACAGCTGGACTGTGGGAGTGTTCCATTTCACATGTCATTTATTCCCAACTGACTATTAGTATGGTGATATCAAAATGAGATATTTATGAACAAGAAGTAGTGTATTACAATAATGAGTACTTTAGGTTATAGATTTAGTATGACTAATTTATCACTATCTTAGGCTTACTAAAAAGGTTTTAGTTTTAGTTACTAAATATAAGTGCAACTTATAATTTAGTTATAGTTTAGTTAACTTAAAGTCGTAAAGACTTACTAAAAGAGGATTTAGTTGCAGTTACAAACACTAACCAAAAGAACAGCAGAATATATATATTATATAATTATATGTATAATTACATGTATATATAATATATATTTGATCATGTGACATACATATTATACATGTACATGTACAAAGTTACATTATTCTTTGGCCTGGCTATCTTTTAGGAGTGAACATACATGTATAACAATTACACAGTTTATTAACGGAAAGAAAGCTACGTATGTACATGTATGTTGAGATACTACTATCTAGTAACTGAAACAAATAATACATTACCAAACATTATTTGAATAGGAAGGAATGCAAATAACTTGAATATTTAGCAAAACTAGGTTGCCAGGTGGACAAATTAGAAAATCAACAATAAATGGAATTGATCATGAAATTACTATCACAGAAATGAATACACCTTTCAACCTTTGAAAAATAGTATCATGTACATGTATTACACTGTACTTTATATTATGTATTTTAGGAGCCCTTTTTTTGTACCATCAAAACTGTTATGGATACTGAAAATACAATAATGAACCTTTATGGAATTATTAATTTATTTAGTGATGGAATATTGAAACTGAATCATTATAAATTCATAGTTAAAATCTGTTTACATTCTCAATTACCTCAAAAATAGGATGCGATGACTTCGTGTATAGTTTAATGTAATACATTATTATACTATAACTCAATAATGAAACAATGGATTGTAATTGGACATACACTAAAAAGAACAGGAGGATAATTATATGCAAATGGTGTTGCCGAAAAGATTATTATTGTTTCATGAATTTCTAATGATGTTAGTTTCAAGTCAGTGTGATTATAGTTTACTAAATATAGTTCCAAGTGTGTGATTATAGTTTACTAAATATAGTTCCAAGTGTGTGATTATACTTCTCTTTGTTTTTGACTAAGTAATAATTAATGTATGACAACATTGTAAGGTAGGTACATGTTTAAAACTAGGGAGTGGTAGACTAAGAATGAAACTAATTAATTATTATGTATCTTCATGTACATGTATATACGGTAATGTACATGTAAAGTATTAACTACATCCTGTACAGTATCATATACATTAGGTACGTGTACATGTATATATGGTAATGTACATGTATTAACTGCATCCTGTACAGTATCATGTACATTAGGTATGTGTACATGTATATACGGTAATGTACATGTAAAGTATTAACTACATCCTGTACAGTATCATATACATTAGGTATGTGTACATGTATATATGGTAATGTACATGTATTAACTGCATCCTGTACAGTATCATATACATTAGGTACACATGAACATATACGTGTACATGTGTTAAGTACAATATCATGTATATATGTATGTACATTACATACAATACACTAGTATAATGCAAATGTACATGTACATGTACATTACATATACACATACATGTACATGTACACAGCATGTCATATATGTATTAAGTACAGTATATATCATGTACAATGTATATTACGTGTACATATACAATGTACATGTACATGTATATGTATATAAGGTGTCTACATGTGTTGACTGTATACTATATCAAGAGATACAGTAACTAACTAAATACTCTTAATACTAATCCAATTTACGTTATCTTGGAATGTACAAATGAATACAACACTAATTAACAAAATTATTCTTCTCGTGAGATTTAAAGGGTGTTTATACAACACTGGTTATAGCCAACAGCGATTTGGCTAGTAACTAGGATAGTCAAGGGGATTAAATGACTATGTATCACAAATATCCAAAAATTGGAATGTGGTTTTGTTATCATGTGGTTATTCTGTACTCTGTACTCTGTATTAACAAGTGAGTGGGCTCACAAATATCACTTCTGTAATGTAATGTTTTAGATAACTATTTTCAGTATTGTGACTTTTAGTTTACTAAATTACAGGTCTGTAGCAATAACTATAACTAACTAAAATGAAAATTAGCCAAAAATGGGCACTTTTAGTTAGTTACAATAATGTAACTAAAACTAAAACCCATTTAGTTAATTAACTATAACTATAAATAAAACTATATGATAAACTAGGCTATAACTAAAAGTGGTCATTACTATCATACTAAAACAACACTACACAGTTATAGTTGGTATTTTAGCTGTAGTTTGAGATACTAAATATAGAACAGTTACTAATCTCAACTTCGTATCTAGATTAAAGGTCATTCACGTTCACCATGACCTCCAAAAATGATACTCTCCAAAAATGTTCATAACTTTAGTTTAAAATGACCAAGAATTTTTTTACTTGCACCATTTTCATATCCTTCCCATTCTTTTTGTGTATGTCAACTTGCAATCCATTGCTTCATTATTGAGTTACAGTATATTAACCTTATCACATTAAACTATACATATAAAGTCATCACATCCTAAATTGAGGACATTGTGATGTGAACAGACTTTACTTCAGTATACACCACACACACACACACACACACACACACACACACACACACACACACACACACACACACACACACACACACACACACACACACACACAATTCTCAAATGTTTTCCTTACATTGTCCAAACTTTCTTAAATCCAGCTATTGATACGGTCTTCTTGTTCTTTCCACTTATACATGCCTTGAACAAAGGAGCCTTCCAGTAAAAAGGAAGATTCAATGCCTACATGACAAGAAGGTGTTGATGATTTCAGTTATATTGATATAAT
The DNA here is from genome assembly GCA_947044365.1 of Petrosia ficiformis. Lineage (NCBI taxonomy): Eukaryota > Metazoa > Porifera > Demospongiae > Haplosclerida > Petrosiidae > Petrosia > Petrosia ficiformis. The sequence goes on from OX345638.1 coordinate 3,118,888, forward strand.
TATATAGTTAATTGATTTTTGTTTTGTAAACTACATGTACCTGTGTAAACCATTATTGAATCATGTTCCAAATGTTTACTTGAAATAAAAACAAATGATGTTATGAACTTCTTGGAGTGAAGGTAATATATAGATACATACATGTACATATACATACATACATACATACATGTACATACGTACATACATATGTACATACATATACATACATACATACATGCACATACAGTAAACACTTGACTCTTTCCTGTATATACAATATAATGCTGTATGTTGTACTTGAAAACGGGAATATAATATGATTATAATTATAAAGACATGGTGAGGAAGTTTACTACTATCAGCAGCCCTGCACATGAAATAATCAAAATAAAAATATTTTAAAATCCTTAGCACTTCCTGTACACCTACATGTTATATATACATGTATAGTGTAGACAAAATCAGAATTTAATACCTTTGATGATAATGCATGTACATGTACATGATGTAAATACTTTTAATCAACCAAATAATTGAGTGCTAAGGTTAGGATATTAAATTATTCATAAAAAAAAGATTCAGTATAATCATTATGGATTTAGTATAGGGGGCCTTGGCTTCACTTTAAGCTGCTATGCAACTACAAACATCCTAAACCTTAGCATAGAGACATGCAAACTATGCTGTAAACAATATGGCATATACATGTACACAGGTCCGATATGCAATAATGGTTTGACATGGTATCATATGCTTACATGTATAATTATATATAATTAGATATATAATTATAATATATATATTATATAATTATATATATATATTATATTAATCACTGAATTCTATGAATAAGGCTGAAACAGGAAAGTGAAAAATGCTGGTAATCACCAGTGCTCTCACCACTGAGCTACCACAACCAGACAACCATCAGCACTTAACAATCCTTTATATACTGTATGAGTGGTACTGAATGTTTCAGTCGTGCACCAGGCAGCCACTACAGTTCGATTTCTAGTGACTACTGTCATTTTTTTACCTCCTGTTTCAGCCTTATTCATAGAATTTAGCATTTATTTTCAATGTGAGGTGAGATCAGCAAAGCATCAGCATATATAATATATTATATTATTATAACACTCCTCGATGAGACACATGTGTATCGATGCAGTGTATAGAGTTTATACTACAATAAATCAATCATAACATTTCAATTATGATAATTGCTTAGCTTATAGAAATATTCCCATACTACCATACAAGGACGAGCATTCAGATAGGAATGAATAAAATGAATGTTTTGAACGAGAGACATTATTAAAATATAGTTAAACCATTCATTTTATGTTATGGGAAATTTGACAGATCATTAAGCAGTTATGCCAACACCCCTGTATCTCTCTAAAATACCAGCTAGTGCATCCATAGGTGTGTGTGTGTGAGAGTTTTTGATACGCTTTGAAGCATGGACTAAATCTCAACGTATGTGCACAATTGGAGAGCCAATTAACAAAGTGGTAATGCAATATAATCATAATTAACCATCTTTCCCAAAAAGAGAACTGTACAGTACCAAATAACAAGCACTTTAGGCCAATGGTGCACCATATGAACTTATCAAAAACACGGGTGTGTGTGTGTGTGTGTGTGTGTGTGTGACTGTGTGTACATCCAAAAAGGTGTTTATTTTTCATGTAACTTTTAAACTTGCAATATGGCACACTATTATATACATAGTATATGCATATACACACTGTACAGTATGCATGTATTTACTATATATACACACCAATGATGAAAGTTTAACATAAACACTTCTTTGAGTTGAATTCACTATACAAATGTACAACAACACAAAATCAGGTTCTAATACAAACAGAAACAGATGGAAACACATTCATTCAATTATAAACATGTACACAACCATCACAAAAATGATGCTTGCATGCTGCTATCATATTCTAGCATACTAAATAGCACACATGAATATGAGTAGATGTGTGCTGCATATATGCATAACTGTCATACCATATAATATATGTATAACCAGCAGCATGTGTGCTGCATTGAAAGTAACATACATGTATGTGTGACATGTATACTGTTGCTATACATTTTGTGAGAGAATACATACATAGATGCACAAAGCATACACATATACTCCTTTGACACACACACACACACACACACACACACACACACACACACACACACACACAAGGTTGGCAAATATGTGGTGCTCTAGTCCTTTTAGAGAGCTAAAATTGCTTGTAGATCACTAGAAAAACATGTATGCTAGGAGTACAGTGGTAAGCACTGGTGATTGAATTGCTCAAAGATGTTGTTGGCTTCAAGCCTTATTTCTTAATATTGATATATCCGGTTGTTTTGTGTTCATTGTCTCTACTAGGTCTATTAAATAGTTAATTAGATTGTATACAAACAACAGATATAATATTTTGCATACAAACTATTTAATATAAAGTTAATATCAACAAACATGGCATTGAATATATCGGGTGATACCTTTAATGGTGCGTAATTGGTAATTATACTTCAAACTCGAAAATGTTTAGAAATAATATTAAGACAACTAAAGAATGGTTTCCTATCATGACTGATCACTATGGCGACTTAACTATCATTAGTATATATATGTACTATCTTAAGTCTATCTTTAATTGCATGTATTAATTTTAGTGATTTGAGCAACTAACATAATAATCACAAAAATTAGTAAATGCTAAAAATATATTTTGTGGTCATTTTTATTAGGCATATTAGGTGTGCTAAATCCAAGAGTATAAAAAATTACTAAAATTTAGTGGACGCAATTAATTATAAGGTATTAAACTGAAGTCTGTTAACACTCATTGCTAATTCATTTGTTATTCTGAACTTTATCTACATTTATTTAATTAACTAACAGACTCAATCTTCTCAAAATGCATACCTAATACATTACAGTACATTTAGAGATACATGTGCAACTCATTTTCATTTTTTCATTGCCTCGGGTGTCTTTCTTTCTTTCTTTATCTTTCTTTCCATCTCAAGTGTCATCATGTATATGTATAATATAATTATAATAAGCTGATAATGCGCACCATTGGCCCAAAGAGCTTCTTATTTGGCACTGTACAGTACTCTCCTTTGAGTAAGATGGCTGCAGTTAATTATGATTATATTATCACTAACAGCATTAACTCTTTGTTAATTGGCTCAAGATGTATTCCTAATAGTGCACACACTAACCTTGGCAACAATTTAGTTAATGTGTATGGCCCTATAGTCCAGTCCACATTGTAATGTATAAATAAAAGTGTTTGTCATTGTCATTCACTTTCACCTTTAGCTCAGAAAATGTTCATTTATTTTAGTTTGGAATGATCAACAATCCTTTTATCTGCACCATTTCAAACAAATATCCTTCATGTTCTCTTTTGCCAAATTTCAGCTTCATTATTGAAGTATTAATCTTATGACATTAAACTATACACTATAGTACATATAAAGTCATTACATCCTAATTTTGAGGTCATTGTGAATATGTACACTATACTAACTGCATTGGATGCAGCTTAAGTGTCAGTTTGTATAACGTTTTAGTTATTCAATCATTAGTAGACACTAGACAGTCAGTCAACTTAGCAGATATGTTAATAGTTACATAACATAAGGTGTGTCTGTCTAGAAAACCAATACAGTATATAACTGCTAGCAATACAACAATAGTCCCTCCTTTAGATATAGCTATAATATGAGAAAACCAATACAGTATATAACTGCAACAATAGTCCCTCCTTTAGATATAGCTATAATATGTCTAATCTATGCTGTGTCTGTCTACAGAATCAATGCAGTAGTGTTGTTTTAGTATGACAATAATGACCACTTTTAGTTATAGTTGTAATATGACTAGTTTCTCACAATTTTAGTTATATCATCTATTATTAGGTTTACTAAAAGGGTTTTAGTTTCAGTTAACTAAATAGAAGTGTCCATTATTGGCTATTTTCATTTAGTTAGTTATAGTTATTGCAATAGACTTGTAATTTAGAATCACCATGTCCCTACATAATTAGTTAACAAAAAATTTAATACACTTACTCTTTTAAAAAGGTTTTTATTTTACCAAAATCGGTCATTATTAGAGGATTATTATTTTAGTCATTGCAGTAGATCTGTAATTTAGTTATAATATAATTATTATTTATGGACATCAACATGCCTTACAGTTATAATTAACTAAAATAGTCTGCTACTAGTGAAAATATTACTAGGAGTTGAAGTTAGAAGAGAGGAATCTAGAGTCTACAACGTATCTATACCATGTGCTCAATAGCACTGTATTAGTATCGTAAGTAATGGTACAAGATTATGGAATGTTAAATACAATGTATGTAGATGTTATTGATATACTTCAAAACATACCTTCAAAACGTGATGAAAATCTCTTTTTGCAATTTCATGATGATGATACCGCTGAAAAATTCTCTCGACTTTAATCATGAGTTTCTCATCTATTCCGTTCTTTGGCTTGCCTCGTGGAAAATAAAATTGAGGTATTGGTGCCGGTTCTGGCTTAATCATTGGATGAGGTGGAGATGTCATGTTGATGGACGGAGATTTCAGAAAGTGATTAGTAGTAGATTGAAGAACTGCTGTTGATATTCCTTCAGTCTTGGAAATGGGTTGGACAAGTAAATCTTTTCCACCATCAATTTCTTCAATTCCATTGCCTATTAGAATATTCTTCTCTTGTGCTGTAGGGGTCACAACAGTCTCAACATGCTTGCTTTTAGTAGTTTGAGGGCTTTTGGGAGAGCGAGAAGGTGATGTGGAAGGCGATGGAGGCGGAGTGACAGCTCTCACATTCGAAGTTGAAAGACGAGGTCTATGGTTGTATGTTGGACTGAGTAGCTCCATCTTCTGTTGCTGTAATCCACATACTCTTGCCAGTTCTTGCCGCAGCAACTCCTGTGTACTGGGTTCAGATAACCAATACAAAAACAGCTCATCAACTTTCTTCCTTGCATCTGGAGAAACAACTTCAACTGCCATTTTATTGTTATCACAAGACAGCAATGCTAAACAATACAAGTTAGCTTTTCTAAAGTAAAATAATTATGATTAGTGATTACTGATGCAAAAGTATACTTTTCTACCTTTTATATTTTCCAAAAACCGCTCTTCTAATTAAAATTTAAAATGATTATTGCATAATGTTGGGCGTGGTCACATAAAACCACACCCTCATATCTATCATTCAATTCAAGGCATACTGTCGTCATTACTGGTATTGCAATCCATAGCAGCAGTGTTTTCAAACCACCCCCTCACAAGGGGCTGGCTTACGAGACTATGCACATGTTGGGAAGTGACAAACTGTACTACTTTGTGTATTGCTGTCATTATAGCTATTGTACTTATGTATGGTTGTTATGTGGTGTAGTTTTAAAGTGAATTTTGTTGCTAAGGTACAGCATTCGTGTATCATTTTTGAACAATTAACTCTCGGTCTCATGAACTAGACTTCGCTTAGTTCATGAGACTGGAAATAGTGTGTTTTTATCATTACGGAACCTGATAGAGGGTACATTATACATACCTATGTATAAGAGGATACTGTTAGTGTATCCTCTAATAGATAGATAAGAGAGAATACTGCTGATCTAATATACTGATCATAAGTCCATTATCAATAATATTGCAGCTTCCTTCAACAGTGCACAAAGAAGCCATGCCATTTCTTGCAGTTGTATTTCACAGTAATCATGTAATTATTAGGAAATGACGCTGGGTAGTTTTTAAAAAATAATACACTAACAACTTGCATATTATTTTGATTTATGTTCATTTTAGTTGAATAGAGGTGAATTAATTACCGACCTATCGCAAATATTTGGTATAATAATAATATTGTTATAATTATCAGATACATAATTTTATAGTAATGATTGGTAATTACTATCATGCTGAATATACGTACAATTATAATTGGAAGATGTTATAATTAATTTTATTTATTAATATTATATTATTTATATTATTTATATTATTATGTAATAATTACCAAGGTACATATGAATTATTGAATTAGCTGTTTCAGTTATGTGTAAAGTTATAGGTAATTATTGTTGTGCCTAAATTTTATAAATAATTATGCTTAGGTAAATGGTAACTGTTTTTCTTTTCAGTTTTAGCAACTAAAAATTTAAATGCCACCACGATCAGCTATCCTGGAAATCTTACAAACTTTACTTAATTGCTGATAATGATTAATGAACAACTATTACAATTGTTTTGAAGGATGATTTTCCTTTCAAATATCCAGCAAGGGTTTCATGCAGGATATTTGTTAGAGACGGGAAAAGAATTGATCGTGTGAAGCACATTTTTGGGGTTACTTGTCTAGATCTGGGTTTATGCTCTCCAAGGAAATGTTTTAACTTTAGGCTCTCTGAGGTTGCTTCTAGATCTGGTGCCTCAGAATGCTTGTAGCTGAGATGTTGTTGCATGGCCTGAAATCTAGGGTGAGGGGGAAATCATTGGTAATTCTAGTATACATTGGTAATTCTAGTATTCTTTAAATATCATCAGGCCATATACTAATAATTATGACATCATGTGATAATTTGTTCATCATCAGGCATAAATATACAATACAATGCTAAACTTTATAGCTAAGAACATCACAGAAGACATGTACAACAATAACAACATCCATGGTGGCAAAATGGTATATTATTTTCCACATTACATAAAAAAACCTTTCTGATTTTGTTTTTCAATTAACTCAATACATTGTAATTACATATACTAATAGTACTAAGGTCATGCAACATTTCATATCATAACTATGGTAGTGTTGTCATGAACTCATGTGAATTGTATATCAGGTCATCAGCACACGTTTACTAATTATAGTACTGTTGTTTATAAAGTCAAGGCATTTATGGTGCTATTAACGTTGTTTATCATGTATATAGGTCAGTGATGATTTCGTTATGATGATGTAATACACTAATGAAACTTTTGAGGAAGTGTGATGATGTTTAATAATTATGTTATTATGGATAATTTCATTAACAACACTGTTGTTTTTTTATTACCAGATGTATGTGTGTATGTATGTATGTATGTATGTATATATGTGTGTATGTAACATACTGGTTTAAAAGGGTGAAGGGTTGTGTTATTCTACCCTCTACTATTGAACTTATTGGGAATATTCATATGAGAACAAACATATATATACTGTGATGTTCTTAGCTTGAAAACGAATTTAGAAAATGTTTTCACTATGTTTTTTATAATGTAATATGGAAAATATGTATGTATGTATGTATGTGTGTATGTATGTACGTATGTATGTATGTATGTATGTATATGTACGTATGTATGTATGTGATGTATGTACGTATGTATGTATGTATGTACGTATGTATGTATGTGATGTATGTACGTATGTATGTATGTATGTGTATGTATGTATGTATGTATGTATGTATGTATGTAACATACTAGCTGGTTTTAAAGGTTGAAGGGTTGTGTTATTCTAGCCTCTACTATTGAACTTGTTGTGAATATTCATGAGAATAAACACATACTCTGATGTTCTTAGCTATAATACACGATTGAATAGTTACTCATTGAGGAACTATAATATAGACGTTAATGTTGTTTTAGTTAACAATCGTTTTTAGTAAAGAAGGCATTTTGACGAAACTATAAGTGAATATTGCAATAACTAAGATTGGCCAATAATGGCATGATTTGTGCACACTTATAGTCACCCCTTTTTCAAAGTCTTGCTGATACACTTTGTACACCTGTACACATATACAGCAATCAATAATAATTAATAATAATAATAATAATAATAATAATAATTATAATTAGAAAATGGTCTTATATCAGGTGATGTATTAATTTTAGTTACAGTACATTGATTGAAAGTAATTTTATATGGAGAAAAAAATTATCAGTTTTGATGTTGTGTACTATCGTGTAAATGGCATGTGTTGTTGACGAGGGATCCCACCTGGACCATACATAGGGGCATGTTGCCGATACATAGCTGGTGGTGGACCAGTTACCATATATGGCCCTTGTGGTGGATGGTGAGATGGAGGAGGCATTTGTCCTGGCATAGGTTGATGATATATGTTCATCATATGTCTTGGAGGCTGTGATTGCATAACCTATAGAAGAATCACAGGAATGAATATACTGTCTGTCTATCTATCTGTTAGTTCATGCACATTTGTCCAACTGTAAGTAGACATACATAAAGCTATTAGCTGTCTGATAATACTGTCCAATCATTCTATGCATTAACAATGCATTAGTGGTGTTATAATAGTTACGGCAAAATGACTTTTAGTAGGCCAAATACTCGATTAATTAGCTAAAATATGTTGTATAAAAATGGGAAAACTATAATAATTATGATGTTGGGCTTAAGTCATCAGCAATTGGTGATTACAAAGCTTTTTTCTCCATATTTTGTGTTTATCTTGTTCTGTGTATGTAAAATTTCCATTACTTTCACTATTGAGTTACAGTATGCATTAACAAAATTATAATACTAGTATATTACATATAAAGTCCTCACATCTTAATTTTGAGGTCATCAGGAATATGAACAGACTTTAGATTTATGTAGAAGATGAATTATGTGTGATATAACTTACCTGGTTCATTTGCATTGGTGGATTTACATGCATTGCTTGACTCAATTGATGTGAAACCATGGGCTGACGATAACCTCCACTCATCATAGGATGCATATTCATTTCTTGTTGCTGCATCATTGCTGCTCTGTAATCAGCACGCCGTTTAAGATTGAGTAAATATGTCCGTCTTCCTTCAGCTGTCATCATTTGGAGTTGATTTCTCTGGTCTGGACTAAGATTGTGGGAGATTGTTTCAAACCAGTTTTGTGGTCTAAAAGAAGGATTCATATGGTGTGGATGGTTTGGTTGGACCATTCTTTGTGGTCGTAGTGAAGGATGAGAAATTGCAGGTGATTGTAAAATGGATGGGATAGGACCTGGAGGCCTGATTCGAGAAGAAGTGTGAATATTGTTCATATCACGTATAGTATCTAATATCAGTGTATGTCTTGGTGGAAGAGCAGATTGAGGATTAGCAGATTGAAGTCGCTGTTCTTTCTGAGAATTTTCTATTCCTTCTCTCTGAGATATATTCCTCTCATCAGTCACAGACATTCCTCCCTTACCAGTGCTTCCATTATCAGGTGGTATTGCTGTAGGTGACGTTGTTGGGGGTTGAGGAAGACATACAAAATAAGGTCCAGCTGTCATATATTCCATGTCTCTATGATGTGTGTGGAACCTCACGAGCCTTCGTTGTTCAACAAATTTGAGAGGTTTACGCTTCATACGCATTGCTCCAAACCACGAGAGCTGCAAAGGGCCTGTGTGTCTAACACCCTCCATAATTTCCCATGGAGATATCTCTTTAGTCTCTTGTATTCTTAAACCCTATTAAGAATTGTAAAGTACATTAGAACACAAATCTAATTTTCTAAAAGGGACACTTTCTCACAAAATAATTTTGATCAAATGGCTTATCTTCAATTACTTGCCATTCCACCATTTTGTACAGGAAATTTGGTATTCAAGAAGAGCTGTTATTAAGCTTAATAGATACCAAATTTCAATGAGTTCCTGTACAAAATGGCAGAATGAAAGGTAAGCATTTGATTAATAATGAGTGTGCATGTGAATGTCAGCCTTGTTTGATTTTCAAAACTGATTTGTTAATCGATCACTAGTGTTAGCATATACACATGCACACTGTACATGCACATATATACATGTATGTATGTATGTATGTATGTATGTATGTATGTATGTATACACATGTACATTTACCTGTACTTTCTCATTGCTTCTAATATGTTGTGTAAAAGAAGGTGGTTTAACAATAGTCACTTCATAGGCTTTTTGAGGAAGAGGAAACAGCTGCTGAATCTCCTGTTTACAGGTGGATCTTGAGGCAGCCAGATCAGCCTAAAGAGAAACAGAGATTGGACAAACAGACAGACAGACACCGTACATGAACTAAGAATGACAAAGATATGTATGGTAATCATAGTATAACCAATTAACCATATTCAATACATTTCATAGGTGGGATGGTTACTTACAACCACTAAAAATTATAGTTATACAAATATTTGAACTTACATGTACATGTACATGTATGTACATACATACACGTGTATTGTGTACTACATGTGCATGTGTACTACATGTACATACACGTACATGTACATGTACGAGTACAATTGTTGTGTACATGAGTGTTGAAATTGTAGTATTGCATGTACAGTTGAAATGGTCATATTATGTACACAACAGTTGTACATGTACACTATACCCAACCTATAGTACATGAATACATCTATCACAACTGTACAGGTACATGCACTACCATTTCAAGATTTTCAACCTGTATGTATATGCAACACATGTACACTATACTCAACCTACAGTACATGTATATAACATGTACACAACTTGTAGCACATTATGTCATTGTATGTACATGTACAACCAATAGTACTACATGTGTATATTATTATACAACCAATAAATCTATAATTTATGGTTAACTAGAACCTTCATCTTTTTGATACATGTGATGTGAGTTTTCTTTCCATCTTCTCCTCCACTGACCATACACATGTGAAAATCAGGTGTCAGTGCTTGTAAGAGAGCATTTAACATGTCTAGGCAATTAGTGAAGAGTTCACTATAGATAGATAGACAGATAGATAGATAGATAGATATAGGTAAGGAAAGAATAAATAGATAGAAAGCTACAGTTAACTAATTGCAATAACTAATAACTATAACGAACTAAAAATTTTAGTCTAAAATGAAAAATGGTCAATAATCGCCACTTTTAGTTAGTTAACTAAAACTAAAACCCTTTAGTAAGCCTAAAATTAATCACCTACAACTACATGTATAACTAAAATTTTAAGAAAACCATCATACTAAAACAACGCTATCTCTTATGCTACTCTATTACAAATACATGTATACTCATTTCACTAGTACACTAAACACAGTGATCATGACATTACACAGTATTATAGACCTGTTATCTGGTTGTCGATCTACTGCTCCACAACATATAAGTTGTACAAGATGTGGAACCCACTCCAAAACAATAGTTTCAGATGAACAAACAGACACCAACATGGAACCAACCTATAAATTAATGAAATATATGGCATTATTCTACTAATTATAATTAATTAATTATAATTATATGGGCTATCTGTCCATATGGAAAGGAATGATTTGTGAATGAACAAATGATTGTATTAAATGACTAAAGGTCACTCAGAAAAATGTCCATACTTTAGTTTGGAGGACCAAATATTTTCTATTTGCACCATTTTCATATAACTGTCCTTCCCATTCTTTTAGTGTATGTCAAATTTCAATCCATTGATTCATTTTTGAGTTACAGTATAATCATGTATTAGCCTTATGACATTAATCTATACACTATATAACATATAAAGTCATTACATCCTAATTTTGAAGTCATTGTGGACTTTACATGTACATGTATTTTGAAGGGAAGCCTAACAGATATCAGACATGTTTTCATATAGTGGGAGGGGAAGGGGGGATATCCACCCCCTAACTTGAGTCCCTTGGATGTTTGTTTATTTCAACAACAACATCACAGCTACAAGCCGCAAGAAGCAACCTCAGAGGGCCTAAATTTAAAACGCTTTCCAGAGGAGCATACCCCCACTCCCCACAGGAATGGTGTGCTTCACATGATCGACTCTTTCCCCTCCGTAACAATAAATCCTTATGAAACCCTGTCAGAAGATCCTAGGTTCCATCCCTTGCCGGATTCCTGAATTCATCAGTTTTTCTAATTCCTGCATATTATAAGAAGCCTAATGTTTACTCTTCCTGTTTCATTGGCTTCATAATAAATGCCTAAAAGTAAATGTTTATAGGTAAGCATTTGCTTACATACTTCTATGAAAGTTTGTATGGATAGGTAACCGGAAGATAGCAAATATATTTGGAACACAAAATTAATATAGGAACCCACAAAAATAAGCAGTTTTTACTACATACAATATGTATATGTTTGTAATCTAAACATACATACATACAATGTACATACACGGATGCATACATACATACATGTACGTACATACGTACATACATACATACATACATACATATATACACATACATACATACATATATACATACATACGTACATACATACATACATACATACGTACGTACATACATACATACATACATACATACATACATACATACATACATACATACATACATACACATACATATATACATACATACGTACATACATACATACATACATACATACATACGTACATAGATGTACATAAGCGTACATAGATGTACATAAGCGTACATAGATGTACATAAGCAAACATACATTGTACATACACATACATACATATATAAATACATACATACATACATACATACATACATACATACATACATACATACATACATACATACATAGATGTACATAAGCATACATACATACATACATACATACATACATACATAAACATACATACATGTACATACATGTATATCAAGCTTGTTGTAAATAGCTTTTCTGGTCAACAGTTAGAATTGTAATTAGTTATTGATTTATGATATAATGAGAATTGATCTGTAAGTATCAGACCATCTAATGATTAGAATTCTAAGTATTAGGCCATCACATTATAATTAGAATTAGGTATAATATCTACCAATTCAAAGAATTGGGTCACTAAAATTCACTTGAGTTATGTATATAATGATAGTTTGTAGTGATGGGAAAGTGGATGGGATACTGTTCTATTTGAACTGTTTACAATTTAAAAATTACAGTAAACTCGAGGCAATATCTGGAAGCAAGGAAAGAACTCATCTCTTGCCTTGAAGATCTTTTGTTGTATAAATATATATACAATGTAATTATGCTTCAAGTTATAGTGTATTGTGGGTGTGTGAGAGAAAAGTATAATAATGGCATTGCACATGTGCAATTAGTCATGTCATGAAATAGTGAATGTTTTATGGGTTACAATCCTGTAATACAAAGTCCCTATATACATGTGCATGTATATATATAATTATATTACATGTATATGTATTATATCAATGCTATTGGAATAGGTATACATGACTATTATAGTATAGTTATATTACATGTATATGTATATGTATTATATCAATGCTATTGGAATAGGTATACATGACTATTATAGTATAGTTATATTACATGTATATGTATATGTATTATATCAATGCTATTGGAATAGGTATACATGACTATTATAGTATAGTTATATTACATGTATATGTATATGTATTATATCAATGCTATTGGAATAGGTATACATGACTAATATAAAATATGAAGAGAATGTAAACATGATATTAAATGGAGGACATACATGTACATGTATACTATCTGACTCAATTAACTGTTAAAATAACAACACATACCAGACTTAATCTTAGCTTGAGAGCAGCATATAACATGGCCTTGCTGTGTTCATCACTAGGAATACCCTCCTAAGACAGAGATAGATAGATAGATAGATAAATAGAGAGAGAGAGAGAGAGAGAGAGAGAGAGAGAGAGAGAGAGAGAGAGAGAAAATTGAAAGCTGTTTATTTGTAAAGAGGAAACAATCTCATACACACCACATCTCATAACACAAACTGATAGTGTAATTCTCTATGGGTAAAATTCACACTAACCTTTTCAAAAGCAGTGAGGAAAGTATGAAGCTGTTTCTGTAGTGGTACAAGCAGTTCTTCATGATTACTGTGATGTGAATTCATACAGGATAAAATCAGTTCAAGAAAAGGCTGCTGCCATTGTAAACTGGTTTTAGCAGGAGAAATAGCACTAAAAAAGATAATAATAATAATAATATGTAGTTAGTGAAACCTATAATGGCTCATGCATGGTAAAGTTGTAAAGGATTGTTCATCTGCTTAGAGTTATCAACATACATGTATTAAACATTAATCTCTATTTTAAGCTGAAAGAGGAAATTATGGTAGCCACTGGGAATCGAACCCAGGACCACTGACTTCAGCCACCAGTGCTCTCACAACTGAGCTACGACAACCAGACAACCATCAGCACTTCAAAATCGATTCTCATTGACTACCAGCATTTTTCACTTCTTCTTTCAGCCTTATTAAATAGAATTTAGTGTTTATTGTTTGTAAGGTGAGGTGAGATTTGCAAATCACGTACATGCACATGTACATGTATTGTTATATGTACATGTAGGTATGTACGATGTACATGTACATATCCATTAAACTTCGTAGGTTTTGTAAATACAGTTAGCTGTTGGACTCTCCTTCATGATTGTTGTTGTACACACCTTCATAAGATTAGAGTGACCACAGTGTTAGTATAGGAAGTGTTTTACTATCATTATCACATCATGTGGAATTCCCATAATTCATATACATGTTTACATATAACTTACTATACAATTCCCTTCCATTATTATCATGTACACACCTCAGCAAATCCTGGGGATTCCTTTTGAATACTGGTCACAATCAGTCACTTGCATTTTGTAAACAGATATGTATTTGTAAAAGGGGAAACCTCCATTACTAGTCTGGCTAAAAGCTATAACTTCATTTATCATGTACATGTATATTACATGTAATTTACACATAAGAGATCACAGACAGGAAAAGGGGCTATTTAGAAAACATAATTTTGATAAAATGCTTGATCATTATTCAGCTCATTATTTTATACAAAAACAAAAACTAAAATACATGTATAGAGCAACTGAATGTTGCATGAGCCTCCCCTTAACGATTTATAATTAATTCATGCTATAATTATGGATGGGGTGTTTCATGAAACATTTGTCAGCTTTATAACTTTCGAAGTATACATGTTCAACGATTCTAACTTGCTTTGTTGGAAAAAGAAGTCGTTAAAACAGCCAGTGATGTAAAACTCATTCTTTGTTAGATGCAGGAAGAGTCTGGAAGACTGAAAGAAGCCATGCCTAGCTGACACTTTTCAATAGCTTCTAGTATGGTAGAGAAAATATTAGCAAGTGCTTGTTCTTGACACTTCGGAGGAGTGTATACACGCCAAGTATGGAAGTCCAGGAGTGGCCAGTTCTTGAGGTACAGTGGGGTCACACACACAAACAGAAACATTTTTCCAAACCGTTTACAGTAACCCTCCCGAAGGAGGAGGGTTAATTAGGAACATTAGGAGTTTATGGAATAAAGATATTCTGTGATCCTTATAATTATGAAGAACTAATCTATCTGGAAGAGCTCAATACTAATTTAGTTGGTTTACTGTAGGAATTGGCTTGATAACAAGCTTTTAAAGGTACACTGTACATGAACTTTGTATTCAAATTAACAGATATTCACTAGATTTACTGCACATTGTATTGTATGACTAGGTGTTTCCACTCTACTGACCAGGGTTTCCTCCAGGGGGTGGATTGTTAAAGTATGGGGATATCCCCAGCCCCCCATAATGAATTCCCCCCTCTAGATTTGAGACCAAATTTATTTCAACATACATGTACAACATCTCAGCTACAAAACATCAAATAACATTTTTTTGTTTGTTTCCTTTACTAAAAATCAAAACAGCAAGCATTGAAAGAGAAGACATTACTACATGAAAATGAGGGTATCAAGATTACATGTACTTTCAACCACTACCCACAAAATGAACCTTAATGATATTCATAGATTGTACATTAAGTACTAAGTATCACCAAGGGGGAATATACTACGTATTACAGTATGAAATACAAGTTAGGTCATGTACTACCATACCAGAAATCTAATTCAAGCTATATCCATAGTCTTACTTTGTTGCTCTTGTTGATCTCTTCTTCTCTTGAGATTTTTCTAGGTTCCACCATTGCCCTCTTCCTAGTACATTACCAGCATTCTTCAACACACGACCTAGAATAGCTTTAGGTAGTTTACTAACCAGAGGAGTCACAAGCCAAATACTAGGACTGTAATAAAAAGAGATGAATAAAAAGTAAAACATTAACCCAGACTCCTTTAAAGTTAATTACTTAGATGTGTATAAAAGTTATAGTTATACATGTAGTATAGTTATTGCAATAGAGTTGTAGTTAACTAAAAGTCAAAACACCTTGCTAAAGCACATGTACAGTGTACATGTAATATTTGGCTGATATACATGTACTTGTTTTAGTATGACAATAATGACCACTTTTAGTTATAATTATTATACATGTAGTATAGCTGGTTATTGCAATAAAGTTGTAATTTATAGTTTAAATATATAACATGATTTAATATTTGAAAAGGATGTTGAAACTTGAAACTGTAGTATTGGGCAAACATACATCTTCCTAAATATCAAATACATGATGTACATGTATATACATTAAAAACTAAAAAATACATTAAAAACTCATCTTCAAAGTTAAAATACAAAAATATAATGAAAAGGGGCAGGATTTGCACACATAGGCATATTTATACCCGGGCAGGCAATTGCACACAACACACAACCAAGAAAAGCAGACTCAATGTGCATTAACTCAGTACTGTAGAGCCAATTTATTTAGTTTAAGATCATCATTATTGAGTCACATGACAACCCAAAGATACATTAACAATTAATACAGAAATGTGACTATATTCGCCAAAAAATTGCACAAACTTTAATTATCTGCAGTGTTTTTGATAGTCTCATATGGCACACCATTGGCCCAAAGAGCTTCTTATTTGGCACTGCATAGTTCTCTCTTTGGGCCAGATGGCGCAGTTAATTATGATTATATTGTCACTAACAGCATTAACTACTTTGTTAATTGGCTCATGATGTATTCCCAATGGCGCACACACTAATCATTGTTGAGCCAATTTGACCCATGCTTCAAAACCTATCAAAAACTCTGATTATCTGATACTAACCATTCAATGCTTGTTATTCAACTATAATGAGCAGAAAGTCAATAATGGCCCGCAAGGCCATTCCTATGACTGCTTTCCACTGTGTTGATATATTCATATTTATGCATCAAGTATGCATTGTATATGTACATGTAGTTAAAAAGTTACATCATTCCAGGGGTTCAGTCAATTAATGGGTGTGGTGTGTAATACATGTACATGTACTTAATTATTTTGTAAATATTAATTTGTTGAGTACTACAATGTATATATGGTATGACCATATTTGGCATATGACGTATTTGGATTTTGATATTTAGAGCACGTACCTATGTCATTATTATAATACGTCATTTCAACAAACTGCCCCATCAGTTATTAACAAACTGCCTCATCAGATATCTAAACTGCCTCATCACATATTTCTTATCAAAATAATACACAGCAGTCATATTTGTGCTTGAGTGAAATAGGTAATGTCTTATTTCCATATTTAGACATAATCATCAGTTAATCAGGATGACCTCATGTACCATAGTGACCATAACTACAACTACATGATAGCCTAATAATTACTGGTCATGGATATCAAATGTCTTGTACAAAAATGACTGAGTAGCAAGTGTGACCTGATTTAGAAAAGGGACACTTACATTCAATCACTCGCCATTCCACCATTGTGAGCAGAAAGTCAATGGAATTTGGTATCCAGGAAGATGCTTCTCAGACACTGAATTTCAATGATATTCTTTACAAAATGACACAATGGCAAGCAATTGAATGTAAGCATGTGATCAAAATTAATTTGTGGCAAAGTGTCCCTTTTTGAAAATTAGGTCACAAATATTTAAACTGAAGTATCTATTTTGTGCAAAATAGTTAAATGTTGAATACGACAATGTACTTGAATGACCATATATGGATTTTGATACTTACATCATTTTATCTCATCAGTTATTTATTTTTTATCAAATACAAAGCAGTGTTATTTATACTTACATGTAAGTGAAATTATAATGTCCATATTTGGATATAATCATCAATTCACTTCTATTGGTGCATAAGCATAGTATTGTAGATATATTACCCTAATCTACTGTATAATACTACCCTAATGACATATATAGTATTGTAGATATATTACCCTAATCTACTGTATAATACTTATACAAACCACAAAATACAATATTAAGATTGAGTAATAAAAACATCCTGATATAACCTAGACTATACACTACTTCATGGCTTCTTATATGAAGAAATAATCCTTCTATTCATACTCAAGATGACCTCATGCCCCCTTAGTAACCACAAATACACATGTATATGTAAACATTATGCAGGAATGTTTACGTGGCTGATTAATTAGTAGTAATTTAAAAAATTCCAATTATAAAGGATATAATAATTTATATAATTTGCAGGTATGTACATTCAATGGAATTCGCTGACTAAGTTCTTATTATAGTAGTAATGTTGCCAGTGTATCAACAACTACAAAAATAGCATGATCAGAAGAATTTGTAAACTATTCTAATCATAATTATAGGATCATAAAATGTAACTAAAGCTGACAACATGAAAATTAATAGCAGTAATTATTATAACTACAGTATATGTCAAGTCACCATACAGTACAGTAATTACTCAGTAGTTGCATCCACACTACATAGTAGTTTTGATAGTAATTGGTATACAATGTACTTGTCAATTTAATACCACAGTAGTGAGAGAGTAATTACTGACTGTATCGTGAGACTGACAGTGTGTTGAGATATACATATATAACATTACATATAATTATTGTATTTCTGTAACGCTATAATCATGAAGCAACTAGTTGAATTCCAGTCAAGGAGGAACTAATCTCAGGTCCTGCCCTTCCACTCTATGCAATGTGGTCAGGTCCCAAGACTAGAGAGAAACACTGCTGACATACATATACATACCTGTGTGCACCATCTGCAGCTTCATCATCAGATGACTCAATAGTTTGACCTAACCACTCATCTCCACAGGAGTCCTCAAATACTTGAATAACACAGTGAGCTAAGTGATCTATCTGAGCACTGCTATGCTGTAATGATAAAATTGAATGTATTAGCACATGTACATGATGTTATCAGAGATGTAGAAAGAAAGAAAGAAAGAAAGAAAGAAAGAAAGACACCTGAGGCAATGGAAAAATGAAAAATGAGAGTTGCCTCAGGTGGGATTCGAACCCACGACACTCTGTATGTACATGTAGTGTCTTAATTGCTAAGCTATAAGAGCTACTATCAAACTGACTCTATGAGACCAAGGAAGGAGTTTTTGGTTTTAGTTAATACACGTAGTTATAATTATATATTATATATATATAAATTATATATATAATATATATAATAATTATATTATATCCAATTTGAAATTTGATCAGTTTTAAAACTCGCCAACCAGTTTATGCCCTGATTGTGCAATTTATGTAACTTGGATGGCTTCAAAACAGACAGAAAAGTTCAAAAACATGCTGGCCCTGCTACAAAACAGGTCACAGGTTTTAAATTGGCTCATGATGTATATATATAATTATATATATCTCGAAACATCAAAGTAAACCACAGGTTTATAAATCAGATATAGCACCCTGTGGTCAGATATAAAACCTGCTGTCAACACAAACTATTATTGTATTTTGTGTCAACAGCAGGTTACCTTCTCCAAACGCTTACCTTCTCCAAAGTAAAGACAAAAAGGTAGAAGCAACAGACATCAACAAAGGTTTTGTCTTTCAGGAAATATAACACGCCTACATGTGCTATATACCACTTATAGGCATGTTATAATGTATACATATAGCATATGCTACTATGACGACCATTTAATGTGGCTGGGTCTATACTCTATACTATTGCATATCAGACCTGTTAAGGTAAGACTATATCATTTATAGTATGGTTGACATGTCTCTATCTAGCCTTTGGTGTGGATGTATCCAGTTGCAAGTGGCAAATATACAGCTAGAAACATTTTAAACTTTAGCAGGTCTGATAAATCATACTATAAATATTACGTACATTATAATTATACATGTATACTGTACATGTAGTTTTGCAATAACTTGTACATGTACATACAGTATGTATAGATTTGCTATGATTATCTTAGATACATGTGACATGTAATGTACATGTACATGTAATATGTGTACACTGTACATGTATATAGACAGACAGGTGAAGTGGAAGATACATGAACATGTATATCTTACAGTGTGATTAGCAGCTTGATTAATGATGATATCAAGATGAAGTAAAGCATTACGTAATGTCCACTGATCAAGATTCTAAAAGAGTATAATAATATCATGATTGTAAATCTACATGTACTATACATTATCACTTTACATACATGTACATGTATGTACATGTACATGTGTATGTACATGTACATGTACATGTACATGTGTACTGTATGTACATGTACATTGTATGTATGTACTGTATGTATGTATGTATGTACTGTATGTATGTATGTACATGTATGTACAGTATGTACAGTATGTATGTATGTATGTACATGTATGTATGTATGTACACATGTACATGTGTATGTATGTATGTATGTATGTATGTATGTATGTATGTATGTATGTATGTATGTATGTATGTATGTACAAGTATGTACAATATATATATATATATGATCTCGGGGCTGGAATAATTAATCAATCTTAATATAATCATTATCAATGGTAAGTTTGTGATATTGATTATGCTAATTATTCCAAAAGACATACGTTTCAAGCATGCGACAGCAAATAATGTACAATATAGAAGTGACAGCAAGCCTTTTTAATCATCAAATGGGAGGAGTTTCCTTCTGCATAAACTGACTTAATTGGCATAATTACTGATTTTAATCGATTATCAATTGATTCAAAGCTAGTGATAATTGATTTCAGAATCTCAGCCGATTCCTAGTCCTAATATACATACATGTATGCACAATCAAAAGTGCCATCTTTTAAACAATGAGCCTAGTGTTGTTATCATAGACAGTATCAATGGGTAGTTGCAATATTGCAATAATCACAAGTTACCTTTAGGCAATAATCGTAACACTTAATTTTCAATATCACTCAGCCCTAGTATGTACATATGTACATGTATATTTATCATGTTTATGAATTAATAAATTGAATAATAGTTATTATTACCCTGAGTATCCTCTCCATTGCTAATAATGGATCCGTCATGTGAGGAGGTAATGAACCATCAGATGCAGTTACATTACCTCCAGAATCTTCAGTAGAGTAAGGAATAAGAAGATGAAGAAGATATTGGGCCTGTAAGAAAATGGATGGATACGTTTTAAGATGATGCATAAATGCATATGTACATACATGTACTAACATCTACATGTATAATAATGTATAGCTAGCTGTATATGTAGTTAAGGATGTTAGTTGTTGTAGGGGCCTGGTAATTTAATGATGACATATACATTATACAACAGTGTTGTATAGCCATATACGTGTATGTAGTTAAGGATGTTAGTTGTTGTAGGGGCCTGGTAATTTAATGATGACATATACATTATACAACAGTGTTGTATAGCCATATACATGTATGTAGTTAAGGATGTTAGTTGTAGGGGTCCGTGAATTAATGATGACGTATACAACAGTGTTGTATACCCATATACATGTATGTAGCCAAGGATGTTAGTTGAAAAGGTTTGGGGAATTAATTAATGGTGACATATATATTATATACGTACACGTACATGTGCCTAGTGTGCTAGCAAAAGGTGGTTATAATAACTTAATGTCATTATGTGATGGCTAAAGGGCAGTTACATGTACACATACACACATGTAACTTTGTAGTATCCACATACAGTGTGTATATGCTCTAATTAGAGTATATATGGCATTATACTATAGACTAGGTTATCTACCACAGTATTGCAGTATCCACATACAGTGTGTATATGCTCTAATTAGAGTATATATGGCATTATACTATAGACTAGGTTATCTACCACAGTATTGTAGTATCCACATACAGTGTGTATATGCTCTAATTAGAGTACATGTATATATGGCATTATACTATAGACTAGGTTTTCTACCACAGTATTGCAGTATCCACATACAGTGTGTATATGCTCTAATTAGAGTATATATGGCATTATACTATAGACTAATAACAGGGATAGGTTTTCTGTCAAAGTATAGTAGTATCCATATATGCTATAATTAGAGTATATATGGCGCATAGACTAGGCAGGGGTAAGTTTTCTGTCATAGTGTTCCACATATGCTTCAAATATTTTGTGTGCTTACAGTTACAGGAAGCATGAGCCCAGATAATTGACCATGTCCTTCATAACTAGTTAGTGAGTAGCAGTTACATTTTGTACACATATTAAATTTATTAATAACTGTCCAATGCTGGACTATACTACTGACTGTACAGATCTATATGCATCATCATACCTGTGGAGGGGAAAGACTGGCGTCTCCTAATCTTTCTACCTCTAAGAGCTGTCTGGATCCCTGTTGACTACACTGTTCTCTGACCCAACTTTGACAAGCTATTAATTCAAGTGTCTCACGAAGCTTGAATAATGCCTACCAGAAAAAGAGAGAGAGAGAAAGAGAGAGAGAGAGAGAGAGAGAGAGAGAGAGAGAGAGAGAGAGAGAGAGAGCAAGGTAAAGCTAGTGGATCTAGTTATAGAAATGAAGGTACCATTTGAATTGTCTTTGAGGGTACTAAGGCTAGGACACTGGGATATAATCAATACATGTATGACACTCAGAATTTATTACGTCTGAGGTGCATGGGTTCCAGAGGAGTTGTAAATCTTCCTATGAACTGTATGTGTTGGACTGAATGTCTGGTGAATTGAACCAAACTGTATACAAAGTTTGTATACAGTTTTGTTCAATTTAATGGACATTCACTAGATTTATTGGAGAATGTGCTTGACTGTATGGGTGTTTCCACAACACTGTCATTTATGACACTTTGGCAGGGTTTGAGGTTGACCTAACCTTCCTCTAACTTCATCATTATTGATATGTTTTAGGTGGAAAAAAAGAGTGAGAGGAATATATTAATATCAGAGTTTTTGATAAGCTTATATGGTGCTTCATTGGCCCAAAGATCTTCTTATTTGGCACTGCACAGTTCTCTCTTTGGGCCAGATGGGGCAGTTAATTATGACTATATTGTCACTAACAGCATCAACTCTATATTCCCAAATGGCACACACACTAATCATTGTCAGCCAATTTGGCCCATGCTTCAAAACACATCAAAAAATCTGATTTATATTAGTCTACAAAGCCACATATATTGTATTACTCACAGCTTCATTCCCTTCACTTCCAGACGGAAATGATTTCACTAGTATAGACATTCCAGTTTTACTGCTAAACGTTGTACCATGAGAAGACCTTAAAGTATCCTTACAAAGCTTAAGAAGATCCTTAAGGAGTGCAAGTACTGTATCGAAACTTAGTTGCTGACTTTTTGTGAGAAGAAACTGTCTTACAAATGGTGGATATACAATATCACAATTCTCTTTCTCTTTGACATGTTCTCCTCTGATGTACTCATCAACTAATAGATGCCGAAGGAGAAGACTGACAAACTCCAAAGAGATGCTGCCATTTTGAGCATTACCTGGGAAGGATAGAATGATGAGCGAAAGATAATTAGGTAATGAATTATGTACATATACATGTACATATACAAGTAAATCATATACATGTAAATCATAAATATGTACATGTACATCAATGTAAATCATATACATGTACATACAGACACACATCAAAGTACATGTATAATTAAAGACCTACACATACATGTAAGAGACCAACAGGTAAATTCAGACACCCATGTACATGTACATACATGCATATACAAACATGTATATAAAGTATGTGTGTACATGTACAGATACATGTAAATTCAGAATTCCAGGTACACATGTATGCATGTGCATGTATACTGTACATGTACATGTATACAGTACATGTAGATTAAGTAACACTTACCTGATCCTTGTGGATAAAGCAGGTAGACTTTGAAGATAGGTTTGACAATATATGTGATAATATCATGAACTGTGAAACAATTGAATGACAACAGTAATCCAACCATGGTTATAACGTTGCCATGGATACCACGATCAGACAGAATCTGTAAGAAAATATTTACTTAATCAATTAATTACAATATTATAACATACATGTACATGTATGTACATACATGTGTACACGTACATACATGTGCATACATGTACATGTGAACGTATATGCACATACACATGCTGTCTTTGATGTCTCCACTTAATAATAAAAATAACATTAAAATCTACATGTATATGTGCATCTGTCCGGAGTACAGAGAATCGTGGGTTTGAATCCCACCTGAGGCAACTCTCATTTTCATTTTTCCATTGCCTCAGGTGTCTTTCTTTCTTTCTTTCTTTCTTTCTTTCTTTCTACATCTCCGATAACATCATGTATTATATATATAGTAATGATAGTAATAAAATCCAGAAATGTTTACTTTATGTCTTCAATGGTAACTGAGCTATTTAATCTGATAAATGAAGGGATGAACATATACGTGTACATGTAGACAGGGTTTCATTATTAAACGCTGTCTACATGTTATGATTTTTTGTTAGTGGAAGAAAAGTGTGATTGATTGATGTTCATGAAAGCACACAGCCACACACTCAATCTATTACTGTACTATTCATTTGGGGTTGACAGAACAATTTAGAATGAAATGTACATGTACACTGTTGAATTAGAATTAAATTCTCATGATTTCAAGTTCCCCTCCTCTATACGAAAAGCTAGAATTATATGTACAGTATTACATGTACTTTAAATTTGTACATGTACATGTACATAGGGGAATCGGAAAGGGATTCACTGAACCATGTATGTACATGTACATGTAGATAGACTCACAGACAGATGCAATTGTTTAACCCTTTTATACTACATGTACATGCAGTGGTGTGGACACAGCCAGTCGTGGAGGACATTGTCTGATAAATCTAGTGAATGTCTGGTAAATTGAAACTGAGCTGTATATAGTTGCAGGACAAGAGTGTTGAAAATAGGTCAAAATGTCCAGCAATTGGCTCACTATTACCACACCCCTGTGTACATGTATGTACATGTACATGTACGTACATGTACACTATGTACATGTACGTACATGTACATGTATGTACATGTACATAAACGCACATGTACATGTACATAAATGTACATAAATGGGATATAAATTGGATAATAATAATGAATGACATACATCAGTTCTTGCTGTTAGTTGTGTAAATCCAGTCATACATCCTTTATATGTAGAACAGGTACTTGGTATACACAATGATCTCAATGCTCCTAGTAGTTCACGGGCTACTCTATCAATAGAACAACAAACCTCAGCACATATGTGTGCTAATACTGTGAGAGAGTGACTGGAGAGTGGAAAATAAACATGTAATCACATACATGTACATGTACATATACATGTATGTACGAAAGGATTAATTAATGCTAATACTGTGAGAGAGTGACTGGAGAGTGGAACATATACATATACATGTACTAGCTGCTATATGTAGGAATGTTGTAATGAAGGCCCGTATGAAGGTATGGTGGAAAGTTTAATATTGATTCAATACTTTCAGGGTTTCATACATGTAGATAATTTTTATGGCTCACAGGATTATCCCTGTGATTGATTTCCCACAGGTTCAAAATATATTTATGTACATGTATAAAGTATACACTTGTATCACATATGTGTTGCATATGGAGTTAAGGAAGTTGCATCATTTTGAAGGCTTGGTCAATTAATGGGTGTAGTACATGTATGTAGAAGTTCACTAGAGATCAGCAGGATGAATTCAGCTTGTGGAAACTGCAATTACTAGCTGTTGTAGCTAAAATACATTACATAACTAATACTAGAACTATTAAATGTAAGAAGAATGGAAGAACAGGTAACCACATGTATAGTAGGTTGTTGGATCTCAAACAAGAGAACGTTGTTGGGTCATCACAAAGTAATCATAGGAATACTTTTTCTCCATATACATGTACATGTATCTTGTTTAGGTGGTGGTTGTGGGACAGGGATAAAGGTGACTAGCCCATACTGCCGTAGGGAGTCTGGTAACTTCAAAATCTAAACTTGTGAGATTGCATTCAGGATACATTAATTGACTCAGTATTATTGAGGAGGGGACGGGGCAGAGAGAGGTTCCTTCCCTCCCTTCCTACGTATTTATGTCCAACATTGCCATCAAAATCTCATGAATATTATTATGTGGTTCATTTAAGGTAGGCTTAGGGTTCCCTTGTGGTTGGGGTTCAATCAGTATCAAAGGGATCTTAGTCTTTGATGGCAATCACTCTTCCTATGATGCCTCCTTGAGAGGGAAATACTTTTAAGGACTACATGATGTACATGCAGCTGGATTACAGGTACACAAGTTAGCATTTATTATACTTACAGGTTGGTCTGTTTTTGTGTTGCTAACATAAACACTTCACAAACAAAGAAAAAGGAGTTTTTGGGACTGGTTTGTAACACACCAATCAACTGAGGAATAGGTTGCTCACTAAAAGGAGAGAGAGAAAATGGACAGCATGTCATGTAGAAAGAAGAGAAAGACACTCATGTACAAATTTGCCATCAATTGTCCATGTCCCTTCAGACAATCCCACATCTACTAATGATTCTAACACACAATCTATACTGATGAGGATTAGACTGTGGGATACGATAAATAGGACAGGGATATTTGATGGCAAACCTGGAAACTGCTTGGAGGAGGAAGAAGAGGAAGAGGAGAAAGAGGGGGAAGAGGAGGAAGAAAAGGATGAGGAGGGAGAGGAGGATGAGAAGGGAGAGGAGGAGGAAGAGGAGGGGGAAGAGGAGAAAGAGGAGGAGGAGGAAGAAGAAGAAGAAGAAGAGGATGAGGAGGGAGAGGAGGAGGAAATGAAGGAAGAGGGGGAGGAAGAGGGGGAGGAGGAGAAAGAGGAGGAGGAGGAAGAAGAAGAGGATGAGGAGCGAGAGGAGGACGCAATGGAGGACGCAATGGAGGAAGAGGGGGAGGAATAGAGGGAGGAGGAGAAAAAGGAAGAGGAGGAGGAGGAATAGGAAGAAGAAAGAGAACAAAGAAAATGGTTGTTTCAGTGTCAAGTAACCTCTCAACAAATTTTCCTGCAGCAAATAATGAATGCATCTGACAATAACTGGAGTAGATAAGAAAAATGGTTTCTTCTACATACATGTACATATAATTATAAAGAATCATGAAATAATGTTGTATTTATAATAGTATGGTATGGTATAAGAATTATAGTAGTTGTATAGGTAACATCAGGTTGTATATAGTATGGTATGGTATAAGAATTATAGTAGGTGTATAGGTAATATCAGGTTGTATATAGTATGGTATGGTATAAGAATTATAGTAGATGTATAGGTAACATCAGGTTGTATATACATGTAGTATGGTAAGCCAGGTAAGGTATAAGTAGGTGTTGGTGATTTTGTGAATTAATTAATTGACTATGATAGTTATTGATATGGTACGTGTCATACAGGATGTTTTACCGGAGGGGGGGAAACAATGATGATGCAAAGCACACTGCTCCTCAGGGGTCTAAGAGTACATAATTAGAAACAAAGAAAAGCCAAAATGGTATTATGTAGCTCAGATGATAGTACATGAACAGTTGGAATTGTAACATTTTTAGTGTTTCTAATTGTCTGATATTTGCACATGGATTGTAAAATAAGAAGCTCTTTATATCAATGATGCATCATCATATGAGCTTACATGTACATCAGATATAGTTAATAGCCTCACTAAGTGATTAAATACATGCACACGCACATGTAGGCAAAATAACGTATGTATTGATATACCCAATATACATGTACATATATACTACTGTAGTTTTGATAAGCTCATATGGCACAGCTTATTATTTGGCACTGCACAGTTCTCTCTTTGGACCAGATGGCGCAGTTAATTATGATTATATCATCACTAACAGCACTATTTCTTTGTTGTTGAGCCAATTTGGCCCTAGCCTTGTACCCAGGCTTTTTAAGATTGTGGAGAAAAAGAGCCTGGATTCAACTGTTTGTGAATGAACTACCATATTTTCCCGTTTAGAAGCCCAGGCCTCTATTTCCTAAAGGTACTTCCTTGACCAGGCCACTAAACGAAACCGGCCTATATATGAGACTGGCCTGTAAACAATCGCCAGAAGTGCATAAACCACGTGGCCGGGCAATGGATGACCACGCCCACCACAGAGCCCACTAATGATAGCTTAGCATCATGGCCACTGGTAGTGTTTTTCAGCAAATTCTATGGCCTTGATCTTCGTTGAAATGTCATAAGAGCTTCTCTTCTTCGTTGACATTCTGCTTTGGGCAAAATTCACCTTCTTCCTCAGTACCATGTGTCCTACGTCCACGTGTTGTGGGCGTGGCACTACCCGGCTTTAATTCGAGACCCGGCCTTTATTTAGTGAATAAAGTGAGAACACCCGGCCTTAAAACAAGATCCGGCTTCTATTCAGACCTGGCCACTACTCGGGAAAATACGGTAATTAATGTGCAAAACAACACATTAGGGTGTGTCAGTTTGTAGTACACAATAACATGAGCAAGATTTGCTCTTGGTTTGGAATGAGATCAAGATATCAAAAGTGCTGTAAAAAATAGAGATCGCTGGGTTGAAACTAGCAATATGAATTATACTAGATATTTTTATTACATGTACATGTAGATATGAGTGAAACACAATAGTGTCTTGGTTGCCTCAGAAATCTGAGAAGTTAATCAGTGCATGCACAAACAGTTGAATCCAGGCTCTTTTTCTTCGCCATCTTAAAGAGCCTGAGCACGAGGCTAATTTGACTCATGCTTTAAAACATACGAAAAACTCTAATTACATTGTACATATACATGTACATGTGTACATGTATATAGAGCTCTTGTTAGATGTTTCTCTTTTATAAGAGTAAAGATAGGTTCACATACCCCAGTAGGTCTGGTACTATATTGGTTTGCCAGAGCATGTCAACTGTAGCTGGAACACAATAGTCAATGTAGAAACTTGGGAGAGCGTGATAGGTACGCTAATTATGAGTATGTGTGTTGGACAGTGAAAAAGAAACAAGATGATAATTATAAATATAATTATACATAATTATAATTATAAAACTGAATGCTGGTAATTGTCTAGCAGTGCAGAGCCCAGTGTAAACAGTGGACATGGGTTTTATCTCCAGCTTTTCATAGGGACATAAAAGCACTATTTATATGTACACATGTACATACATGTATATATATTACATATTCTCTTATATTAAATAGCATCATGGACTAATATTACATGTAGCTGATCGTCAAGCTAGCCTTGAAGTAATAGAGGAGTATACATGTATATCAAGAAGAGGTAAATATTATATGTAATCATAATTACTTCATCATACAATAATACATGTATAATAACTACTTATTATAATTTTCAATTTTGTAACTGACATCATTAAACAGATAGCAGTACTCATAAATCATTCAAGCCTGTTTCAAAACATCCTGTCAATTCTTATACTCACTTTAATATAAAGACAGTTTGTCTGTAAATGTTGAAGAAACGTAGATACAGCTCTCTGAGAAGCTGACAGTTTGGGAGGTTTTTGACTTCCCTCAAGGACACGTTGCAGTCTACAAACACAAATAACATATATAGTAAAAGCACTTTAGTAATATTTATACTGACTAGTTTGTGTACAGAATAATAACACTAAGTGTACTGTATAATCGAATGAGTTTAAGACAATAATAATGTGCGATGTTGTGACCTTTGACCTTTAAACGTTTGGCCTATATTATGTTAATAATATTTATATGGCAAAGAAGGCCTATAGTGTAGAATGTGCTAATGATGCTAAGGTCACATATCTGCATGCATAATTGCTGTGTAAATGGCAGCTAGAGTTGTGAAGGTCAGAGGTTAAAGATCATATATCTCACCCTTCATATACAACAGAGGTATCAGTGATTGACAGTAGCAATATGGGATAGTACTGCCAAAGAATATTAACAACCGGAAAACACAGAATAGGAGGGAGACGACGTTTATCTTCCTTCTTCTCTCCTGTAAAGGATATTAATTCAACAAGCAGTTCAATCATTTGACGAAATGATCCAGCAGTTTCTAGTAAAGTACAAACAAAAACAAATTGAGAACAAGACGGGTACGACCAATTTGAATCTACTGCATATAACCGGGACAGTAGAGTGCCAGCACAGTGAGATGCAATCTCATTTTGGTTAAAATTAGGTAGCATTCTGAACTGTTTCAGGTAATCAAGAACAGTAGGAGATAAAACAGGTGAGTTCTCATTATATATCTCCATTAGTATCGTTTGTGCTTTACAGCTAAGTTCTAGTATCAAGGTTTCCACCCCTATTCGAGAATGACCTGTACCACAAAGGACCGCAACACGCTCCTGTTTCGAAATTTCTGATGGGTTGACGGGAAAATAGGCTGCAAAAAGGAGATGTCGGGAATCATATTTGTTTAATTTTTTCTTTTTCACGGAGGCAGGAGGGATGTTACTCTCATCAAGTGAGGGAGGAGAGAAATTAGGAGAGAAATTGAATATTTCTTGTTTGATAGGAGAAGAGGGATGTGATCCAAACCCAACAGGGGAGACAAGCTGGGAGGAGCTTTCTTCCATTAGATCAGGCATGGCTAAACTTGCTAGTTTGTGCGCTCTCATTTCTAAGAGTGAAGAATTCTCTTCCACCTGTGAAAAAAATAATATGACTAATGAAAACATCTTATACTTTTTATATAAAAATGAAAGAGGATGTAGAGAACTAGGAATATTAAAACTGAAAGGCACACGAAAAAGATTGTGATAAAAGTTTACATTAGCAACTAAATTTAACTACATGTATATAACCTGGCCTATACACTGTATAAGTAAGTATCGCTATACAGTACCTGACATTATTAAATTTACATACTATCACTGTACTTCTATTGACTACAGTGTATTTTGTGAGTGAAATACACTGTACATACAAATGTAAAGGGAATTCTCAGTTTTTCACACATTACTATGACTACAGTACAAATTAAGTAGTACTATAATACTACTTAGAAGTACAGTTGACTATCATCTTATTAAAGTGTAGCTCCTATCATAGTATGTAAACTCCTCCCAAACAATAACATTATACATGTATGTACATGTACATGTATGTCTGTATCTATCCATCAATCTTACTTTGATATTGGTCATTCCTTCTTCTGGAACAAAAGATTCACGAGTGAAAGTATTTAATGATTCCATCAGGTTATCTTGAGATCCAAACCTGTCTTGCAGGACAGGTGAGATAGTCCCCTCCTCCTCTTCTTGCTTCACATGTATATCAGGGAGTTTTAATTTCTTTTGAGGAGATCCAAATGTGATGTTTTGAAGAGCTGATAGAGAGATGGTGAGATGTAGTTCCTCTGGTTCGGATTCCATTGGAGAATCGGGTGGAGCCTCTTCTTCTCCACGGAAAAAGGGAAGGAGAGGAACGATTGGGGATTTTGCTTCACCTCTAGCAACAAGAGTTGAGAGATATAGAGGGTAGGAGAATACACCAAGATATATTAGTTCAGAGAATAGAATGAGAAGTAGGAGAAATGGTTCAGTACTTTTGAGTGGACTATAAAGGCTTGCTGAAAATAGAAGAAAATTAATTATATGCATATGAAATGAAAAACAAAATGACTGCCAAGATAAACAAGATATACATGTACAAAGATATGATATTGTTTTAAGAAACATGCATACAGACACACACACACACATACATGTACATGTACACATTCACAAGTACACACACTAACACTCACATGTATACAGATACACACACATACATGTACATGTACATGTACATGTACACATACACAAATATACACACTAACATTCACATGTACACAGATGCACACACATATACATGTATGTACATGTACATATACACAAGTACACACACTAACACTCACATGTATACAGACACACACACATACATGTACATGTACATGTACACATACACAAATATACACACTAACATTCACATGTACACAGACGCACACACATATACATGTATGTACATGTACATATACACAAGTACACACACTAACACTCACATGTACACAGACACACAAAAATATATGTATATGCATACACATACACAAGTACACACATTAACACTCACATGTACACAGACACACACACATATACATGTATGTACATGTACACATTCACAAGTACACACACTAACACTCACATGTATACAGACACACACACATACATGTACATGTACATGTACACAAATACACACACTAACATTCATATGTACACAGACGCACACACATATAAATGTATTTACATGTACACATACACAAGTACACACACTAACACTCACATGTACATGTACACAAATAAAAACCACAGGTACATGTACATGTACACATACATCTTATATAACAGTTTATAACCTGGTAATGGTGCTCTAGTATTTAAGAACTGAAACAATGTCTGTTGGAATGGAAATGAGACTGTATCATTTGAGGAATGAGAATCAGTCTGTTCCCAGGCCTCATCCAAAGCATCAAGATCATATAAATGAGATCCACTTTTTCCATGTTGTAGGTGAGACTGGATTTGATTTAGGATTCTGGCTGCTACTAATGGTCTATGGTTACCATGGCGATGGGGCGTTATAGCCCACTGGCACAGCAACATACAAATAGCTTCACTGGATTGAAATGTCAGCTGAGAGTATTGGAAATAGATGAGTGTGATGAATAAATACTGTACATGTACTGTACATGTATATAAATAATGGATAAATTGATGGATATATAAATAGAAAAAAAGAAGATAGATACATGTAGATAGATAGATAAGTAGAGACATGTAGATGTATGGGATGGATAGACACAATGCATGTACATATACAGGTAGATGAATGATAACATATATATGTACATGTAGTATCTAATATGTACATTGTAGATAGATACATGTAGATAGATACATGTAGATAGATACATGTAGATAGATACATGTAGATAGATGCATGTAGATAGATACATGTAGATAGATGCATGTAGATAGATACATGTAGATAGATGCATGTAGATAGATACATGTACATGTAGATAGATACATGTAGATAGATACATGTAGATAGATGCATGTAGATAGATACATGTAGACAGATGCATGTAGATAGATACATGTAGATAGATACATGTAGATAGATGCATGTAGATAGATACATGTACATGTAGATAGATACATGTAGATAGATAGAGAGATAAATAGAAATAGATAGATAAAAGATATGACAAGATGAATAGAAGATTAATTATAAACCTCATTTTTCTGTGCTTGTAATATTTTAACAAATAGAGTTGATAAAGGACTGTGATATTTGCACGTTGTAAATGAATGAGTATCAAGTTGTTGAAGTGCACTCAATACCTGCTGTACAATAGCTCCTAATATTGATATACATGTACATGTAATTATACAATGATTATTATAATTATAATTACACCTGTATATATTATAGATAATGTAATTACATACATGTACATGTACATTTTGACATTTTCTGTATATTACATGTATATACATGTATACAGAATAATTATAAATTATACATTGCATTTAATAATTAGATCGGTGTGTGTTTCTTTCTGTGTATCTGTGTGTGTGTGTGTGTGTGTCTCTCTCTCTCTCTCTCTCTCTCTCTCTCGGCATTTACATCTATGTTTGAGTGTCTGTGTATCTGTGTACATCATTCTATCTGTGTATTGATGTGCATGTCACTCTCTGTATCTGGGCATCTCTTTCTATTGATCTACACATGTCTTCATGTCCCTCTCTATCTTCCCTCTTAATAACACATTCATTTACCTTTATTTGATGTTTGTATATTTGATACAGTAACTGCTAACCATCCTGATTCAGCAGCTTTAGTTCTCTTTCTTATTTCATTTTCAGCAGTCAAAAGAGATGACTCAATCTATTAATAACAAACAATATGAAATGAACAACGATGTTTCTTTTTAATGTTATGTCAACAAAAAGTTACTATACAGTAACAGTAATTACCTTTGTTCTATAGTCAGTATAGTATACATGTACATGTAGTATTACTGTCTCACTACTGTGGTGTTCCAATTGACAAGTACAGCAATTACCGTCAAATCACTTTTAAACTACTATGTGGAAATGAAACTACTGAGCAATTACTGTACTGTATAGTGACTGTTTATTGACATATACTGTAAGCTTGTCTGCCTGTATCAAGTATATCTTGAAGATACATGTAGCACAATTTCGACACTTTGCACATAAAAGAGGGAATTAGATTTTACACTAGATCACTAGAGTCAGGTAAAGATAATTCAACTCAATAACAAACAAGATGTACCATGTATGTTGATAATGTTATCT
This sequence comes from Petrosia ficiformis, assembly GCA_947044365.1. NCBI lineage: Eukaryota > Metazoa > Porifera > Demospongiae > Haplosclerida > Petrosiidae > Petrosia > Petrosia ficiformis. Next base: position 3,153,480 of record OX345638.1, read on the forward strand.
GCTTTGTGGCCTGTCATCATTTAGCAGCTGTCTGATGACAAAATTGTAATTATTTGTTTAGTTACAGTTTCTACATTCTTTATAACTTAATAAGACTGACTGTAGCTAGAGAATTATGCACATGCATCACACCACACCCATTAATTAACTGACACATGCTAATGATGCAACCTCCTTAACTAGGTATAGAACACATGTAATGCAAACATAAAATTGTAAAATCATTCTAGTTACCCTATACTTTAGAAGTAAAGGACCTTAGGTACATGTACGTGTACTCGACCATGAAGGGTCTTTCTCACTCTTACAATCGTTTGAGGATTAAACCTATTTATATTTTAGATAAACAGTTAAGTCTAAATATTTCTTCTCTAAAAACACTGAGTGAGACAAAACCCCTTACATACAGAAACTAAATGATATTCAATATTGCACAATAATTATGACAGAATAGAAATAAGCCAATGAAATCAAAGCATTACAAAAATAACCAAATAAGGTAAAATACATGTATACATGTATATGTACATTGTACATGTATAGAGTTTGAAGTTATGGAAAAGTAAATTTAAGTAATCATTGGCATAACAATTCTTGTGGCTCATAGTAACTATTGATTTATTAATTGTTTGATCACTGGTCACAAATTTGCACACACATGTGCATTGGTGTGTTGTTTTAGTATGACAGTAATGACCACTTTTAGTTATAAGTATAGTACATGTGTATGACTAATTTAAGTACATGTATAGTTGTAGTTATTAACTAACTAAAATAATATAAAAGGGTTTTAGTTTTAGTTATCTAACAATTTTCTTTTTAGTTAGTTATAGTTATACATGTAGCAATAGACTTGTAATTAAGTTATAGTTTAATTAACTAAAAGTGAAAAGGCCTTACTAAAAGGGGTTTTAGTTATAGTTGACTAAAACAACACTAATGTGTATATATTGACCATAGAGTACAGTATTCAATTATATACTCATTATGTAGAGTTGCATCTACATGTATACACTATATACAACCTATACAACTATATTTCATAATCAAAATTGCCTATATTCAGATACGATCCAATATTATTGTCTATAATGTACATGTAGTTCACTATTGTTTGTATAGGTAATGCATTTGCCTATACTGATATTCTGTAATATAGGCACCTATTCAGATCCCTATACTAGTATAGGTACAACCATATGACATCGCCTTAATTTACATATTACAGTAGTTCTGACATACATGTACATGTAATTGGTGTACTTGTCAATTCACCACTTTAGTTACTGAGTGTACTGACAGCAATAATAATTATTGTTAGTGTATGGTGAGGCATATACATGTACATGTACAATCCTCAAATAAACATAAAGTACCTTTCTTCCAGCACTAAAGATTCCTTTCTTTGGTAAAGGCATTTCTGAAAGTCGATAAGGAAGTTTGTCAAGAGGAGTGGATGTCTTAGGAGATGCATCACGCGATGATCCTTTACCAGTTAGACTAACATGTATATACGCTGTAGGACATTGAACAGCCATTATTTGTATAATACAACTTAACTGTAGCAAGATAGATGAATGATGTTTGCAGGACTTATCATTTGTCTTGGAGTCAGTTTTATTAGGGTCATCGTTACTGGGGGCGTCTCCTTGGTTACCAGATGTACTCTCAATAGTCACAGTTAGTGAGCCCGACTTGCTTCTTTTTCGACCTGCTAAACCAGTTCGACTAGTTTCTTCAGTTTTAGAAGACTCTTTTTCAGCATCTGTTGTTTTTCTTGCAGTTACTCCAGTTTTAAGGGTTGCACCAATTCCTGTAGAACTAAACACATCATCGTCTTCATTGGTTTCCATTAGCTCAGGTCCACTGGTTGAGTGGTCTTTCAATTTAGAGTCTTTCGTGGAACCTTTCTTAGTGTGCAACTGAATTTGTTGCACTTTCTGTTGCATGTCAGAGAGGAGAGAAAACTTCTGACAACAGAAGGAGACAAGTGGACGTGCTAAATATACACACTCGCTGATGTCCTTCAGATACTGTATGGTAAATAAGAGACATGTAATTGTAATTGTACGTTGTCGCATGTACATGCAACTGCAGTTGTAATTGGGTACATTAAATTGTACATGTATATATGTACACATGTACATGTAAATGCAGTTCTAATTTGGTACTTTACATGTACATGATGTTATCAGAGATGTAGAAAGAAAGAAAGAAAGAAAGAAAGAAAGAAAGACACCTGAGGCAATGGAAAAATGAAAAATGAGAGTTGCCTCAGGTGGGATTCGAACCCACGACACTCTGTATTCCAGACAGATGCTCTACCAACTGAGCTACCAAGGCAGCTCAGCTGGCGGGGTCCGAATCAAACATCTCACACGTACATTTCAATGTACATGTACTTGTAGTTCTTATTTGAATTGTACAGTGTACAGGAGTGATAATATGACACGCAAATAGTAAAAATATGTAACATGTACATGTACATCCAAGTACATGTAAGTACATGCAAACAGTAAATACATAAAATACATAAGTAATGCACATGTAGTTCCATGTATTCTGTGCATGTAATTCTATGTACTAAAGTGTATACATGTATATGTACAGGTGGTAGACAGTAACATGTAATTTGTATGTGTACATGTACAGAGTGTCGTGGGTTCGAATCCCACCTGAGGCAACTCTCGTTTTCATTTTTCCATTGCCTCAGGTGTCTTTCTTTCTTTCTTTCTTTCTTTCTTTCTTTCTTTCTACATCTCCGATAACATCATGTATATCATATTGAATGTACATGTACAATGTACATGTACATTTACATGCAAGCTAGTGCATGTACATGTTCATTGTAGATATACATGTACATGTACATGTAATATTGTGATCAGTACATTAGTCAAAAGAATAATTAGAACAAGTACATGCACTGTTGACTAAAATACATGTACATGTACACACTATACATGAAAGGTATTACATGTACATGTATGTACATGTATTATGAATGGCTTAACCTTGGTAAAATGTGGTATAGATGAATACATGTAGGTAATACGTTGACAGTACATGTACTGTGTTGACTAAAGTACACAGAAATACATATATTATAAATAACCTTTAATGCCATTGGTAGATATAAAACAAGTGATCTATCATCTGATGGTTTTGATGTCTCTATTCTTTCTACTAACCAACGAAGAAACTCTTGTCTATCTAGTAAGTTCTCCTGGTAGGATAGTATGGTGATGATAGTATAATATTGAAAATAATTGAAATGAACAATATCAGCACATTGTATTAGCAAAGCACTGCACATCTCAACAGTTCATTACAGTATAGTAGTACTTCAGCTTGTACATGTACACGTTGTGCAGTGTTTGTGTATGTGTGTACAGTGACTACAGTACTACTGCTAACCACACACCATGTACAGTGTATTACACGTATGTACAGTGTACATGTAGTATGTTCAGTGTGTTGTGCACCTTATGCAATGTACTGAACCTCTTCAAGATGGTGGATAAAAAGAGCCAGTTTGTGAACTGATTCACATAAATGTTCAAACAAATATGATAACTAAAGCGCAACATTTTTATACACTGACAAGATCTGTTCCTGGGATCCAGAGAATAAGGGACTGGTTAAATGAAACTATCTCATTGATTACTACCTATTTTGCAATAGAATAAAAGAAAAGACTACCAAGAAACTAAAATTTTTATAAGCACATGACTTTCTTTCTCTCTGCCATCTTTAAGGGACCGGGTACGAGGTTAACATGTACGAGGATCAGAAGATTTCTATCAAGATTATTACTGTGCATACATTAACAAAGGTGAGACATTACATGTACATCATACACTACATGAACATATAATACACACCTGATATAGCCATGATGATAGTGTTGTCATATAATTCCATCTTGATAGTTCAGTAACTGATTCAGTAGTTGAGTTCTATGAACACCCAAAAATACAATTAATATAATTTCCCAATTCTCACTATATATGTAGAGTGTATATGTACATGTACTTGCAGCAAAATTCAATAGTGAGGATTGTTCAAACATGGCATTTAAGTACCATAGATTGGGAAATACATGTACAATGTGATTGCATAGTCCAGAATTGTGAAAATTAAAATGGATGTTCAATTTGGCAGATCAAGCAATTTTGCACTAAAGTGGATGTTTGCAAACATTTTCCAGTCTATAAGATGTAGTCACATGACTCTCATGTGAGGAATAGCCAGATATACATGTACATGTAGCATTCTTAAAATACACATGTACTAACATTTGGTGACATTTTAATAAAATACTTAATACATGACTTACTTGTGAGGGTTGACCAGACATGGAGTCATGACGAGAAAAGGGAGTTTCATTGGATATTCTCCAGGCACATTCTTGCATAAACTTAGTTAGTGATACAGTCCATTCTACAATTGTATAATGAAATATTATTTTTAAATGGATTTTTTTATGGTCCACAGGTTCATCCCTATGATTGATTTCAATGTGGTTAATGTACATATATGTATGTTTGTGTCACACACGATGCATTGTATACATGTACATGTACATGTACATTGTATTTAGTTAAGGAAGCTAACATCATTCAGAGGCTCAGTCAATTTATGTATGGATGTGGTACATGTGTATGAACACATTCTTGAACTACAGCAGTAATAAAGCAGTTTGTATATTGATGTGGAAACTGTGGAAATTGTAGCAACTAGCTGTTGTAGCTGAAAACATCATGAAAGAAACTTTACAAAAGACAAGAGTGTATAAACACTTGTTTGGGTTGAATGTCATACCACAGGGATACCTTTTCTATATATATATGGCATTGTACATGTATTGAAATTATTGTACATGTTCTGCATGACACAGTATCCATATGGCAAGTATGTGCAGACTGATTGTACATGTACAATGTATATGTACATGTACATGTATGTTATGATACAACAGTACATACAGTTCTATACAGTACATGTACATATAAACTGTACATTGCACAATAAATCCATCCATCCATCCCATCTATCCATCCATCCATCCATCCATCCATCCATCCATCCATGCATGCATCCATCCATCCATCCATCCATCCATTCATCCATCCATCCATCCATCCATGCATCCATGCATCCATGCATCCATGCATCCATCCATGCATCCATGCATCCATCCATCCATCCATCCATCCATGCATGCATGCATCCATCCATCCATCCATCCATCCATCCATGCATCCATCCATCCATCCATCCATCCATCTATTCATTTATCCATCCATCCATCCATCCATTTACCAAAGGAAGGATCAGTAAGTTGTTTCTTTTTAGCTAATTTAGATTCAGCCCCAAGAGATTGATAAGCAGCTGTCATCTGAAGACAGAAAAAGAACAGACAAAGGATGAATACTGGACATGCACATATACATGTACATGTACATGTACATCTGCCAATATTTGAAATTAGTATATGAAGGAAAGAAATTGTAGTTTCTTTATCACTATTCAGTCAAAGTACATGTAGGAGTTTCAGAAGTACACGTATAGAGTACACATACAGTATGTCAGTAATTTCATTTCACACTACAGTAACTCAGTGGTAGTTTTGACAGTAGTTGGTGTACTTGTAATTGGAACACCAGTGAGACAGTAATTACTATACTATACTGACAGACTAGTGACAGTAGAACTAATATAATAATTACTGTTACTGTAGGGTGATTTTTTATTGACATATACTGTACATGTACATGTACATGTATTTACATGTACAGTACCTGACATTATTACATGCAAGTGACTATCACTGTACTTCCATTGACTACAGTGAGTGAAGTAAACAATATTTTGGAATACCTCAGTAGTGAGACAGTAATTACTATACTATACTGACAGACTAGTGACAGTAGAACTAATGTAATAATTACTGTTACTGTAGGGTGATTTTTTATTGACATATACTGTACATGTACATGTATTTACATGTACAGTACCTGACATTATTACATGCAAGTGACTATCACTGTACTTCCATTGACTACAGTGAGTGAAGTAAACAATATTTTGAATGTACATGTACTACACATGTATGCAGTATTACACCTTAGTACTATTACATACACATGTAAAGGGAATTCACACAATGCTATGATTACAGTACAAAGTACTACTACACTACTTAGAAGTACAGTTGACTATCACCTTATTAAAGTGTAGCTCCCATCAAAGTTACATGTATATGTAAAATTAATAAAGTCAGGTAGTGTACATAATTATATTACATGTCTATACAGTGTGCCCAAGCCCATTCCTAGCCATCATTGTGTTCACCCATCGAGCTACACATGTACATTGTAAATCCAGTTTGCCGATTACACTAGTCAGAAGCTGAATTTCACACAGTATAATACATTGTACATGTACATGTACGTATGTGTGATCACTTTACCTTTATATACCACACTGCTCTGAAGACTGGTACCTGTTTCTCAAATAATACATCAAAAATCTCCTCACGTTTATTGAAAATAGGAATCTAATGAATGACATATTGAATACAACTTCCTTCATAAATTATTCTTTTTTCATTCTCTCACTATTCCAATTCTTCATACATCATAATTATTGTATCTCTCCTCATTCCAAATTATTTATACCTTAATTTACATCAACTCCCCTCATTCCGAATTTTCCCAATCCTCCATTCTCATTTCAAACTATTCTTAAATTCAGCTGTCTTTCATCTCACTCTGTTCTTTCATTGTCATCCTCTCTCTTTTAAAATCTTTTCAGTTTCATATTTTTATCTATCTACATGTACATGTATATACATGTACATGTATATACATGTATACACATGTATATACATGTATATGTATATACCTTCTTTTTGTTAATCAATAGATCCAGAGGCTCAGTTCCAGCAAGTTCTTGAAACCATAAAGAAGCATGTTCCTTCTTGTTTCTACCAACAGGTACCTGAAAATATATACATGTACATGTATGTATATAAACATCATGCATAATGTAAGAGTAAAAATGTATTTTTGCTATAATACATATAAATTCAGTGAACAGACATAATGGAGTATTGTGTAGTTGACCTAACAGACTTATTGAAACTGCAGTATTACAGAAATTGCATTGATACGTGTACATGAATGTGACTATGTGTGTGAAAATGTGACTTTTAGAAACTAAATTATATCAAACACTTATTTTAAATACTTCCTATTTTGTCATTTTGTAGTTAGACAACTAAATTAGGCATCAAGGTGGAGCAATACAGTTAGCGTTTCTTGAAAACAAATTGACGTGTACATGTACATGTAGTTGATTTTACATACAAAATGGCTGAAATAGTGTGTGTAGTATTTGTCACTATTTGATATAAAATTATAATTTTTTTAAAGGTCTTCTTTGCATGTCTATGGTCATATGACAAATGATAGTAATGGCAGAATTAATTTTACAAATCAACATGCAATATTCACCATGACCTCAGAAAAATGTTCATAACTTTAGTTTGGAATGACCAACAATCTTTTTACCTTCAATATTTTTTTCCATGTAATTATCATTCTCATTCTTTTTTTGTCATATTTCAATTCATTGTTTCATTATTGAGTTACAGTATAATCTTATGACATTCAACTATACACTATATTACATATAAAATCATCACATCCTAATAATTATAGAGGTCATTGTGAATGTGAAAGACTTTAGTTCCTGTGAATACATGTATATTGACAATTTAATATCTCAGGAATACAAAGTTTTTTTAATAACATGGGAAGCTGTGTTGTTGACAATATATACAATGTCATGTACAATGTACATGTACATGTACAATGTATATGTACATGTACATGTACAGTTGTACATGTATGTACATGCATATTTACTGTACATGTACATGTACATGCACTGTACATGCAATTAATTACCACAAATGTATGTACATGTACATATATCAGTTCCTACACAAATTAAACATAAAAAGTACATGTATGTACGACTATCACATGTATACCAGTACCGAGTCAGTATTAAGTCAGTACTTATATAAATTAAGAATGGGCTATTTCAGGAACCTAAACAGTTTTATTAACGGCCTGATGGGCTAACCTTCCTTATGATTATTACTTCAAAGCAGTAGGAGAAAATATACATGTAGACTGAAAGAAATCGTGTGAGTGATAGTAGGAGAGCACAAATTCATTGTTAATAACAAAACTGAAGATCACTATAATTATATATACTACTATAGTGAATCAGTGATACTAGTCTTTATGGTCCAAAGTGCTTGATTTATACACAGTGCTTTTTTTGTAAATAATTATTATATATAATGTATCTATAATTATGTACACTTAAAACTTACACTTAATATTTACACACACAGATTGACACAGACACGGATGCAGACATACATATATACATATACACAGTTACACACATACATGTACAATGTATGTACACAAACATATACACAGACAGACATAGACACATATGTACACAAACATACATGTACACACAGACAGACACATAGACACAGAGACACAAATAGACACCGACATATATGTACACAAACATATATATATATGTACAAAGACATGCACACACCAACACATAAAGTACAGTATGTACACACAGACACACACACATGTACACGTATGTGTATACATACAGTGATACAAACACAAACAGACAGACACTGACACATACAGTATGTACACACAGATACACATACACACAAACAGACACACACCTACACATACAGTATGTACACACAGACACATATGCATGTACATGTACATGTATGTGTATACATACAAACACAAACAGACACATACACACAGACACAGATAGACAGACACACACAGGCACACACAGACACACACAGGCACACAGACACAGACACACAGACACAGACACACAGACACACACAGACACAGAGACACACAGACAACTGTATTTACATTGTACATGTACAATTGACTATAGAGTATACTCACTGGCCAAAAATTATCTCTTGAGAGATTGTTTTTCTTCTTCTGACTGTCTTGTCCCCATGCTGTTCTTCTCTTTGCTTCTACTATCTGATTAATACGTGAAGTAATCTAGAAATGAAGGAGATGAGAAATAAATATGATGTAATATTTGAATAAAAGAAGATGAAGACAAATTAGATGAGAAAATGAAAGGAAGGAATGTACAGAAAGATTGATTTGAGGAATGAGTCAAAGATCAGGAAACATAGAAGATGAAAAGAAGAAATATAAATGTACGTGTAATTATAGAGAGATTGATTTCAGGGATTAGTCAAAGGTCTTTTATAGCTGAACACTTACATCTGATCCTCTGATAAACTGAACCTCTTGTTGAGCTGAACCAGTCTTTAAAAAAAAAAAAAACAATTTGATGCATAATTATATTATTATATTGTATAACAGAAATTTGAAATCTGTTTTAAAAATCCCAATAAAGCAATTATAAAATATGTAGGATTAATTTACTCTTTATTTAATGTATTTTCAAAAAAAAAAATCCAACAACACTAAATAAGACTTGGTTGTCTAATCATATGTTAATTAGTGTTGTAACTTGTAACTAATGTACAGTACATTGTATATGTAGTAAAGCAAATCATCTGATTTGCTTTACTATATGTACATGCTGTCTGATTTGTTTTACATGTACATGTAAAATCTGAATGGCTTCACTACAAGTGCATGTACATCTGATTGGCTTCCCTATATCTACATGTACAATGTACCATCAGATTGGCTTTACTATAAACTGTATGATTTGCTTTACTATACATGTATGTATAAACAATGTACCATCAGATTGGCTTTAATCTATGCCGTCTAATTTGCTTTATTACAGATGTACATGTACCATCTGAGTAGCTTCTCTACATGCACATGTACAATGTACCGTCTGATTCATTTTACTATATGCAATCTGATTTGCTTTACTACATGTACATGTATAATGTACAGTGTTATGCCCACACAGCATGAATTAACCACCTCTCAAATAATACATAAACTATTGAGATAGTACCAAGTATATACTGGGTAAACAGCACTAAATGCAATTTAGAATCCAACCACCACTTTAAATATCTTTGGGCAGAACACTGAATGTACCATCCTTACCGCATGTACAATGTACCATCTGATTGGCTTCACTACATGTACAATGTACTGTACATACATGTACATGTATCAATGATGGCAGTCCTCTACACTTAATATTTATCACACTGTATATACAATTACAAAAGTACAATAAAAAATAGTTGATATTATTTGCATCCAGTAAGCCTAGGAACAGAATCACATTTTTAGTTTGATTCAAGAATTACAGTGTACATACACATCTACATGTACATACATGTACATGTAACCACTGAATACAATTTTAATTAACAGAGAAGAGAATAAAAATCCCAAGGTTTCAGGGAGAAAACTAGAGGGCTCAATTCCATGTACTAGAGGACACAATTCAGATGTACTAGAGAACCCAATTCACATGCACCAGAGAACCCAATTCACATATACTAGAGAACCCAATTCACATGTATTAGAGGACCCCATTCATATGTACTAGAGGAGAACCCAATTCACATGTATTAGAGGACCCAATTCATATGTACTAGAGGAGTTCACATGTACTAGAAAACCCATTTCACATGTACTAGAGGAGAACCCAATTTACATGTATTAGAGGACCCAATTCAAATGTACTAGAGGAGAACCAAATTCACATGTACATGTACATGAGAACCAATTATTCATACGCACAGAAATAGAGTTATTTGCACTAGTGACCTATCCAATCCAGAGGACCCTTATTAACATACATGTACAGATAAATATTACAATATACCTCATCAGTAAATGGAGGTTGTTGACGTAAGCCACAGTTCACATGTTGGATAGTCAGTTCATCCTGTTAATGATGGATAATAGTATGTTTAAAAATGAAAGACAATACATGTATATGAGAAGATATAGTAACAAGAGAGTTTTGTGAAATGAAGCAGTAATACTTGAAGTACAATGTACATTTGTGTGTAAGTATGTGTACATGTACATGTATATTAGATATTCTCAACAAAACTATTTAGGACTTTATTGGTACAGTAAGTAAAATAAAAGGCCTGACTGAGTTAATAAAACTTTAAATAATATGGCTACAGTTTTGTCAATCAAAAATAGGTGGTGTTCTTCCCAGGAATAAAAACATCCAATCAGATCATCTCTCAGATAATAAATATAGGCTACTGAGACTGAAGTGTAAACAGCACTAAATGCAAGTTAGAATCCAATACAAAAAATACAACTGCTCCAAATCTGCTAAAGATGGCTACAAGTTGAAACGCTTGGTTTGTTAATATACCAAGAAGTAAAAAATAACACAATTAATAAGTGACTTATACAACAGAGTCAGACATGGGGCAAGCAAAAATGTGCCTGTCCTTAAAAGTGCTTTAAGCACATTTTGCAGTGCTTGAAGGTACTCTTGGGAATTTTTCTTGGTAAAGTGTTTGAGTTGATGCATGAGGACTGTTATTAAAAGTGCTACAATTAATTGCTTATTGAGCAGAAATGCCTCAAAACAGTATTAGCACACTAAATTGGCTCTATTTTGGGAATACCAGCTTCTTCTGCTTGTCCGGAGAGACTTTTTAGCATAGCTGGAAAGTTGTATAAGCCTGAACAATGCCAAATGAAAGACAGTAGTTTCAAAAGATTAATGTACATGCAGTCTCAATAAAACTTATTTTTTTGCGTTGCTTAATTACAGATGTGTTTAGAATTATGCTTGAAGCACTTTGAACACGTTTCAGCTTGTGCTCAAAGCACTTCAACCTGTTCAACTACATGAACAGTTTAAAGGTTCAAGCATTTTACTGTGTACTGGAGATCTTGTTCAAGTACTTTCTAAAGTGCTTTGCCCCATGTCTGCTTGGAATTCAGAAGTTGCTATAGTAACTGTTAATTTATTACTAATTGCAGCCTCCATACAGACTACATGTAGTCCAGATTTAGAGTATCTGTTTTAACATATCAAAATTTGGGCTTCATTACTTGACAAAGATATTTAGTTGAAACAAACGCTATTGTGGGTACACGGACAAAGTTTTATAAGGATATTTCTAATGGCCCAATCTTGCTCCCAAATGTGTGCCATGCAATGAATCATTTACTGAAGTGAAAATATAAACAGGATTTCTGTGGAATGTAGAGAACCCATGGGATGCTGTTTATACTTACACCTGGGTAATTAAGTATTACCAGTTATCTACTGTTGTAACGTATATGTAGTTAAGAGGTTTCAAATGTACAATTTTGATTGACAGTATGTACTTCATATAGAGATAGCTTCACTAATTAATAATTATATATAAATAAGCATTGACACATATAATTATACACACATCAAAAGTCATAAACAAATGTTGCATACCTCCTTTTGAAACTTGTCCTGTGGATAGAAGTCTGGAAAACCTAACTTAGGTCTCTTTAATGGCCTCAATTCTTCAACAAACATGTTTCAAGGATCCCATATGGATAGAACGAAGAAGCTGATAGACTTTTATATAAATGCAAATTTTAGTTTCAAAATTTCTTTTTAGGATAAGCTCACTAGTTATTCAGTTTTACGGTAAGATAAGATTCAGACCGAAACGGCTGAGAACTGGTACGTGGCAATGCTGTTTGTAAAACAGTAGTGATGGGCGATACCTTTTTTTCCCAGTTCGGTACGATACCGAGTACTTTGTAGTCTCGTACCCAGACTGTCACGCCCCATGGCGAAAACAGTCTGGTAACTTGGGCAAACATTCCTGGCGCAGTGACGTTTATTACAGAGAAAACGAAATAACCAATCAGATTTCAAATATTAGTACGAATCATGTGATTAACTCTTGAATAGGTGACTGGAAATACTTAAAGATGGCGTTCCCTTTAGAAGCTATAGAAGATGCTTTAAAAATGGCTATTTCTCAAGCAGGATATAACAGTCTTTCGTGTGAACAACACGAAACAATAATTAACTTTGTAAGGGGTAAAGATGTTTTTGTTTCTCTCCCGACTGGGGCTGGAAACAAAAACAACAGTCATAAAACACTTTCTACAAAAAAAAGAATTTATCTGGTATGGGGCGTGACAGTCTGGGTACGAGACTAAGTACTTTGAAACTTGGAACCGAAGGTACCGAGTACGATACCGAGTACATAGTTTGTGCACATGCGCAGAAAAACTATTGAGTCAGTTTGTGCAAGTATATGAATACAATGTGTGTGTATTAATGTTTACTGAAAGTATAGTCTGTATTGACGAGAGAAATAGATAGTGTGAGAGGAATACTGTCACTTTGTGATCACAATTCTAGATTATCATGTTAAGGAAGAGCAGAATATCGGTATTTTTTGGCTTCAACCTATTTCGCCTATCAGAAACCAATTGACCAGCCTTTGAGAAAAGTCGTTCAATGGAACTGATGACCCAGGGATGCATAAGAACTATAATTATTTTTAAAATTATTGTTGCAGGTGATAATAATTATTATTATTAAAATAAAAAAAATAACGAGTCAATAGATTATATTAACAAATATTAAGGTTAAGTGGGTGTGGTTATGGTATCGAACGTAGTCGGTTCTGTTTCCAGTAATCGGTACCAACAGTTTGTGTGCTGGAACCGAAGTATCGAGTACTTGGGTACCGGTATCGCCCATCACTATAAAACAGAAAATATTTATTTTTGGTTTGCAGCAAGGGTTTCAGACAAGACGTCTATTAACAGGAGAACAGATGTGTAGTACAACCATTACAAAGAATTAGGTAAGCAACTAAATATGGATAATTATGAATATACATACAAAATGCTAATTATAATATTTGTTATATATATATATATATATATATATATATATATATATATATATATATATAATATATATATATATATATTATATATATATATATATATATATAATTATATATATATATATATATATGACTAATATTACTATACATGTATTCTAGAAACAGCTTTGAATTATATACACATATATATATTTGTTTGTGTGTGTTTGTGTATATGTTAGAATGCATTGCTAACTGGGCTAAGCCAAAGCCAGTTAGTGTACAAGGTTTGATTGTGTCATTTGATGATAATGGAGTCAATAACTATATAAATATGTCTTTTGATAAAAATCGTAACCATGGTAACTTTCTATTATATTATTAATTTTACTATATATAATCATTATATTTTGTTTTCTTTCTTGGCTTATGTTCAAATAATGGCATCACAGAAACATTTAAAATGAAATTAATGAGTTCACTTGACTGTATGTTATTTAATTATTTTATAGTACTATTAATTAAATTTTTATTACAATTGGCTCTTGTATGTTCATGGAAAACATGTTGCCAGTTCCAAATGTATCTCATTCTAAATACTTATTTATGTTTGCTTCAGTTCATGATTGTGGTAATGTAGGTGTATGTTTATATAATTATCTATGTTTATATATGTGTGTATGTAACAATGTGTGTGTGTGTGTGTGTGTATTTACCTAATTTGAGGCCATTTACTAAAACTACCAGGACAAATGATAGAATAGATTTCATAGCTGGTAAATCTGTATATTTTAATTTAATTTGTCATTAATTTTTTTATCATCATCATTACACAGTAAACAAGTTATAATTATGTTTGAGCAAACCAAATATGTCCATTGCATTACGTGTACATGTGTTATTAAATAGTTTATTGTTTAATATATTTTTTAATGAACACAGATTATACATGTACTTATATAACACTATTATATAGGTATAGTACATGTTATATAATTATGTATGTGGATTATAACTGGACATATAACATGTCCATTGTATTACATGTACGCTAAAGAGTGGAAGAGAGGTGGTGCACTGCTCTATGCAAGTTCATTTCCCTTTTATGTGGTCAAAGGAATGCAATTAAATCACAAATATGTTTAGATTTTTGTGTTAGCACCACTCATGGCTAGCTATAACACCAATGTACATGTATATACATGTACCTATATAACTTGTATTAATGTATGTATGTGTTGTACATGTGTACATAACATGTATCCACATGGATAATTATACATGTACATGTACACACCTACACAGTTACATCCATGGATGTAATATGTACCATACCTAAACAGCGGATATACAATATACATGTACATGTATACATAACATTTACCTGCGCAGTGGACACATACATGTATAGTGTAACCTACGCAGTGGAAACACATTGTCAACCTACACAGTGGACACACATTATAGTGCAATCCATGTACATATTACATTACATGCACCATATGTACACTGTACACGCTGGGTACATACATGTGTCCACTGAGTACATATAGTGCATGTTATGTCCATTTTTTGTACATGTACATGGATTACACTACAATTTGTGTCCAAGATAAATACACATACATATATAATATGTGTATCCACTGTTTAGGTATGGTGCATAGTACGTTCATTGATTACATATGTATAACATGAACATACTGGTATCAGTGGTATATATGTAACATTTTTCTTCTGTGTAGGTGTGTACAATCATGTATAATTAACTATGCATGTACATGTAGGTATATGTACATGTTATGTACATTGATGGAATTCATAGTGTACATGTACACATGTAGGTGTGATTCAATTACATGAATTTTTTGCAACCAGACATAATAATTTTCCAATGTTATATTTGGTATGTACATGTATAATCAGGTATGTACATGTAAGTATTAGAGAACAAGTATATACATGTATATGATTGTTACAGTATGTAAAGTATGTGATTGTGTTTTTGATCATGTCACTACCTTATGTGGGTTGTTATGGAAACTAAAAAATGATCTAGATGTTGTCAAACACAATGTACATAGAGCCTGCTTGAACTACTTAATTATGGATTGAGCATTTCCTCTGTATTCCAAGGTCCATGAAATGAGGACACCCCTGTATTCAAACTGTTCATTATACTATAAATTGATCCCAGAAATGAAGACACCCCTGACTTGAATACATCCCAAACTGAAATGAGGACATTATGGAATATAATAAATTTACATTGCATTAGAAATGAGGACACCATGTATTAAACATGTCCCAAACAGTGCTTTATAATATACATGTAAATACACCCTCGAAATGAGGACAACTTCTGTGCTCAAGACAGTTTACTTGTTCCCAATGGTGTCCAGTATTGTATAGTATACAATGTATGTAAATAATGTAGATACATTTGTTATCACCATAGACAGTGATTTAGTATGCAGTACACTGTTGACAAGAAGTAAATGATTAATGATAATATTATAATAATCATTTAGCCTAAATTAACAGTGAAATGAAGGGTCTTTCAATAGCACATGGCTAATATTTATTTATATTGTTATGTGTTTATATTTTATATATAGTTAATAATAATTATATTCATTATAATTGATGACTGTGGAATGTGGATCCTAACTTAGAGATGACACTATGTATGGATATACACAGAATATATCACCCCCCACTCTACATTTCAGGCCAAATTTAATTCAACATACAACAACATGTCAGCTACAAGAAGACAATAGAAGCAACCTCAGAGAGTCTACAATTTAAAAATTTCCTCAGGGAACACACCCCCAGACCCTACCTAGAGCAGTGTACTTTGCCCTCCCAAAGTACACTGCTCTAGGTAGGGTCCAAACAAAAACATTCTGGATGAAACATTGAATATACGTATTAGGAGTGACTAGTAAAGCCACCAGTATTTGAAATGCAATCATATTTAGAGACAACATTGTTCCACTCCTCTTGACATAGTACTACTACTTGTTAATTAGCAAGGTTTTTGGGTATTCACTAGATGTTTTATTATATTGTTTGTTAGTAGTTTTGAACCTAGTAATTTGTAATTAATCACAGGTTGCAGATTTGGAAAACTTCCAATTGTTCTGATAGTAAAAGTAGTTTGAAAACCATTTGTAAATATCAGAAATATAGTGACACTTGTACGTACCTTTTGTATCGTTTACAATTATGTAGCTCACTACTCAGTTTTGCACAATGATAAGGATTCTATTTGACCGGCCGCCTTCTTATAAACAAAATGTATTAGAAGGTTAAAATATATATGCATGGCTTCCTTCAACATTTATTCCAAGATAAACAATAATTATATGATCATACCATTTTCACTATACTTATGTACTGGACATGTATAATGTAATGTAACCATAAAGTAATACAATGTATTATAGTCTAGGGTTTCATATAGGATTTTTATGTAATATCGGGTTGTACATGTAGTATGGTATGGGTTGTATAAGGATTATAGTAAGTGTATAGGTAATATCAGGTTGTATATAGTATGGTATGGTATAAGGATTATAGTAGGTGTATAGGTAATGTCAGGTTGTATATAGTATGGTATGGTATAAGAATTATAGTAGGTGTATAGAATATTAGATTGTATATCGTATGGTGTGGTATAAGAATTATAGTAGATGTATAGGTAATATCAGGTTGTATATAGTATGGTATAAGAATTATAGTAGGTGTATAGGTAATGCCAGGTTGTATATAGTATGGTATGGTATAAGAAATATAGTAGGTGTATAGGTAATATCAGGTTGTATATACCTACTATAATTATTATAGTAGGTGTATAGCCTGGATTTCAGTGGTTAGAAACAGTTGAATGTGAAGATAATTATACAACATGATATAACCACTACAATATATATACATGTACACTTACTATAATTCTTATACCATACCATATTACAGGTGTATAGGTTGTACATGTATGTAATATGGTATGGTATAAGAATTATAGTAAGTGTACATGTATATATATTGTAGTGGTTATATCATGTTGTATAATTATCTTCACATTCAATTGTGAGTATTTTGTGTTTGTATACATGTAAGCATTATTCTTATATGTTAGGGTAATATAATTATCTACAATACTATACTATGCTTATATGAACAAACAACCGACAATTTTCTACAGGAATGCTGATACTGTTTCTTGTCTCCATGTGGAGTGCAATTACCAGGAAAATGTGTTTTGTATTTATGAACCCATATAATAGAGTAAACAAATGAGATCAAAACTATGAATTTATAATAACTTAATTTCCACTGTTTTCAACAGCCAATGGAATGCCAATATATAGCTTTATTTAAAACAGTAATATACATTTATATTTTTAAATAAATGTAAGAGCATTTAGGGATATCAAAACCGAAGCATAGAAAAAAACAAGATTGGGATCGTACCCTAGCAACACAATTGAAAACCCTACCTACACACATGTAAGTATTGGAATAAAGAGAGAGACACAAATCAAGAAAAAGAGCCTTGACTAGCTGGGATTTGAACTCAGGACCTTCTGATCACTAGTCAGATCCTCTATATACCAACTGAGCCACTGGAGCCAGGTTGAGGAAGAACATTTCATAGACAATGTTTATTACTTAGGTACTGGCAAATTCTGCTGAGTGGTCATTGGTCAACAATAGTGCAATTGCCGTATATAGCTTCTTTGTGTCGTACTCTACCTATACTTATTTGGGGTTTTCATGTCGAAGTTGTAATTTTGTTGCTATGGAACCATCCAAATCTTGTTTCTATATCACTACATGTACATCCTCTTTCATTTTTAAAAGTGTTTTTAAAAATTATTCTATTACACATGTAGTTATGGATATATACTATGACCTCAAAATTATGATGTGATGTCTTTATAATTATGTAATATAATAATGTGATAAGGTTAATACATGATTATACTGTAACGCAATAATGAAGCAATGGTTGACACACAAAAAATAAAAGGAGGATAATGAAAAAAGATTATCAGAGATTCCAAAATAAAGTTACATGTATGAACAATTTTCTGAGGTCAAGATGAACTTTAGCTCGATCTGTGCGAGTACAGTATAATTATGAAGATTTACATGTGCATGTACATGTAGATATATGCTACCTGATTTGTATACCTGTACTAAATTAAATATATATAATAAAATTAATATTATACACTGATCACTTCATACACATGTACATGTATTTCAGATGGGACACAAGTGTTCTTATTTCTTTATTATAATTGTGGTAGTTTAACTACATGTATGTAACTCCTAATCTTCTCCCAATGTTAACCTTTGCAATAAAAACTGTCAATAGTTTATAGTATTATTATAATAATGGCAGTTTATGTGCATGTGTTAGTAATACATGTAAGTATGTGTGACTAATAATTATGCGTGACTACGGCTCACTATCACGTGTTTGTACAATAGGGTAATGTAAATTATGTGCATTCTGTTATTGTCCACTACTATAATTATAGATAATTATATAAATACATGTATTGATTATCTATTGTGCTTTTAAATTTATTAACTACAGTGCAACCCCTCTATTCCGAACACCCTTGGGACAAATATAAGTGTCCTCAATAGTGCAGGGTTTCACTGTACATGTAGTTTTGAAACATGGGCCAAATTGGCTCAGCAATGGTTAGTGTGTGCACCATTGCAAATACATCTTGAGCCAATTAACAAGTGTCGATGCTGTTAGTGACAATATGATCATAATTAATTGCACAATCTGGTGCAGTGTCAAATAAGAAGCTCTTTGGGCCAATGGTGCATCATGTCAGCTTATCATGTATTTCTTAAGTACAGAAATAAGCACGTCAGATGATATAAATGTGTTTTGTGTTGTTATGTTAGTTGATTACAGTGTTTTTGATAAGCGCATATGGCACACCATTGGCCCAAAGAGCTTCTTCTTTTTTGGCACTGCACAGTTCTCTTTTGGGCCAGATTGTGCAATTAATTATGATTATAACTATTGCATTACACACAATGCAACTCTATTAATTGGCTCAAGATGTATTCCCAATTGTGCACACACTAACTATTGTTGAGCCAACAGGCCCATGCTTCAAAACATACACAATGTATATCAAAATCTCTGGTCCATTTTCATGTCCATTTTCATTCCTATGAGGTCATTGTATTCAAGCCTCAAGCCTCTTCATTTAGTATGTGAACCTTGTAGACAAAGAAATTGAAATAATGATGGCTTAGAATTGCAAATGATAATCTAGTTCTCACACATCCCATAACCACACTTTAATACAGTTTCATTGTAAATTTACAAATTTCAAACATAACTTCACCTATGGCTTCATAATCATGCTTGTCTTTGGTAATCTAAGCTACTTACCTGTAATATGATTTGAAATGCTCATCTTGGTTTTGTATTCAATGAACAATTGGTATTCAGAGGTGTGTAAACACTGAGTCAAACTACTGGACATTTTGACCTATTTTCACTGCTCTCATATACTTTGTATAAAGTTAACTCTCATTTATCAGACGTTCACTAGATTTATCGAACATGTTCTGCATGACTGTCTGTTTCCACACCACTGTTGGTATTTACATGTAAGAAGCATTATACTGGATACAAATGTCCATCCAAAATGGCTGAAAAGCGAATGCCAGCATTTGATCAAATTATTTGGGGGTGTAAAATCTGTTTGCAAATTAGGTTGGCAGTAGCCCTATACTCTGTTCCCAAATTTATATTTGTAATGCCAATGTCATTGTTTGTTTTCAGTCATTATAACAACATATTATATGTTATAATGTACATGTACATGTATACTGGTTTCCTTATTAATGAAAGCAAACAATAATTAATGTGTTGACTGTTGAGATTGTTGATTGACATCACTTAGTAATACTGTCCACTAGTGCATGTATATGGCATGTGTACATTTGCATACTTGTACATGTACTAGTGTTGTTTTAGTTAACTATAACTATAACTAAAACCTCTTTTAGTAAGGCATTTTGACTTTTAGTTAACTAAACTATAACTAAATTACAAGTCTACTGTGAAAATTATAACTAACTAAAATGAAAATTGGTTTGAGTAAAAGTCGATCCCAATAGATACATATGTACATACATGTACATATACCTTACAAGTCATGTACACTTACATGTACCAGTGATGTCCAGTATTGCCATCAAAGACTAAGATCACTTTGATGCTGATTGAACCTTAACCACAAGGGAACCCTAACCCTACCCTAAATGAACCACATAATGACATGTACATGTAATAATATCGATGTACATGTACATGCACATTGTTTTTGTATTTCATATTTTGAGTTTGAGTGAAAGTTATCCTGAAATACCACGAATACAATATTAATTAACTACATGTACATAGTATAATAATTGTACATATTTCAAATTAATACATAATTATGTATGTGTACATGTACACAACTAGCAGCTGTCTGTTTGACATTATACATGTACATGTACATGTATCTAAATGTAAGATGTATACATGTATTATTATTGTTTAATCTGCATTTGTATTGTACATGTACTATAAACACAACTGATTAGACATGTACATATATGTACATGTAGGTATGTATATTATACATGTACATACATGCATATGTGGTAATTACACATGATTTAGACATACACATACATGTACATGTAGTTACTGTATGTGTACATACATGGTAACTGCTACACATGATTTATACATGTACATGTACATAGATACTGTGTGTGTACATACATGGTAACTGCTACACATGATTTAGACATGTCCTGTACATAGATTTGTGTATACAATGTACATATATATGGTAATAGTAAAGTCCCCTTCTTAATTACATGTGTTGTGTAGTAGTTGGTAAGTCATATATATGTACATGTACATGTAGTTTTTATGGCTGAAATTGCTAGTGATGTGCAAGTGAAATCTGTTTACTACCTGAAGGGTAATTCTGATAACTTAAAACTGACACTTAAATTGACTTATTCTCATATGGTTCCTATGAATATATCCTGTTTACTGTAACCGGATTAAACGAAATATAATGGAGAAGAAATTATCCCCATAATACCTTTGTGATGCTGACCAACAATCTTGCCAATGAGTTTCTCATGTGTGAAACCAAACACCATATTATATTATTATAGTTACATGTACTTGTATTCCATTCCCGGAGTTACCTGTACATTTGTAAATTCCTTGGTTGTAAGCTTTAACAGTTACATGTATGTGCATTGTATTTCACCTTTAATAGCTATTAATTGCAGTTTTCTGCAAAATGATTTCATCCTGCCCATTAATTGACCAAGCCAAATGCCACCGTCCTAAATGATTCAGCTTTCTTAACTACATGTACATGCATGTATGCAATACGTATGTGACACAAACATGTTATATTATCAGAACCTTGCCTTCATAGGTTAGCTTTTAATCACTAAGCCATTGGCTAAGGAGCAAAGTTACATGTAGATACTACATGTAAGTTGACTAAGGTCATTCATAACTATAGTTTCCAATTGGGAGTGTTGTACTATACTGCACCACATTTTTCAATCTTGTTTTGTTCAAATTTCGATATTGTTATTAGCATTGAACTGCATTACAGCATTTGTGTCCATATGACAATACATTATATCTGTAATGCAGATAGTACATTGTGTACATTGTACTGTACTGTACTTTTAATATATACTACTACACTATTGTATACTGTACTGTAAATTGTTTTCTATACTGTACTGTACTGTACTGTACTGTACTGTACTGTACTGTACTGACTGTACTGTACACTATTTTCTATACGGTACTGTACAGTACTGTGTTTTGTATACTATATATATACAGTACTGTACTGTACACTGCTTTGTATACTATACTCTACTGTACTGTACTGTACTGTACTGTACTGTACACTTTCTATACGGTACTGTACTGTACTGTACTGTACTGTACACTGTTTTGTATACTATATATATACTGTACTGTACTGTACACTGCTTTTTATACTATACTCTACTGTACTGTACTGTACTGTACTGTACTGTACTGTACTGTACTGTACTGTACTGTACACTGTTTTCTATACGGTACTGTACTGTACTGTACTGTACTGTACACTGTTTTGTATACTATATATATACTGTACTGTACTGTACACTGCTTTTTATACTATACTCTACTGTACTGTACTGTACTGTACTGTACTGTACTGTACACTGTTTTCTATACGGTACTGTACTGTACTGTACTGTACTGTACACTGTTTTGTATACTATATATATACTGTACTGTACTGTACTGTACACTGCTTTTTATACTCTACTGTACTGTACTGTACTGTACTGTACTGTACTGTACTGTACTGTACTGTACACTGTTTTCTATACGGTACTGTACTGTACTGTACTGTACTGTACACTGTTTTGTATACTATATATATACTGTACTGTACTGTACACTGCTTTTTATACTATACTCTACTGTACTGTACTGTACTGTACTGTACTGTACTGTACTGTACTGTACTGTACTGTACTGTACTGTACTGTACACTGTTTTATATACGGTACTGTACTGTACTGTACTGTACTGTACTGTACTGTACACTGTTTTGTATACTATATATATACTGTACTGTACTGTACACTGCTTTTTATACTATACTCTACTGTACTGTACTGTACTGTACTGTACACTTTCTATACTGTACTGTACTGTACTGTACTGTACTGTACACTGTTTTGTATACTATATATATACTGTACTGTACTGTACTGTACACTGCTTTTTATACTCTACTGTACTGTACTGTACTGTACTGTACTGTACTGTACTGTACACTTTCTATACGGTACTGTACTGTACTGTACACTGTTTTGTATACTATATATATACTGTACTGTACTGTACACTGCTTTTTATACTATACTCTACTGTACTGTACTGTACTGTACACTTTCTATACTGTACTGTACTGTACACTGCTTTTTATACTATACTCTACTGTACTGTACTGTACTGTACTGTACTGTACTGTACACTTTCTATACGGTACTGTACTGTACTGTACACTGTTTTGTATACTATATATATACTGTACTGTACTGTACACTGCTTTTTATACTATACTCTACTGTACTGTACTGTACTGTACTGTACTGTACACTGTTTTCTATACGGTACTGTACTGTACTGTACACTGTTTTGTATACTATATATATACTGTACTGTACTGTACTGTACTGTACTGTACACTGTTTTGTATACTATATATATACTGTACTGTACTGTACACTGCTTTTTATACTATACTGTACTGTACTGTACTGTACTGTACTGTACTGTACACTTTCTATAAGGTACTGTACTGTACTGTACTGTACACTGTTTTGTATACTATATATATACTGTACTGTACTGTACACTGCTTTTTATACTATACTCTACTGTACTCATACACTGTTTTGTATAATGTACGTACTGTACTGTACACTGTTTTCTATTCTATACTGTACTGTACTGTACTGTACACTGTTTTGTGTATTGTACTGTACTTTACACTGTTTTGTATGGTGTACTGTACTTTACACTGTTTTGTATAGTGTACTGTACTTTACACTGTTTTGTATGGTGTACTGTACTTTACACTGTTTTGTATAGTGTACTGTACTATACATTATTTTTAGTGTACATATATCGTAATTATACTTAATTATAATACCATAATAAGTATTGATTCATCTAATGAGTTATGAATTAGAAGACTTACAGTAATTTATAGTATTCATTTGTTTTAATTTATCATCAATTAAAGACCACATAGATAAGCCATATTTGATTGAATTATAATTAACATTCTATCTTATACATGGTATTTTAGTGTAATCAAACATGTCTAAGACTATTGAAGCTATAGCAGTGGGGACAAGGCGTAGTGGTGAGTATAATCATGTATATGTGTATTATATATATTATTCTTTCCATATAACCTCTTTTAGTAAGGCATTGTGACTTTCAATTAACTTGGCTTTTAATTAACTATACTATCATGCCAAGATTATTATTGAAATATTGTGTAAATAGACACATGTCAGTCACTGTTGTCTGATCCATTCTGTAATAATTGTGACCATGTTATGCAAAAATCAGTCATTTAGCAAATAATTTTGTCAAATGCTTCCATTCAAATGCTCATAATTCAATCATTTTGTTGAGATAGCCAACTAAATCTGGTGTCTAGGAAGAGCAGCTTTTGCTCTTCCTAGACACCATATTTAGTACAAAATGGTCATGTAATGAGGTATGTATTTGAGAAATTAGTATTTCACATCTACAGTCACAATGGTATGTTATTGCTTAGTTTGAGAGAAGACCTACACATGTATAAAAACAAATCAATGGCTCATTACTGCTATGAAAATTAGTGATGCACAAATAATAATGGATTCAGTAAATGGTATCGGTCATTATTGGCCATTATTTCTAGTATTGGTTATTTCTGAAAGATGTAACCACTATTGTAAAAGGTGTACCAATAGTGTCATTATGATTGTAGCATCATTAATTGCTTTTTATGATACTCATAATTAATGAACAAATGCTAATTTTCATTGAATACCAGAAGGTAGATGTAATATCGGGTAGATGTAATATCGGATCGATTATTGGTACATATCTAAAATAATTATTGGTGTATTGTAATATCGGTAAAATCTCTTATCGGTACATCACTATTGAAAATAGCCAATATTATATTATCACAATGGCAAAATATTGTCTTACTACAATTAAATAATAGTTTAATATATGCAGTTGAAAAATACTATAACACTTAGTTTTGGGCCGTATGCTCTTAAAACAAGGATCAGAAGTGTCATATCTAAAAAAGACCCTATTTTTGCTATCATAGACAGTATCAATGAGTAGTTGTAATTATTGCAAGTCACTTTTAGGCAATAATCAAATCTTAATTTTCAATATCGCTCAATCCTAATATGTACAAGAATAACAAAAAACATTTTAAAAAATGAAAGAGTATGTAGGGATATATGTCAAAACCGAAAAAGCACAGGAACAAGATGGCTTTGGCAACAAAATGAAATACCACTTCCACATAACAACCGTACAAGTAATGTTTTGGTTCTGGTGGTCTAGATGATTGTTGTTAACATCATTAACACTTGTTAATTTGCTCCAAGGTGTTTTCCCAATGGTACACTCACTAGCCATATTTAATGGACATGTACATGTATGTGTATATACATTGTATAAATTAATTAATTGTAAACATCAGGGCTGGGACAGATACATGTACATATACACATGTGTAAATTAAACACACCGTTAATTACTATAGGTAAAACAATAATTGTTACACATGTGAAAGATATACTCACCTACACATTCATGAACTAGTAGTACATGCATTGTACAAATAATTAATTGTTCACATGTGACATATATGTACATGTACATAGTTACACATACATGTACATGTATACACATTCATGATGCATTGTACAAATACATGTACGTTCAATTCATACACACACACAAAATGTCACCATACAGTAACAGTAATTACTGTCTCTGTGGTGTTCAATTGACATGTACACCAATTATTATCAAAATTACTGTAGTGTGATAATGAAACTACTAGTAATTACTGTACTATGTGGTGACTTTTTATTGACAAATATATACTATATACCGTGCATCAGAGTTTTTAATATGTTTTGAAGCATGGGTCAAATTGGCTCAACAGTGAGTGGTTAGTGTGTGTGCCATTGGATATATATGTAGAGCCAATTAACAAAGAGTTAAACCCTTAGAGGACTCATGTCACATACATGTATACGTGAAAATTGACCCTATATAGCTCAGAATGTGTTCCTAGCATTACAATGCACTCAAAATGTTTGTAATTAGCATCAGGGATAAGCCCATGAAAATGGCTAAAACAGATGATGGTTTTTCGGCCGCCCTTTAGCCTAAATAATGAGCATGTGGGGAAGAATTTTAAAGGGTGTGTCCCCCGTTGATGGGGGTTTGAAGAGGGTGCTGCTCCCTCACTGCCCACGCAATTTGTGGTTTCAGTGAACGGTGGCCAAAATGTACATTGTATGTGCAGCAGAGTCGCCATTGTTGGAAATGGGAAGAATTTTGAAAAACAAGCCAAGGTTAATTAATGCTGTTACCCAGCCTGTTAGTGATAATATATTTGTATTTGTAGTTCAAATACTGTGACATATATTTGACCTCATTATGCCTGTTTAATTTTTTTAAGCTTAGTATTTTGGCCAATTAAATTCTTAGTTGTTGAATTTGGAAGAAAGCAATACTAGGGTCAGCAGACTCTTAGAGCAGATCCATTGTCCAGGATAGGAGGCATTATTCTAATTCATTTACAAGTTTGGGCATTTTCACCCAACATGTAAAATCACTATTACACACACACACACACTAGTGAAAATAGTGAATTAAATAGTGAATTAAATGTTGTATTTGTTCATATTATCCATGAATAAAATGTATTTCCCAGACTGACAGACAGTCACGTATTATAACTATACACATGTACGGACATGTACATGTACATGTGTACACACATATTATTGTCATAATAGTTTGGATTTGTGTTCAACCCCTTAGTACTTCTTCTAATATACACAAATACAAGTAATTATCATGTTTTCATATTTTACAGGCCAACATTTCAAGAATCGACTTCGCAATCTTTCTATTCAACTGGATGACTTAATAACACCAGCTAATGCTAGAGAATGGCAGTCGTCTTTGAAAGAGACATTCACAAGTGAATCTGCTTTCAATCTAATAATGGAAGATATGCTAAGATTAGATACAGAAGCTTCAGAAGCACTGATAAGTGAACCTTCATCTTTCTCCTCCTCCTCTTTTCTCTCCAAGCAAACTCAATATCAGGAATATGTTGATGCTTTTATATCTATTTTTGCTCAATCCATGAAGAAAGGATTCAGAGATCATCCTGTTACTGAAGCTTTAAAATATCACAAGTGTCCTACTTTAAATCTTTTCCGGCGACTAGTGATCAATCCAAATTTAGTAGTATCTGCAGATGAAGGGAAGGAATACAGTGAAAACCAGGAAGTAAGGGTTTCAGAAACAAGTAAATTGCCCATTATCCAGCTTGCTACCTTTTGTGACGTGGCTATTTTACGTTTTCTTTGTAATGTCACTGAAAAGACCGATACCCATGCTATAGTATGGGCTCTGGAATACATAGCTGAAATGACCAAGAGGTAAATTTGTGTGTACAACTGTACATGTACATGTACATGAAAATTCATGTGCCTAGCATGTACATGTACATGTGTATGTACATATATATATGTACATGTATTTATTTCCATAGAATTAAAACAAATACACACGTGCACCTTCATAGACTGCATTTTACATGATCTATATTGTTCACAGTGTAATCATATATTAACCTTATGACAAACTATATTATATATGAAGTCATCATTTGATGTCATTGTGATGTGAATAGACATTAGCAGTTCAATTGTCTGCAGCTAACATACATTGTGACTCAGCAGATACATTGTACTGTACATACAGTACTTGTATAGTACTACTGAGCAGGTACTGTACATACAGTACTTGTATAGTACTACTGAGCAGGTACTGTACATACAGTACTTGTATAGTACTACTGAGCAGGTACTGTACATACAGTACTTGTATAGTACTACTGAGCAGGTACTGTACATACAGTACTTGTATAGTACTACTGAGCAGGTACTGTACATACAGTACTTGTATAGTACTACTGAGCAGGTACTGTACATACAGTACTTGTATAGTACTACTGAGCAGGTACTGTACATACAGTACTTGTACAGTACTACTGAGCAGGTACTGTACATACAGTACTTGTATAGTACTACTGAGCAGATACTGTACATACAGTACTTGTATAGTACTACTGAGCAGGTACTGTATATACAGTACTTGTATAGTACTACTGAGCAGGTACTGTACATACAGTACTTGTATAGTACTACTGAGCAGATACTGTACATACAGTACTTGTATAGTACTACTGAGCAGGTACTGTACATACAGTACTTGTACAGTAACACTGAGCAGATACTGTACATACATTTACATACAGTACTTGTATAGTACTACTGAGCAGGTACTGTACATACAGTACTTGTATAGTACTACTGAGCAGGTACTGTACATACAGTACTTGTACAGTACCACTGAGCAGATACTGTACATACATTTACATACAGTACTTGTATAGTACTACTGAGCAGGTACTGTAAATACAGTACTTGTATAGTACTACTGAGCAGGTACTGTACATACAGTACTTGTATAGTACTACTGAGCAGGTACTGTACATACAGTACTTGTACAGTACCACTGAGCAGATACTGTACATACATTTACATACAGTACTTGTATAGTACTACTGAGCAGGTACTGTACATACAGTACTTGTATAGTACTACTGAGCAGATACTGTACATACAGTACTTGTATAGTACTACTGAGCAGGTACTGTACATACAGTACTTGTACAGTAACACTGAGCAGATACTGTACATACATGTACATTTACATACAGTACTTGTATAGTACTACTGAGCAGGTACTGTACATACAGTACTTGTATAGTACTACTGAGCAGGTACTGTACATACAGTACTTGTACAGTACCACTGAGCAGATACTGTACATACATTTACATACAGTACTTGTATAGTACTACTGAGCAGGTACTGTACATACAGTACTTGTATAGTACTACTGAGCAGGTACTGTACATACAGTACTTGTACAGTACCACTGAGCAGATACTGTACATACATTTACATACAGTACTTGTATAGTACTACTGAGCAGGTACTGTACATACAGTACTTGTATAGTACTACTGAGCAGGTACTGTACATACAGTACTTGTATAGTACTACTGAGCAGATACTGTACATACAGTACTTGTATAGTACTACTGAGCAGATACTGTATATACAGTACTTGTATAGTACTACTGAGCAGGTACTGTACATACAGTACTTGTATAGTACTACTGAGCAGATACTGTACATACAGTACTTGTATAGTACTACTGAGCAGGTACTGTACATACAGTACTTGTACAGTAACACTGAGCAGATACTGTACATACATGTACATTTACATACAGTACTTGTATAGTACTACTGAGCAGGTACTGTACATACAGTACTTGTATAGTACTACTGAGCAGGTACTGTACATACAGTACTTGTACAGTACCACTGAGCAGATACTGTACATACATTTACATACAGTACTTGTATAGTACTACTGAGCAGGTACTGTACATACAGTACTTGTATAGTACTACTGAGCAGGTACTGTACATACAGTACTTGTACAGTACCACTGAGCAGATACTGTACATACATTTACATACAGTACTTGTATAATACTACTGAGCAGGTACTGTACATACAGTACTTGTACAGTAACACTGAGCAGATACTGTACATACATTTACATACAGTACTTGTATAGTACTACTGAGCAGGTACTGTACATACAGTACTTGTATAGTACTACTGAGCAGGTACTGTACATACAGTACTTGTACAGTACCACTGAGCAGATACTGTACATACATTTACATACAGTACTTGTATAGTACTACTGAGCAGGTACTGTACATACAGTACTTGTACAGTAACACTGAGCAGATACTGTACATACATTTACATACAGTACTTGTATTGTACTACTGAGCAGGTACTGTACATACAGTACTTGTACAGTACCACTGAGCAGATACTGTACATACATTTACATACAGTACTTGTATAGTACTACTGAGCAGGTACTGTAAATACAGTACTTGTATAGTACTACTGAGCAGGTACTGTACATACAGTACTTGTATAGTACTACTGAGCAGGTACTGTACATACAGTACTTGTATAGTACTACTGAGCAGGTACTGTACATACAGTACTTGTACAGTACCACTGAGCAGATACTGTACATACATTTACATACAGTACTTGTATAGTACTACTGAGCAGGTACTGTACATACAGTACTTGTACAGTAACACTGAGCAGATACTGTACATACATTTACATACAGTACTTGTATAGTACTACTGAGCAGGTACTGTAAATACAGTACTTGTATAGTACTACTGAGCAGGTACTGTACATACAGTACTTGTACAGTACTACTGAGCAGGTACTGTACATACAGTACTTGTATAGTACTACTGAGCAGGTACTGTACATACAGTACTTGTACAGTACCACTGAGCAGATACTGTACATACATTTACATACAGTACTTGTATAGTACTACTGAGCAGGTACTGTACATACAGTACTTGTACAGTAACACTGAGCAGATACTGTACATACATTTACATACAGTACTTGTATTGTACTACTGAGCAGGTACTGTACATACAGTACTTGTACAGTACCACTGAGCAGATACTGTACATACATTTACATACAGTACTTGTATAGTACTACTGAGCAGGTACTGTACATGCAGTACTTGTACAGTAACACTGAGCAGATACTGTACATACAGTACTTGTACAGTAACACTGAGCAGATACTGTACATACAGTACTTGTACAGTAACACTGAGCAGATACTGTACATACATTTACATACAGTAGTACTTGTATAGTACTACTGAGCAGGTACTGTACATGCAGTACTTGTACAGTAACACTGAGCAGATACTGTACATACAGTACTTTGTATGGTACTAATCAGCAGATAATGTGCATAGCAGAGTGGGAAATAACAGTGCTCCAATGCTCATTTGAGCACCAAAATTAGGATAAGGAGCATCAGATTTTGACATGACAATGCATGCTAGTTGTACTGTGGTGAGCACTGGTGACAGAATTGCTCACCAGATGTTGTAGGCTTATTTCCCGCCCTGATGCATAGTACTACATGTACATACATGTACAGTACTTGTATAGTACATATATGACACTTATAGATTAGTACTCTAAACTCCTAACACTTAGAAGAGTCTATCCTCTCATATGATATGACAGTCTATTAATGAGAGTGTTAATCCTTTTCACTATATAAATGTTTATTTGTTTTGTAGGTTAGAAAAATCTCTTAGAAGTCAAAGTGAACTTGGATGGAATGGAGTATCTTTTCGTAAGCGTAAAAACACAATTCGAAATTCAACAACAGAACTTCCCAAACTAGCCATAGATGGCAAACCTATAGTCATAGCAGTTGGATCAGTTGATTCTGATGCTACCAACATGGGAACTGGGCCAACTGGATCAAATATAAATCCAGAAACTGGTCAACCTACTCTTCCCAGAGTACCTTCAATAGCCGTGAGTGAACATGATGATGTAGTAAGCAATGATGTTCGATGCATGTCACCAGATTCCAGCAGTTTAGAACATTCATCAATCTCTCCAGACGTTCCTTTGAAACTCAATGAAATCCAATCAGATGGAAGAGATTCAAGCACAAATATGTTCCCTTCATTTGAAGATGGAAGTAATTCTGGGAGAAATCGTAGTGTTGAAGAATTTATCTCTGATGCTCCACGGAGAAAGCATTCGCTGACTACTTCAACACCACCCAGCACCAAAGATTTATATGACAAACCAGTCAGACGAGTATCTACTGAATCACGCCCACTTGGATTGAGTAGTCATCCCCCTCCAACAAGAAAAAGTAGTGTCCAGACAGTAGTCACAGCCATAGTAGAAGCTATAAATGAAGACGAAACTGAAACATCAGAAGCCAAAGTTGACCCACTTTTATCTACTAACGGTCCAAGACGAAGAGGTCTCTCCCAACCTGTAACTCCAGTCTTGTCTGTATCTTCACTTGATTTTAGATCACGTAGTCCCACTCGCTCACCATCTCCTAGTAATCTATTGGAATCTCGAAAAAGTCCTCCTATTGAAGATCAAAATGAAGTAAAATCTAAAATTGAATTGAATGATTTGAGTGAGGTTGGAACAGTGGACGAAGATGAGCCCCCTGTAAAATCTAAGCCTCAAGATCCTAAAAATGTTTATCAATATTCAAATCCTCTTACAGATAAACGCACGCCAGACAAAGTCAATGAAGAATTACAGTCTTTAGTAACTCATGAGGGAAGAATAAGTCTTTTGGCAATTCTGAATGCTATTCTCCATCTTCCTTCAAACCCAAATCTTTGGACAGAAGATTCCTGGGACGCTTGTCGTAAATGTTTCTCTCTAATTCAATTTTGTATGGATTTTGGATTAGATGCACCAAAAAAGGACTCGTCGTCAGATGTTATTTCACAATACAATAAATCATCTACGAATCTCCAATTGCTGAAGTCCACACAGACATACACTCGTCTAGTTCTCAAATATGCAGTGCGTGCTTTAATTCATTGTGCAGTCTCGACATACACTGGTTGTTTATCGGATGGCTGTCCCATCAGTACTTTTATTTTGCAAAGAACCACCTCTCGTACTGCCAGTCAGAACCTTAATAAAATGATCCATCAACTCGAGAGACTTTATTCAAATTCTTCTCTGCTTTTTCGTGAAGCTGTAATGGAATTTGCTCGCCATTCACCTCTAAAGAAGGTATTCCATTTTTTACATGTAATTTTGCAGTATTGTCCTCGTGGAACAGGACGAGACCCTTTAGATCCTGCATCAAGCAGGCGTGACCCTCTAATTGTCCTAACAGCTACTGTTTTACGTATTATTATCGATCGATTGGCTTTATTAGATCTTAATGAAATTGCTATACAACAAGTAAGGAAATAGATGAATGGATGGATGGATTATTGGATTGGATTGATAGACTACTGGATGGATAAATGGACAGATAAATGGACAACTGGATGATTTGATGAGTGCACTACTGGATAGATGAATGGACTACCTGGATGATTGGATGAGTGGATGAGTGGATGTATGAATGATCAGATTGATGGACTATTGGATGGATGATTGGATGGATGATTGGATAAATGAATGAATGAATGGTTTGATGGATGAATAGAACACTGAATGAATGGTAGGACTATACTGGATAAGTGGACTACTGGACAGATGAGTAGACAATTATTGACTAATATAATTATATGCATTACACATGTACATGTATGTACATGTATATGGACAGACGAACCTTTGTATGGATGCACTTGTAGATGGAAGTACATGTACTGTATGAACGGATAAATAGATAGATGAATGAAACTACTGAATAGATGAATAAACCACTTGACAGATTAACATTTTCTTGTAAATACATTTATTTTATTTATTCGTATTACAGAGCATTGTAAGAGAGTCCGTCTCCTTTGTTCATTTTGCTATCACTCTATTCAATCAAGACTTTTTACGAACAAAAGGATTTCAGCATCTTCAACAATATGTTAATCGTGTGGCTCTTTCTATTCTTCTCCCAATACGACAATCACCAGTTTCTTCATCCTCATCTTCATCTGTCTTTCCACCTCTTGATATCCCACAAATGGGTACATTTCCTCGTAAGAAGGACAAGAATAAAGGAACAAAAGACACAGGAGATGACACACCTAGGAGAAAACGAGGACAGACTATCAATATTCCTGATAAGTTTGTTGAAGGCAGTCAGTCTCCATTTTCAAATGTGAGTGATCCATTCACTAATGTACAACATGTATAGATGTATTAATTATAATTATGATTATAATTGAAATTATATATAATAATTGTGACCGTGGATGCGAAAATCAGTAATTTTGGTGAATAACAAATTTGTCAAATACTTCATTTAAATGCTCGTAATTCAGCAATTTTGTAGAGGCTATCAAAAACCTGGTAGCAACTATTGCCCCACCTAGACACCAAATGTGTGTGAAATGGTTGTGTAGTGAGTGTTTAAACTTTAATGGTATGTGTTTGACAAAATTATTATTTGACTGATTTTCACATCCACACATACAGTTATACACATGTACATGTATATTTTACATATACAGTGTATGTAATCTACATTGTATGTATATAATTATGTATGTAATTATTATAGACATGTACATGTATGTAATTACATACATGTACATGTACATGTACATGTATAATTATAATAATTGTGTGTATATAAATATCAGAGAGTACAGTAGTACTTTGGGCCAGGAAAAAAAATGGCTGCCCATACATTTCAATTGCGAGTATGATCCATTTATCACAAATGCAACTTAAACTTCTTGTGACAATTATCATTGTTTCTTTACCAAGTCAGCAAATACCTTGCCAATGAATGGACACAATTTTATAATTAAGCAACCACACCCAGGCCTTTATTAATACAATAACGATTATTGATAATGAAATAATTATAATACTGAAGAACTGGAATACCATTAAACGTTCGGTCTATTTCTTCTGGACACCATATTCCTACACACAATATTAAGTACATGTAGTAAATGTAATTAAGTGAAAGAGAATAGGTATTGCAAATTTGAACAACGAATGTCCTTTTTGAGTGGAAAAGATGTTTAATGCTTGGGGCCTTGGACCAAGAATTTGAAGCAACTGTTCTACACTGTCGGCGGTCTGGGGACGAGATTAACATAGAGAGTACTGTCATACACTTTAATAACATCTCTACATTTACGTGTTCATATGTGTATATAATTATATATTTTTATTTATAGAGAAAAAGTCCTCGAGCTGGTCGTAAAGGAAACTTAACAAAGCAATCCAGCTTACATAAGGAACCAGAGACTTTGACTCCTCAACCACTAAAGTCAGAACATCCTGTAGTCTCCATATTGAAGGTACATGTACATGTTTTTTTTACAGACACGTGTAAAGTACGTACATGTACATGTATAGTATATGCCATCTATCTAAATAGTAAATGTACAATGTACATGTATAATGGGTTCAGTGCAGTACAGTACATGTACAAAATGTGTGTATGTGATACTATGTGTAAAATCTAAGTTTAATTTAATGGACATACTGTACTTGTATACAATCATGTATATACATGTACATGTAATGTACATATATGTATGTACACATAGTTACATAGACACATACATTGTACATGTATCTAATACATGTATATTATTTCTCTTTATCTACAATGTACACGTATATCTATCTGCATGTATCTATCCATCTATTTATCTGTCTATCTATTTACACATATGTTTTATCTTTCTATTTATGTATTTACATGTATCACATGTATTTATGTAGGAGGAATGGAGAGGGTTAAAAATTGGTGTTTTACATCAAAGAATCAGACGATTAAGTGTTATTATGGAGCTAAGTGAACCTGGACACATACCTGACCCAGCCCTTTTGGGATCTCTCATTTCTGTGGTAACTTAATTTTTTCTCTTCTTGTCTATCTCTCATCAGTCTCAATCATCCATCCAGTCTTCCACTCACTCATTCATCCATCCATTCATCCATTCATCCCTTCATCCATCCATCCATCCATCCATCCATCTATCCATCCATCCACCTACCATCCATCCATCTGTTTGTCTGTCCATCATTCCATTTATCTATCCATTTGTTTATCCATACATCTATCAATCCATCCATCCATCCATCTACCATCCATCCATCTGTTTGTCTGTCCGTCCATCTATTCCTCCATCCAATTATCCATCCATCTGTTCATCCATGCATCTATCAATCCATCCATCTATCCATCCATCCATCCATCCATGCATCAATCGATCCATACATCCATCCATCCATCCATCCATGCATCTATCAATCCATCCATACATTCATCCATCCATCCATCCATCCATCAATCCATCCATCCATTCATTCATCAAATCAATCTTTATCCTCCCCTTGTCTCGTCTCATCTTCGTCCTCCTCCATCTAATACTCCTCTTCTCTCCTCTCCTCTCCTCTCCTCTCCTCTGCTCTTCTCTCCTCTTCTCTTCTCTCATCTTCCCTTCTCTTCTCTTCTCTCCTCTCCTCTTCTGTTCTGTTCTGTTCTGTTCTCTCGTCTCGTCTTGTCTCCTCTTCTCTCCTCTCCTCTTCTCTCCTCTTCTCTCCTCTCCTCTTCTCTTCTCTCATCTCCTCTTCTCTTCTCTTCTCTTCTCTCCTCTCCTCTCCTCTCCTCTCCTCTTCTCTTCTCTCCTCTTCTCTCCTCTTCTCTTCTCTTCTCTTCTCTTCTCTCATCTTCCCTTCTCTTCTCTTCTCTCCTCTCCTCTTCTGTTCTGTTCTGTTCTGTTCTGTTCTCTCGTCTCGTCTCGTCTCCTCTTCTCTCGTCTCCTCTTCTCTTCTCTTTGCTTCTCTTCTCTTCTCTTCTCTCCTCTTCTCTTCTCTTCTTTCTTCTCCTCTCCTCTCTCTTCTCTCCTCTTCTCTTCTCTTCTCTTCTTTCTTCTCCTCTCCTCTCCTCTCCTCTTCTCTTCTCTCCTCTTCTCTTCTCTCCTCTTCTCTTCTCTTCTCTTCTCTTCTATTCTCTCATCTTCTCTTCTCTCCTCTTCTCTCCTCTCCTCTCCTCTCCTCTCCTCTTCTCTTCTCTCCTCTTCTCTTCTCTTCTATTCTCTCATCTTCTCTTCTCTCCTCTCCCCCCCTCTCCTCTCCTCTTCTCTCCTCTCTTCTCCTCTCCTCTTCTGTTCTGTTCTGTTCTGTTCTGTTCTCTCGTCTCGTCTCCTCTTTTCTTCTCTTCTCTTCTCTCCTCTCCTCTCCTCTCCTCTTCTCTCCTCTCCTCTTCTCTTCTCTCATCTCCTCTTCTCTTCTCTTCTCTTCTCTTCTCTTCTCTTCTCTTCTCTCCTCTCCTCTTCTTTCCTTTTCTTTCCTCTTCTCATTATCTCTTTTTAGGGTGGGCATGGATCACTAATTCCTCGAGTTCTTGTCTTTTTAGAATGTATAATGTTTGTTCAAAGACTTAACAAAGGAGAGTTAACAACATGGATGAAGAATCAACCATCTATTGCCAGTTGGGACCTGTTCTATCTCATGAGGAAATGGGGAGATGCTGTAGGAGAAGCATTAAGTGCTTGTGAAATAACTGAGAAAGAAGTAAGTAGTCTTTCACACTCTTTTTCATTCATTCTATATACATGTATGTACATCTATCTTCAACATTTATCTATTTATCTTGGTGCAACATGTTGCATGCAACGCAACATGTTGCAAGCAACAGTGTTGCACCATGTACATGCACATGTATGTTAAGAAAAACTGTTACAAGCAACACCTTACAACATGTTGCAAGGTTGCACTGAATAGAAAGCCTTTCAACATTGTTGTATGCAACAGTGTTGCATTAATGTTGCACCGTGTGTACTGGGCTAAGTATTTATTCATACATTAATGATATTAATGTTATGCGTGTACATTATTATACTATACATTATACATTGTGTTCATTATAATTTATACATATGTACATGTACATTGTGTTCATTATACTGTACATTTACTACATTATATGTATTGTTTATTGTACATTGTTTATTATACATTGTTTATTAATGTACAATAAACAATGTATGTGTATCATACATTGTTTATTATAATATTGTATATTTCTAGTTGTTTGCACAAATTAAGAGTAAAAATGATAAACAGAAACAGAAATCTGTAAAGAGTACTTCTGAACAAGATGATGTGGATATTCAAATTGCTGAGGAACCTGTATTTCCTGATGAAGAGCGAGACTCAGGTATACACTTGTGTGTGTGTGTGTATATGTATGTGTGTGTATGTATGTCATGTACTTGTGCATGTTGAACTCGCATGTACATGTATGTATGTACATTTACATGTGCAGTGCACATACATGTATACATATACATATAATTATACAATTATATATATATATATATATATATATCCTGATACGGTGCAACATCAAAGTAAACCACAGGTTTATATATCAGATATAGCACCCTGTGGTCAGATATAAAACCTGCCGTCGAAACAAACTACAAGAAAACAACGCTTACCTTCTCCAAAGTGCCAACAAAAAGGTAGGAGAAGCATCAGACATCAACAAAGGTTTTGTCTTTCATGAAATATATTGATTGTAACACGCCTACTCGTGCTATATCAGAATTATAATCACCTCGCCCTCGGGCCTACGGCCCTCATGCTCGGTGATTATAAATCTGATATAGCACTCGTAGGGTGTTACAACCTTTACATATATATATATATATATATATATATATATATATATATATATATTATATAGTATGCTAATACACAAAATATAGGACCTGAGTTTTGTGTCCAAAGATGTGATATAGCCCGAGCTTGCGAGGGCTATATCACATCCGAGGACACAAAACGAGGGTCCTATATTCAGTATATAGGACCTATTAGCATACTATATACAATATATTGTATGATGGTGACATCTCCTGCATAGTGTGCAAATGGAAGGTCTATATACAATATATAGGACTCACTACATCAAAGGGATGATGTCACCATCATACTATATATATATATATATATAATTATATATGTATATATAATTTTAGCACTATAACGCCTAACATCAAAGCTAATATAGCACAATTTTTACCACATCCGGTTCTGTATTTTCCAGATTTTGTTTACAACACTAGAAAATAATGTGCTTACTTCCATTCATCTGTTCATCCATCCATGCACCCATCCTTCTATCCATCCATGCATCCATCCATCCTTCCATGCATCCATTCATCCATCCATCCATCCATCCATTCATTCATCCATCAAACCAACCTACATGTATGTGCACTGTATCTATCCTTATGGTTCCATATCTTGTGTGAATTTAATTATTATTATTACCTCAGCTATATTATGTCATCTCTGTTTGTAATTTTCATTTTCTACTTGCACATATGCTTACCTCGTGTTTAGTGAAAGAACACCAAGTACTTCATTCTTTTTCTCCATCACTGCCAACATCCATTGATTCAAACTATAAACCATTTAAAGCACCAGTTTGCTCATGATGTACCTACCAGTGCTTTAACATATACATGTTCACTTGTATATATATATAAATTATATCTATATATATATATATATATATATATATATATATATGTATATATATATATATATATATATATACAGTATACATGCATGTACATTTTTCATTTGCCTCAGGTGTCTGTCTGTCTTTCTTTCTGTCTTTCTTTCTTTCTTTCTTTCTTTTTTCTTTCCATCTCAAGTGTTATCATGTACATGTACATATACAGTAAACATGTACAGTGTTGTACATGTACCTGTACAATGCTTAAGTTTATATTTAGTAATAACTATTACAAATATTGTTATATTATTATTAATTTTTTTAATCACTGTAGATAAACGATACATTGTAAACTATGCCCTCAAGATGGTAGCATGTGTTCTATTACTAGAAATCACTAAATTTCTCAGAGAGCCTCCACCATTATTTTTACCCATTCATCCTCCAGCTTATCTTAGACATTCTCCATCAGAAATTTCACAAGAGAGAAAAGCTTCGAATATTAGTACCATGTCATCTGATTCAGACACTTTATCTGTTACTCATGATCGATATATGAAGCGACGTGGAAGCTCGGAACATCGAAAAGGCAGTTCCCCTTTACTGGAGGATGTTCCAAAATTCTTATCTGCTGAGCAGCCATCAAGCCCTAGCCTACTACCTCGCAAAGTATCTGTGTATTTGCGTGTGAATAATAGTCGCTATGGCCGACAGACACGTGCATACACTCAAGGAACTGGTCGTAAACCTCCACAATCATCAAGCATTGAAATTCCATCTGAAACATATCGTTTCAGTGGTAATACTTCTCCAATAAAATCTGCTCGTAGGATGTCAATGTCTGCCACTGCACTTCTCCAGAGACAAGCTTCGCAGCCAGAGTCACAACACAATACGAGTATACGACATCATGCACGCCCTTCTGTACCTTTTTTACAAGATAGTGCTATAAAACGAAGAAAATCATTTAGTGGAACTCCTGTACGTAATTTTCGTAAAGAAAATTCACCTAACCTGACTTACCAACCAAATTCTTATACACATGGACCAACATTCACTCGTCAATCCTCTGCAAATCAAAGAACTCCCAGCTCACCACAATCTCAGCGTCACCTGCCTTCAGCTTTTAGTCGTTTTCTTCAACGAGGAAGATATATAGCAGTTCGACATAGACCAACAAGGACTGAAAGTGCTGTAAGAAAACATCCAAGCATTACTACTTCATCACCTGGGTCTAGTCCAGGCTCACGTCGTAGAATAAGTCGTAGCCAGTCTGAACAACAGGATGTTGCACAATATAATCAAGCTTTAGAGGATATACGTACTAATTTCCCTTGGTTGGATGTTGTTGAGCATATTACGACTTCATTCTATTCTGTTAGTTCTGAGCTGAGAGCACA
Organism: Petrosia ficiformis; assembly: GCA_947044365.1. Taxonomy (NCBI): domain Eukaryota; kingdom Metazoa; phylum Porifera; class Demospongiae; order Haplosclerida; family Petrosiidae; genus Petrosia; species Petrosia ficiformis. Next base: position 3,194,892 of record OX345638.1, read on the forward strand.
TAGGAGACAGTCATGTGGAGAGCTTATGATTGCCTTGAAACACATTTTTGCTGTCAAGTTTAAGCCTCAAAAGCAAGGTGTCTCAGACGCCACACTGAAAAATCCACAGTCCAAAACCTTACCTCGGACTCAGTCTCGTACTAGTATTGGAACTGTTTTCAGTGATTCTGTCTTTATGACATTACCCAGTACTCCTACACATGTACGTGGTGGATCTATTATGAGCAGTACTCGGACAACAGGATCTATAAATCGCCGTACAGCTCCATCACAATCATCCACTGACCAGTTATCTCAAGGGTTAGCTAAACTTGATTTTTCTGGTGTTCGTTTGAGATTCTTGCTTGAATGTGGAGAATGGAGAATGGATGAAGGAGATGGTGATGATGAAAAGGAGGAGGAAGGGGAAGACATCTCCATTGATCATCTTCTTGAAACTGATTTCTCACAATCATTAGAAACTCTTCTTGATAAATTCAATGATGCACGATTGGATTATATCTCTTCTATATTTGCTGGATTACTACACGCTCCATTTTCTCTATTGACATATGCTGCACCAGTTCTGCAATCCTCAACATTCAAGGATCTCCAAGACCCAGCATGGATTGCTTTGTGTGATCAAGACTATGAATATGCTGACGCTGCAGGTACATGTGTACATGTACATGTATATCATATTACATGTGCATTTGCAGTTTTTATGTACATGTATATGTATATGTATATATCTCATGTCCTCCTGTCTGTCTGTCTGTCTGTCTGTCTGTCTGTCTGTTTCCCCTCTGTCTTATTTGTTCACCTTTTTCTGATAGTATTTATTCTTTTGATATGTTGCGGTGATATCTATCTACATGTACATGTATATATTTATATATTTATAATTATATCTATCTACTGTACATTGTATCTCTTGTCTACTTCTCATCTGTATCTTACCTACCTTTATCTCTCTGTGTGTATCTGTTTCACAGCTTCCTTCTTTCTGCTCTCTTGTATAAAAGAGAAAGAAAGCATTCAGGCATTCCTTGAAAGAAAAGCTAAAGTCTCTCATCTCACTACAGCTAAAAATGCTGTCCTCAGGTGAGGAGCAGATTATAATGATTTAATTAATTAAAAAGCTATAACTTTAATGTTCCCTTGTTAATCACTCTGTATAGCAAGCCAATGGGAGATCAATTATTCTGCTTCGTAGATAGTAAATTTCACATTTTATAACCTTTTTTGTGCAGTATAGTGAAACAGTGAGCATTAGAATTTAATCAAGCATTGTGGACAAGCCTCTTTGGCGCATTCCCATTCTCATTCTCATTCAAATTCTCATTCTCATTCTCGTTCCCATTCTCATTCACATGTACACTGTACATACAGTACATGTATGTGTATGTGTAAATTATAGCAAGTTTTAATTTTTTCAATTTTTTTAAAAGGTTTGGAGTATTGTGGAGATGTCGTGATTTGGTATGGCCACGAATGGAACAATCAGCTCCTAAATTATTCAAATTGGATGAAGAAACTAACGTATGTACACACAATACTACATGTATAATTATATAATTTATAATAAGTTTAAACATACATGTACATGTACATGTAGCTCTGAACTACAATTTTGTTAATTAATTATTTCACCAGAATAACAGTAAAGAAAGGGGACTTTAGCTCATTAATAATACATAAATTTAACAACATCATTTTGTATATTATCATCACAATATTCACACAGATATTATGAACTACATCCAGTTGTAATATCCTACATGAGTAAACAATAATTACATGTATTATGATACATGTGTACACAATATAGTGTTTATGAAGGATATATGTATGACATGTTTATAAGTATTCATTTTCATTTTTAAGATGATAAGACGAGTTCTGTACCATACAAAAAAATGCCTGGTGAAAAATGCTATGTTATGATTTATTTTGACTCAATGGCAGTCATGGGGCTAAGTACCAATGTATTTGTATATCTGAACAGTATTAATACAGTACTTGAGCTTGCACATGCATTAAGTTGTGTACTGTACTATACTGTACTGTAATATACTGTACTGTACTATACTGTACTGTACTGTAATATACTGTTACTGTACTGTTACTGTACTGTACTGTACTGTACTGCACTGTATTGTACTGTAATAATAATAATCTCTACTGTATAAATACTAAAAATCATCCTCTGTTGATACTTGAAAACAATATTCAACATGACATTCATGGCTTGTGGTTCATGTAAGCACATGGAACATAATTATATGGTACTATATATGCTACAGTACTGTGCCCTACCCTGTCCTATCCAACATGTGTATACTAGCTAGTGTAGTACCATATATACTCTAATTATTTTCTTTTGCTTATACACGAAGCCAGAATTGATAATGTGTAAACCTTATAGAATAATGTTACTATTTACAGGATGCAATTGGATATAGTTTACCTTCTCAATTGTTGGGTACACCCGGAGAAGCTCTACCTCATGCTCCATGGAAACCATCATCTGTGTGTGTTCATGATCATTCAACTGATAACTCATCTAAAGCAGTAAGATATTAGATTGTGTTGTATCTTAAATACCACATGGAAATTTACTACATGTACATGTAGAGGTCACACACATTCATCATGACTTCAGTAAAATGTTCACAACTTTAGTTTGGAATGACCAAGGATCTTTTTACTTACATCTTTTTCATGTAATTGTCCTATCCATTCTTGTCAAAGTTCTTTATTGTTGAGTTTCAGTATAATCATATATATTAACCATAAAACGCCATGACATATGACATGGTGTCATAGTAGCACTAATAAATATCAGTAGTTCCAAACTTGGTGATCGGTGGCTGATAAACATGCTCTCATCCATACAGATACATTTCATCATTCAACTAGTCAGTGATGTATGTCAATAAAATGTCACCATACAATGCATGTGCACTGTTACAGTTACATGTACATGTACATACATGTATAGTTGTCAGTACAGTCAATAACTGTTGTGTAAATTGACAAGTATGTACACAAATTACTGTCAAAACTACTGTTTAACTACTGAGTAATTATGGTACTGTGTGGTGAATTTTGTATTGATATAACTGTAGCTCTTTTAATAAATAGAATTAATGAATAATTACTCTCATCTTTGTTTTACAGAAGTGTTATCAATCAACTAAACATGCTCCATTGGAGCATTTATCAGATGTCACTATCAATACTCGTCCATATCAAGTATCTGGTGTGAGTGTAACACAGATGGAGGTAGACAGTACTCCTGCTGTTGGTGCATCCTCTGCTCTTGTTGAACTAGACAGAGATGATTATGAACAAGGTATGGCTATTACATCTACTGATATAGGACTTGAATGATATTGTGATATCATAATCATGATAGTGTTGTTTGGTTGTAGTTGTCCAAAGATGGTAAAGAAGTATAACTTGTTATGTAGAGCAGCCTGTTATAAACAAATATAATAAAATATTAATTTGATGGAAATCATCAATCTACTCCACTATGCTTCTAACCAAAATGTAAATGACTTCACAAAAATGGTCATAACTTTAGTTTGGAATGACTAACAATCATTTTACCTCTACCAGTTTCACTCCTTCCCATTCTATCATTATTGAGTTACAGTATAATCATGTATTAACCTTATGACATTAAGTTATATACTATTGTACATTTACATATAAAATCAAAATCATTGTGAATATGAATAAACAAACTTGTAATATAATAATCTTCTCTTATTTTTTTTCTTATATCAGGTATTATAAGTATTAAAGAGATTCATAAATTCCCTACTCTCTTTCCTAATGATCTGTTACCACTTATCACACTTGTCATTAGAGCTCTCAATCCTCCTAATATTTATGTTACTACACAGACAGACACGGATAATCAGGTTGTCATACCTACTGTTACTCAAGGTTTGTAAGTATTTTTGTCCATTAATTTAGGACATTATTGTTGTCCTAGATCAGAATGGACATGTACATGTGTATATATTTCTTATATTGTACATTATGTACAGTGTAAGTGTTTATCATTGGATATTAATATTATTTACTCGTACACACCAATAAAATTAAATCTATTCCATCACCAAATTTCAGTGCAGAATTAATTAATGTTTTTTTCCAATTGTTTATACATATATACATGTACAAGTTAAGTGAAATGGGTAGATGAGAGATACATGATGTTATCTGAGATGAAAGAAAGAAAGAAAAACAGACACCTGAGGCAATGGAAAAATGAAAAATGAGAGTTGCCTCAGGTGGGATTCGAACCCACGACACTCTGCACTCTGGACAGATGCTCTACCAACTGAGCTACCAAGGCAGCTCAGCTGGCAGGGTCCGAACCAAACATCTCATATGCCTGTATGAACAGGCTAACTTGACACAAGTACATGTACATGAACTAATAATTGAATCCATAATTGACATGGATGGATGGATGGGATGGATAAATGTGATTGATGGGATGGATAAATGTGATTGATGGATGGACGGACAGACAGATGGATGGACAGACAGATGGACGGATGGATGGACAGACAGAAGAATGGAAGTACAGATGGATGGACGAACGGTTGTACATGTACATTGTACATGTATGGATAGATGGATGGATGGATAGATACAGAGTAGAGAATAGCAGTTGTTCAATGTGTCTGACCAATGCAATTTTGGTTGGCTTTACTCAAATTTGGAATTGTTACCTGATTCTCATCTACCATACATGTGTATATATAATTGCTATAGAAGTCACTACTCTATGGCTTTATTACAAGTTTCAAAATTTCATGTTACAAGTGGCTTTAACACCCCCTTGTAATATGAAATTTTAAATGGACAAATTGTTCATCATTTGATGCCCAGACTGATTTGTTCATAAATGGCCAATGGCTAAATGTACTTATTTTGTACTCTGGATAGATGGATAGATGGATGGATGGATGGATGGATGGATGGATGAATGGATGGACAGATGGATGGATGGATGGATGGATGATGAGATGACTGAACAGATTTATGTATAAACTAATGTATCAACAGTGACAGTTGTTTAATTATCAATTTTTCTAGTTTCAAATGCTGCAGAACATTTCTTATGGCAGTGTATGTTAGAGAATCCTCATAATCTGTTTAGCCCTTTGTTAAACCAGTTTAATGTGCTTTATCAAGTAATCAAAGATCACAAGAAAAAGACAATAGAGGAGAGTCCAGAGGAGCTCCTGGTATGTACATGTATGTACATTTACATGTACATGTATATGTACATGTGCATGTACATGTACATGTACATGCATATTTATTATGTGCCGTTCTTCTGTGTTCATTCATTTCATCTGTCATCTTTTGTGTATACTATTCAATCCACTGATCAATCTTTCTATTGATCCATTTTTCATCATCCACTAATTCATTCATTCATCAATCTATTCATTTATGTTTCATCCACTCATCTCTCTATCCAACAATCCATTCATCCATCTACATGCATCTATCCATTTCGTTCCTATGTACACATTCATCCATTTATGTATTCATCCATTCATTCATACCACCATATACATCAATTCATTCATCAATCTATTCATTCATTTCATTTATGTATTCATCCATTCCATCCATGAGATGTCTATCCATTCATCTATCTATATATTCATTCATTCCGCCATCTATCCATCAATTCATATTCATTCATTTATAGTATTCATCCAATCTATCCATCTATCCATCACTCCATTCATTCATGTATCTATCTATCCATTCATTCGTCCATCAATCCATTCATTCTATAGGATGACATCTTACAACCATTTCATATTCTACTGACCCATTTCCCAACCATACCTCCACGAACTGCTCATTACCTTTTCAACCATTTTATTGGTATCATAATGAGACACACTGAACAACCTGTTGGAATGTCTGACATCATAATACACAGTGTCTTAACATTGATCGGAAAGGTAAGATTATCCTGTACAATAGACGTGTATATGTAGTTCATATGTTTTCACCCTGCCTGCCACCCTGCCAGCAGTCCTTCATGATTCTTGTCAGCATGCTGATTTTTTGAGTATACTAATATCAATATTGTGACTGGATCGTACCCTTTTCTATATGTCTGCATATTTGCCTACATGTACACCTCTCTTGAGCATGTACATGTAGTGGAATGGATACAACCATTCATACAATAGTGAATGTCCGGTAATCTTGAAACTGAAATGTATGGGAACAGGACAAAATTGTCACTTGTACATGTATGTATGGGTCTAATTCACATATAATGTACATGTACATGTATATTACACATGAATATAGATATACATGTACAGTTATATATACATTGTATATACATTGAATTGCACATCTTTTGCTGCAGTATTGTACATCTTCAAGAATATTCAGTATTTCATTTTTTTCCACTTGTTCATATCATCAAGGTTATTTCAAGTGTTCATGGACTCTCAATGAAAGAGCTGAAAAATCAGCTGAAGAAAGAGAGCTGTTATACTACCATACTCACTACAGCTAGGATTAGAGGAGTCGAGAAAATTAGACTGACTTATCCAGATATGCCTGATGCTGATCCAGAGGTGTGTGTGTGTGTGTGTGTGTGTGTGTCCTCTATGAGTGTTTTATTTATATGTGTGTGTGTGTGTGTTTGTGTGAATGTATTTATGTCAGTTGGTATCACTATGTATTGTCTTGTCAGTGATGTCCAAAGTCTTGAAGGTTTGAATGTTAATGCTAACCCAACATCCTAAATGAACTACATAATGATATTCATAAGATTTTGGACATTATTACACTTCATTACTATTATTTTTGCGACTGACCTCTTTCTTATTTTGTATATGCTAGAATGATGTGTATTAATACCCTCGCTGCGTAGCGTAGGCGGAAGGGTACGGTAATCGTTTTGTCTGTGTGTCTGTGTGTGTGTTAGCAATTTTTCTTGAAAAATAAAAACATTGACATTTCAAAAGGTGTACTGGTACACTTCAAATTATACAAGGAAAAAAAATAACGTAGGAATTCTTCTAAAACCTTTTTGTTCTAAAGTTATGACAAGTTTTATAACTCACAGTTACCGTTTCACGACTTTAAGATGAAACGAGGGCAATAACGAGAGTAAATATAGACACACAAAACACGGGTGATCCTCTTGCATGGCTGTCGCTAGCCAAGAAACACTTCAAACCACCAAAACTATTGATGTAATGCTTGCTACTACATCACCATTGATGCAAGATAGAGAGCTACCTAGCTCCACCTACAGGTATGTGCACGTACGTGCATGCTTGCATACTAAACACGTGGTAGAGGTGATTCGTTTTCACACGGAGACTTTAGAGGTAGGCTTGAGAACTTTTTCGAAGGAAAACAGAGAATAAGATGTAAGATATATATTCATTGATATTCTTATTTTGTCTTTTAGGATATAATGTTATATATATAAATTATATATATAACAGTTTTAATTAATGCCCATAAATGTTTTCAAATTTGTATTTCTATTCCATGTAACAAAAGTTTGTTTCAAAAACTTCATTATATTTTTTTTTAAAAATGGAGTGCTTTGTATTACTTTGCCATGTAGGCGAGGGTCCCGTCCTGACGGCGCTCGTTTAAATTTGTATTACAATTCTCATGATTTTAGGTGGTGAAATTGTACATGTACATGTATGTAAGTTTAATATACATGTACATATACATATAATATGCATTTGCATATGTGTATGTATACAGCATACACATATGCACAGTGACATTGTGTGTGTGCATAATTGTATATGTGTATGTACACTGTACAAATAATTTCTTCATATCTTATTAGGATATTTCAATCAAAGAGGAAGGTATGACATTTGTACTGTTAATAGCTAAAGATCGTAATATTGATCCTGAGACCGATCTGCTCAGTGCATTTCACTCTTACTATCTGACAGAAGAGAAAAGACCAGGTTAATTCTATTAAGACATGTACATGTATATTAATTCTAAAGGTCATTCACGTTCATCATGACCTCAGAAAATGTTCACAAATTTGATTGGAATGATCCATCAAGTTTTTAACTTTCACCATTTTCATATAATTATACTTCTTTTTTGTGTATGTCAAATTTCAATCCATTGCTTCATTATTGAGTTACAGTATAATCAAAAGCAGTCATGACCTAGTGAGTTACTTCTATATCTCATAAGCCATAAATGGGTTTGTAAGATTTGCTTTTTTTTTCCCAACAAAATTCAGAACTTGCTGTTTTGTCTAAATGTTTCTGCTGGACACTTTCAACAACTATTTTGAGCACTGAGTATAATTATGTGTTTGTGTGTGCACATACAGGATTTGTTGTTATGGAATCAATCATATGAAGCACATTGTTCCTGGGGGAGGTCTGGTAGTATAATCCAAGTTTTTAATTTAGGCCCTCAGAGGTTGCTTCTTGTGGGTTCTGGGCTTGTTTAAATGGATATCCCTCCTTCTCCTTCCTCCCTCTGCTGTATCAAACCCTGATAATTATATTGAATAGATACTCCTTTTCAATATTCAATTTCAATTTTTCCTTTTTTCTATCTCAGATATTCCTATTCTTAGTAGTCTGGTCATTCAAGATCATTATGCTATCAAACCAGATGGAACATTACCTACATTTGCCTTACATGAAACTCTGGGTTCTCACTCTGTTGTGTGGTCTAAACAGTTACAACTACTTCATATTCATAAAATGAATGAGATTGCACGAGTCCTGTTAGCTTCTGAAATGTTAAATATTGAACATCCAGGAACAGAAATACAACAAAAAGTGAATCATAATACATTTTTACATTGTAGTAATGGTTTTAGTATGAGTATCTGTACATGTAATGAGCATGAGGATGATTACAGGAATGAGTACATTTATACTGTCTGTCTGTCTGTCTGTTTGTGTCTTTCTGTGTGTGTGTGTGTGTGTGTGTGTGTGTGTGTGTGTGTGTGTGTGTCTGTGTGTGTGTGTGTGTGTGTCTGTGTGTGTCTGTGTGTGTGTGTGTGTGTGTGTCTGTGTGTCTGTGTGTCTGTGTGTGTCTGTGTGTGTCTGTGTCTGTGTCTGTGTCTATTTTATCTGTGTATCTTTCTCTTTCTTTCGTGAGTACTTCTATAATGGCAACAGTCCTTTGTGATCTTAGTTTCTTTGAGCTACAAATTTATTGATGAATTGACCAGAACATTTTCAGAAGTTTTATTTAGAAAAGAACTATAGCAACGTTTCAGCTATTTACAGCCTTATTTGTCTGTCTGCATGTCTGTCTGTCTGTCTGTCTGTCTTACTCTCTCACTCTCTTACTGTCTCTTTTACCATTCCTATTTAGTATGTTCAACCAGATCCAACCTTTATCTTCTCTGAGCTCCAGGGTCTTTCCTCATTTCCTCGTAAGACCCTGGCCAGTCTCCCATATGAAATGGGTCCTGTTGGATTGCAGAAATTGCACTTGAGATCTGCAGACATTATGTTGAGAGGAGTGTGGTCTAAATTTATTCTAAATCTATTTACACAAATGAAGGACTGTGAGGTAGATTCATGGGATACCTTTTTCTCTCTCTCCCTCTTTCCATTCATCTCTCATTGTTTATCAATCAATTATCTTCTCCATCACTCTATTCATCTGTCTGTCTATTTCTTACTACGTTCATGTACAGGTATATATATATTTGGTAACTTTCTATAATAATTAATTACGTAGGAATGGCAAAAAAATGAATTTCCCAAAATTTCCAACTTGTTTGCCTAATTAAATGCTTGCTTATGTATGTCTGTCTATGTGTGCTTATGTGTTTGGTTTGATATGTAGATGTACATGTGTGTATACACATATGTACATGTACAGTACATGTACACATATGCATAATATATGTGTAACTTACTAATTTGTACATGTATGTGTTATGAGCATGTATGTATGATGTTTGTATGTATGTACATGTATGTACATGTATGTATGTACATGTATGTATGTATGTATGTATGTATATATGTATGTATGTAAGTATGTATGTATGTAAGTATGTATGTATGTATGTATGTATTTATGTATGTATATGTAATTGTGATGTATGTATGTATGTATGTACATGTACATTGTATGTGTGTATATACATGTATGTAAGTATGTATGTACATGTACATATGTGTGTATATATGTACACATTGTATGTATGTATCCATCCATCCATCCATCGCATCCAACTCTGCCTATGCATCTAACTATCTATTTGTATACTATCATTCTTCTTTCAGACTAATGATAACATGATACTATTTCTGACAGTAATAAATGGCTCTCTACTCCTGCAAGCAGAAGATCATGCCACTCTTCGTTATGCCCTTGCTGCTCTTCTAACAGCAGCCCAGAAATTTCAATCAATATTCCGTTCAAATGCATATCAAATGGTTGTTCCAACACTTGTACAAGTATACTCACTACATCAAAAGAACAGGATGGTTAAAGATGTTATTAAATTCATCTGGACACGTTTTTATTGGCTGAATGAAAATGTTTTTTTACTGCAGGCTATTGTTTCTGTAGCAAATCTTTTCTCTTCTGATGTCAGTGCATTGGCTAGTCTTTTAAAAGTCAATTATTCACCTCTTAGTATTGACTGGATTAGTGATGAACAACATTTACTAGTGAAAGCTACAATGGAATTAATGAAGACTTTAGAGTGTGGATCTTTTACATTACCTACTGATACCATGGATATATTGGTGTGTGTGTGTCTCTGTACTGTGTGTACAGTATGTACATGTGTGATGAGTATATGTATGGTGTGTTGGTTTGTATGTTTCTATGCTATGTGTACATCATCAACTAAAATACATAACAGAGAAACATTTTTAGTTGTATAGGTAGGATTAATCTCACTCTCCTAGTTTGTTTGCAGAATTAAATTTGACACATCACATATAATTGTAATTGTAATTGTAAAAGCATACATGAATGTACAGTTTGTGTGTAAAACATGTACATGTACATGTATGCATACATGTATACTTAAACATTTAATCTTCATCTTGTAGAGTGCATGCCCAGAATGTGTTGGTAATCATTTCAAGGATAATCCATGGACTCATTGTACTCTTGATCAGATTATGGTGTCATGTGTAACTGTAGCTTCATTTAATCCTGTAGTACTAAGAGGAATGCAAGTTCTGGTATGTGTCTTTAATTGTGTGAAAGCACATCCATCCATCCATACATACATACATACATGTACATCACATCATCTACATGTATCTAGCATACTCATCCATCCATCCTTCCATAGATGGATGAATGGATGTGCTGTATAGATGTTGTGATGCTAGATGGATAGATATGTATATATCATCATTCATCCAAACCCTTCCATCCATCCATCCATCATCAAATCATCCATTTATCTATCCATCCATCATCCACTCACTCATCTATGATATTCATCCATCCATCCACATCCATTCATCCATCCATCCATTTATGCATTCATTCATTATGTGTTTATTGATGATCTGATTTCTATCAGGTATTTTTGGATCATATAATCACACCACTAATGAAAGAATACAAATCAAAAGATCAGTTTCCAACAATTGCTTCTTCAATACGATCATTAATCAAAGGATGTGAAGCTCTGAAAAAGTTAACAAATTTATTAGTGTACAGTTTAAGTATTGTATGTCTTACAGCTAACCTGTATTTTAACTAAATGTTGTAGGTCTCAAATAATATCCCAAAGGGAAACAAACTATTCACAGACTGAAACACTACAGCCTCTTAAATTTTTAAAGATCTTGTAGAACTTTAGAAATATAGTTCACCTATAGCAACTATTAGCTCCAGTTTCTATATATGTACGTAAGCTACAAGCGTCTTTCTTGCCGGGCTGTAGAGCTTGATTGTGCGTCCTACACTGTGCCATTCCCATTAAATGACCAAGCCCCTGAAATGACACAGCGTCCTTAACAAGTTTAACAATGTATAAAATGTGTATGTGACACAAGCATATATATAATATTATAAGTATATTATAAGTATATTATAAGTATATTATAAGTATATTATATGTATATTATATGTATATTATAAGTATATTATAAGTATATTATATGTATATTATATGTATATTATAAGTATATTATAAGTATATTATAAGTATAATATTATTATAAGTATATTATTATAAGTATATTATATGTATATTATAAGTATATTATAAGTATATTATAAGTATATTATAAGTATATTATAAGTATATTATAAGTATATTATATGTATATTATAAGTATATTATAAGTATATTATATGTATATTATAAGTATATTATAAGTATATTATAAGTATATTATAAGTATATTATAAGTATATTACATGTATATTATAAGTATATTATAAGTATATTATAAGTACTGTATATTATAAGTATATTATAATTATGTATATTATATGTATATTATAAGTATATTATAAGTATAATATTATTATAAGTATATTATTATAAGTATATTATTATAAGTATATTATATGTATATTATAAGTATATTATAAGTATATTATAAGTATATTATATGTATATTATAGATTTAACCCCATGGAAACCTGCAAGCCATAAAAACTATTACTATTGTATTCACTGAGTAGATAACTAAAGGTCATTCACATTCACCTCCTCAGAAAAATGCTCATAACTTTAGTTTGAAACGACCAACAAACTTTTTACCAATATCATTTGCATATAATTATCCTTCCTGTTTGTTTTTGTGTATGTTAAATTTCAATCCATTGCTTCATTATTGAGTTACAGTATAATCATGTATTAACCTTATCACATTAAACTATACACTATATTACATACATCCTAATTTTGAGGACATCGTGAATGTGAACAGACTTTAGATGTAGAGAATTTACATTGTATTTAGAATTGTTACTGAATTCAGTAGTAATATAATAACTATATACAATATTTGAGCTTTACATATACTGTATTGTGTACTGTACTGTATGTACTGTGCTGTACTGTTCTTTACTGTACTGTACTGTACTGTACTGTACTGTACTGTACAGTGCTGTACAGCTCTGTATTGTACATTACTGTACTGTACTGTACTGTACTGTGTTCCACTGTGAGTGTAGTGTAGTGCAATGTCCTATATTGAACTATACTGTAGTGTATTGTACTGTATTGAACTGTACTGTACTGTACTGTACTGTGATGTGTTGTACTGTATTAGACTGTACTATGTGCTTTACTCTATTGAACTATACTATACTGTAATGTGTTATATTGAACTGTACTCTACTTTGCTGTACTATTGCAAGTAGTACTTCATTGTACTAAGACTTGAAGTAAATGTCCTTATAATATAATATAATATCTCTGTTACTTTCTAATTAGAACCTTAGTACTCAAAGGGGTTTCTCCTCGAAAAGGAACAAGCGGTGCTGGGGCAGTCATAACCAGTGGAGTCAACATTGAACAACAAGACTCAAAGCACCCAAGAATAGCTAGTTATGTGAAACAAATGTTTTTCTTTAGAAATCGTTCTGGAACTTCACAAGATTTGAGTGTACCTCGTGAAAGATCAGTTTCTGAGCTACCTACAAATGAACAGTATGCCAAGTATATTGCTGGGTTCAGGTAATGAATTTATTTATTTATTTATGCAATGCTATGTTTGAACTGACCAATTAGATTGCTCTATATCAGGTCAATATGTACTGATGTTTGGACATTTAAGAACTTTTAAAAACTTTTTGAAGAAGTACACTAGTACTGAGGGTCATTCACGTTCACTATGACCTCAGAAAAATGTTCATAACTTTAGTTTGGAATGAGCAACTATCTCTTTTCCTATACCAATTTAAATCCATTGCTTCATTATTTGAGTTACAATATAATCATGTATTAATCTTATGACATTATACAATGTACTATATGTATACACTGTAGTACATATGAAGTCATCATACATTATCCTGATTTTGATTTTTGAGATCGTGAATATGAACAGACTTTATCTATACGCACATTCTAATTGTACAATGCACTATCTTGATATATATATTTAATTTTCTTCCTAGATCTCGACATCTTGGTGATGTTAATCAAGAGATTATGCAAATCTCTCGTAGTGCACTCCTGTCAATTTCAGCACAACTTTTTTCTGAAGCAACAGACAATGGTGACTCAATAACTAGTGTTAGAAGAATATTTGATATTCCTTCACTAACGGTAATCTCCTTCATGATATATAACGTATTTAATTGTGACATTGGGACAATATTTATGTCAATAAAAAGTACAGTAATTAATGTCTCAGTAGTTTCATTTCCACACTACAGTAGTTCAACAGTAGTTTTAACAATAATTGTCAATTCAACACTATGGTAGTGAGACTGTAATTACTGACAGTAGAACTAATGTTACTGTATGATGACATTTTATTGGCGTGTACTATAGCTATTAAAGTTATTATATTGTGTGCATGGACAATCTATCTGTCTATCCATTTATCTATCTACGTAATAGTACGTATTTATCTGTATATATTTGTCTATCTATCTATTTATCTATCTATCTATGTGTTAGAGCTAGGGAATTGTTCAATTATATCGCCATATAGGAATTAAATTAATCATATCAATTTAGAATATTGCAATATGTCATTTTACTAATATAACATGCATATAATGCATAAATTAGCTTTCATAAACACTAGCGAGGCTCTCTGATAGAAGGAAAAACAATGGCAACTAATTAAGTCTATAATTTCATTTTGTGTTCTGTTTGTACTTATTAAAGTAATTATTACCTCACATTAAGAATACGTAATCATATGTAATAATAATAATTATCATTATTTGCTTAATGCAAAAATTACATCAGGTAATATCATCCAACTTTTGTACCTATCTAGTTATCTATCTAGTTATCTATCTAGTTATCTATCTATCTATCTTTAAACATATCTATCTATCTATCCATCTATCTACATTCATCTATCTAGCTATCTGTAAGTCTATCTAACTATCTATCTATCTAACTATCTATCTATCTATCTATCTATCTATCTATCTATATATATATATATATATTTGTATCTTCTCTAATAGAATTTATCTATCTATTTATTTATCTTGCATAGAATATATGTTCCATTACTGACAAAGTATTGAGACAAGGTAGTAAACTATATCAGGATCATATCCTGGTGTGTAGTGGTATCACAGCTGTGTTTAAAGACATAATACCCAAAGTGGAATGGAATGCTGACAATATTTCTGCTTTCAGTACTGTTCTAGAGAGAATAGTCAAACTATTCAAAAAACTTCAAGCTGAGAGTATGGTTAGTATACTTGTAATATTTCAGTGTTCCCACTAGGATTCTAGGGTGCTTCCTCATGTAACAACAGTCATTGCATTTCATCTTATATCATAAATGGTTGTTATACTTGTAAAGATCATTCGCATTCAAATGATGTCAGAAAATTGGTGGCATGACATGTATAATTTTTAATTCAACTGTAAATAATTTTTATATATTATGCATATGTACATGTATATGTATATATATATACGTATATGTTATATATATATATATATATATATATATATATATATATATATATATATACATATATATAGTATGATGGTGACATCATCTCTTTGTGGTGAGGTCTATATACAGTATTGTATATAGACCTAAAAGGAGGTCTATATTTTTTAATATAGATCTGTTTGACCACTCCATGTGCAAACTATGCAGGAGATGTCACCATCATACAATATATATATATACATGTATATAGCATGCTACCATGGCAACCGTTTGATGTGGTTAGGTCTTATATTTTTGTATATAGACCTGTGAATCTTTAATCTATCAGCATACAATATATTGTATATAGTACACTTACAGTTCTTATATAAAACAATATAAAACCTTGGTTTAGTGTCCTCGGATGTGATATAGCCCTCGCAGGCTCGGGCTATATCACATCCTTGGACACTAAACCTCGGGTCTATATTTTTGTATATAAGACCTGTAAGTGTACTATATATATTACATATATATATATATATATATATATATAATTATATATACACACTATATTATACATGTACATTGTGTATGCTAGTACAAGTTAATTATTATATATAAATACATGTACATGTGTACAGGTATATATCACATTTTCCCATACAGAGAGAACGCCTTATTCTCACACCACATGTATGGAGTTGTATGTTAGTGTTCATTAGGAGCCTAACACAGTGTATTCATAACCGTCCTGGAATTATAAGTGACCATGAACAATTGATGTTTAAGATAAAGGTATGGATGGATGGATGGATGAATGGATGGATGGATGGATGGATGGGATGGATGGATGGATGGGATAAACGAACAGACAGACGGATGGATGGATAGAGGGATGGATGAATGGATGGAAGAAAAAGAAATTTATTAATGCTGTTTATTCATTCATGGTTGTAGTATACATGTTTATACACGTAATATCTAATAATTGTACATGTGTACATGTTTTTATTATTTATTCTCAAATAGTCAATCCTGGAGATTTGTTTGACAGTCAAGTTGCCAATTTCACACAGTACCAGCACTTCATCTTCCTCTAAAAACAAGATACCACCACCTCAAACCTTTATATTCGAGGCTCCTCTTGATTTTACAATGTCTTTAGTTAATCTTTGTGCTGAAGTCATCACGGTGACAAGTCATGGTAGAAATAGGAAATATAGGTATGATACTGAATAGATCAGTAGTGATATGAGTGCATCAGTACATGTATATAGTGATATGAAATAATTATGAATATATCAGTAGTGATTTGAATATATCAGTAGTGATCAGGGGCGTACCTGGAAGAAAATTGATGGTAGGGCCCCCGGAAGTGGGCGTGTTCAGTTTGTTATTAATAGTTATAATTTTATACAAAAGTATTAGATCTTAGACAACATGATTGTTCTGTTTTTGTCTTTTCCTTCGAAATCTGTTACTACATCGTCCAAACAAATACTGTCCCTTAGATTATTCTTGATGGATGTGATATCCGTGAGTCTCTTCTCGGTCATTGTTGTGTCTATCAATTATCAGTTTGATGATTGATGCCCGGGCCCAGGCCTGGGTAGGCCCAGGCCCAGGTACGCCACTGGTAGTGATATGAATATATCAGTAGTGATATGAATACATCAGTAGTGATATGAATACATCAGTATATAGTGATACTAAATAGATCAGTAGTGATATGAGTGCATCAGTACATGTATATAGTGATATGAAATAATTATGAATGTATCAGTAGTGATTTGAATATATCAGTAGTGATTTGAATATATCAGTAGTGATATGAATACATCAGTAGTGATTTGAATATATCAGTAGTGATATGAATACATCAGTAGTGATATGAATACATCAGTAGTGATATGAATACATCAGTATGTAGTGATATGAGTGGTTTTATTACTGTTTATAAGTAGTGAAAGTTACATGCAGAAACTGCTGATTTGTGCATATGCTTCCTTCCGGAATTTTAAAATTTATGACCCCTGATGTGGCTTCTAGGCTCACAGAAGGCTGGTGATGCTATTATTAAATATGCATATATTTTAGTTATTTGTTTATTTATTATTATAATATAATGTATATAATACGATCAATATCATATCATTACTGATCTATTCATATCTAATCAATATCATATCATTACTGATCTATTCATATCTAATCAATATCATATCATTACTGATCTGTGACAGTTTATATGGATAAGCACTCACAGACTCCCCCTTTTGGAGCAGTGTGCTTTGCACTGATAGATTGTTCCCCAGGAAAAAAAAAAATCTGTTTTAAATACATTAAACCCCATTGAAAGTAAACATGCTGCTCATAAAAACTGCTTTCATAAATAAATGTTCTATTTATAACCTAACAGGATACTTCTCTTTACATTATTCAATGGGAAGCTACATTTTAAAGACAGTGAGAGTAATTTTGTGTGGAAAAGGCTTTTCCTTCCACTGGCTGTTGATTTAGGACTAAGAGGTAGGAATTCCTTGATGTACACTTTGTAAAGAAAACAACAGTACTCCATGCTATTGGTTCTTCAGGAAGGAAACTAATAGTACTTATTAACTCTTCCATGCAGTGTAGTATATTGTATGATCCAGTTGGGAATGCTGAGATTTGCTGAAATTGGGTTTTCATTTCTAACAGCTAGAGATCTATTTAAAAAACTTTTGTTGCCACAAGTGGTACCAGTTGAAATTAGGAATTTGATTGTCGAAAGAAATTGAAGTGTAATCAGCATACCATCCAATGAGCTGACAGTTCTTCATGAGTCAATGATAATCTCTATTACTTCAAAAATGAAACTATACCTTTCAGACATATTTTAGCACCTAAGCTTACCAGTTAAAGCAAGTTATATTCTATGAATAAACAGGAAATGACTAGTATACACTATATATATATATATATATATATATATATATATATATATGTATATGTACAGTAGATCCCCAGATATACAACCCTTCATGATAAACATTTAGTAAACATTCTTCTAAATTTTTTATCTCTACTCCTTAGCTACATCATATTTTCTGAACGAGGAAGATATCACTTTCATATTACACATTATATGGGAAATGAGAGATCAGATTCATTTTGTAATCAAATACAGATCACCTCATAGTCGAATTCAAATTTGGAGATTCTTTCTTGGTGTGTATTCATCACATATCAGTTAATAGTTTTTTTTTGCCTTTCGTGTCCAATCCATCCATCTACACGTATCTTCTGCATTTATCATCTTCTCATATACATGGCATGCACATATCCATTCATCATTGTATTTTCCTATGTCCATCTATTAATTCATTCTTCCGTTAATCTATTCCAGTCATTTATCCTTCCACTCATTCATCCACCCATTTATTCCTCCATACATACATCCATCCGTGAACTCATTTATTCTTCCATCTATCCACCCATTTATTCCTCTGTACATGCATCCATCCATCCATCCATCCATTCATCCACCCCTTTATTCGTACATCTATCCACCCATTTATTCCTCCATCCATCCACCCATTTATTCCTCCATCTATCCACCCATTTATTTCTCCATACATCCTTCCATCCATCCACCCATTTATTCCTCCATCTATCCACCCATTTATTTCTCCATACATCCATCCATCCATGAACCCATTTATTCCTCCATCTATCTATCCATTTATTCCTCCATACATCTATCACATTTATTCCTCCACTCATCCATTCATTTGATGTCTGACCCCTCACTGTGTTTGGCAGAGGGTCACAATATTTTGTTTGTGTCTGTTACCAAACATTGTCAGAAAAGTTGATAAGTTGCTAGTGTCCCAAATGAAGTACTGCCAGCAAAACAACATGGAAAAAATGAGGGAGTTTTTAAAAAATACACTGTGTTCTGCATTTATGCCTATTTTTATGACTAATCGTTTCCATGTATTGACCTTGGTAGGACTACTGGTAGTAACAGACTACATCACCTCATAATTGATGTTGTTCGAAGACCAATTGGTTACTAGTATAGTGCTATGTATACAGTATACCATTGTAGTTTATACTGTATACATATTTCACAGATCTAAAGGTACTGTTATGTGCTTATGGTGACAGCTTCACACTAGAGCAATGGGTGAATGTTGGTCATGCTATATTAACACTGGCCACAAAATTTGGTATGTTTACATTTTTAATCTCTTTGACGCTTAACCACACTTAATAATAACACATACCCAGGGGTGTGGAAACATTGAGCTGACTACCAGACATTTTGACCTATTTTCATCACATTTGTCCTGCTCCTCATATACACATGTACTTTGTATTTTAAATTTACTGGACATTCACTAGATGTATCGGACAATGTCCTGCATGACTGGCTGTTTCCACACCATTGCACATACCTACGTCTGTTCTTAATTTCATGATATATCTCTGAATGTGTAGTTGCTGAATACAATTCTCATTTACTGTCTTTTAGTTTGTGAATAGAGCTAAAACATGTATACTGTGTAGTGTTTAGTAGCATGGTTACTGGAAATGGTGGTGTAGTACAAATATCTCCTCTACTACTAAAGTTGATGCCTTCACATTTTTTATAATCATAATTTAATCATTTTTGACTAGAGTTGAGCAATATTATGATATTGTCATAGTGATATATACATTCATTATATTACTAAACAAGTTTAACTAGCCGCCCTATGTACCCGTACCCTTCAAGTAATTAGCCACATTCATACTATTCCTTCCAATCTTCTGCATTCCCATCAGTTTTGCGAGGGATTGTAGGGTAAATTTGATGTTTTTAATTTCTCACTGTTATTGAATAGCTATTCCCAGTAATAATCAAATCTTTTCTTTTTATCTCATAGATTCAAATTCTCCTATTCGATTCACTGACTTAAATGGTAAGTTGGTAACATCATAATTTCAATTAATTTCAATTAGAATGATCTTTTTTTTTCTTTAGAAGAAGCAAATGAAGTTTATATCACATTTTGTTCACACTTTCTAAACTTTATGGAATCTTTTTTGCTTTTGTCAAGACAACCAGTCTTCTCAGTCATTTGGCATGTACTGTTTGTCATAGAACAACAGGTGCACACACATACGCACACTGTCTCATTTAGTCCACCATTGTCTCAAAGAGCTACTTATTTGGCACTGCACGGTTCTCTCTTTGGGCCAGATGGCACAGTTAATTATGATTATATTGTCACTAAGAGTGTTAACTGTTGTTAATTGGGGCTCATGTTGTATTCCTAATGGCACACACACTAACCATTGTTGAGCCACCTTGGCCCATGTCATATAAAAAACTCTGATACATACATACCATAAAAACATACATACATGCAAAATTGTATACACACATGCACACACACACACCGTGACATGCACACAAACACACACACACCGTGACATGCACACAAACACATACACACACACCGTGACATGCACACAAACACACACACACACTCACACACACACTCACATTCACACACACACATGAAATATATTTTTCATTTACATAGCTATCAAAGATCAGAAAGAATTTTGATTTCCAAAGCAATCCATCTCTATCTGAAACTCTCAATTATTGTCTAAAGAAGAGTGCCTCGCTGAAAGAAAATAGTACTCTGTTTCCTGTATCACTCAGTAAACAAGAAATGCTATTAACAATGCAGAACGAGTTTCTTCCTGAGCTACAGCTACAAAGAGAGAAAGAGAATGTGCAAACGGAATCTTTAACCGCACAGTCTAAATATCCAAAAGCACGAACCCCTCAAACTTCAGGAGGATTTATTGGATTTGGACAACCCCTTGAAGATCCGCAAATGAGCGGAGTTGGTAAACCTCAGCCTGTGAAACGTAGAAACTCAAAGGTACCTAACTTTCCTGTGATTGTTGAAGGTGGGGAAACAGATACAGCTTTGTCTTCTCCTGATCATGATACGACTCACACTTTTGGTCTTGAAGAACAGAAACATACTTCTGAAAGTAAAGTTGCCCACGAAAGACCAAAGACACTTGCATTTAAACCTTCCGAAGTAGTAAATAGTACTCAAGAACGCAAAAATAAAGGTGGATTAAGAGGCTCCCCAAATGTAGCCAAGATCAAACAGATGGTGAGCTTTTCTGATAAGCCTACGAGCTCTACTCCATCAAAAAAACTCTTTGGTGGAAAAAGTTCTTTAAAGAAGAAACTTCTTACACCAGAAGATGAGTCCGATGAGCTGAAACCCATGCCTCCAAATCGTCGCAAGGTTGCACGTCATGAACGTGACAGGTTTGCAAGAAAGAAAGTTGAGAGCAGTTTTGATGCTGATGAAGAGGATGCTTCGATAGATACTCCAAGAACGTCATTCTCTTATCCATCTCATACTTGGCCATTAGAACAAGACATAGAACTAAGTGAATGTAACCCTGGTGTTGATCTATCAACAGACAGGGAAGAAAGTGAAACAGTAATAACTGTACTTGCTGAAATACATCCTTCATTAATGCAGTCGAGTGATAATACCAGCTCAAAGAATAATTTACTGGAAGTAGAAAAGATTAAATCTGTTGATGAATTGGTGTCAGAGAAACCTACTGTAAGCACTCAGTTTGTATCTCAGAATACCACGGATGTATCTTCAGTTTCTAACAACCTTAGACCAATGCGTCCACTACTCAAACGTGTGACATCTGTCCATTCTGATCCAGATGAACCAGATGAACAAACTGGTCAGTTGAAACATGAAAGAAATCGAACTAAACAAATGGTCTTGGAAGATGAAAGAACAAGAGATAGCTCAAGAACTCCTCCTCCCCCCACTGCTAAAAAACCTCAAGGAAGGAATCAGTCCAGAATACACTATGAGACTGGTTTGAAAGAAGCTGCTCCTTTTTTAAGTTCTTCAGTTAAAGATGATGAGTGGTCCCCTCCGGATGATGACTTTAATGTTTAAATGAATGTTTAGATTTTACTTCATAAATATGTTGATCATTAGAATAATTATCAGTAAGATGTTTATTAAATTTTATATCATTGCATGAAAATTATTAATTATTCAAAATTGATTATGTTTTTGCACACAATAAGAATAATCAACAAATATTGGGGGGGGGGGGGGGGGTGCAGCTGCTGTAGCTAGTCCTTGCCCCTCAGTCCTGACCTTCCTATACCACACTTTCAGTTTGCTATATAGAATACTTAGACACAAGACATTCAATATTTCATATTCAATTTCAGTGTCTGATCTTGAAATGATATAACATATTGATTATGACATGGTTTACAAACAAATGAACCTCAAGTACAGTACTACTCTGCATAACTCACTTTTAAAGTCATGTGATCAATTTTCTAATTATTATGATTTGAAAATGATAATACTTTCATCTATGGAATGTGTTAGTTTTAAGGGCTCTAGATCAGCTAATATTCACAAAAAAAATCATTTCTAGTATTTTAATATTCACCAACTTTGTGTACTTTTTGTGGTTTTGAGTTTTAACATACACTACATCTTCTATCATTTTTATGGAATAGGTGACTTCAAATTTTCACTTTTTATAAAGAAGTTAAGAAACATGGTATAATAATAATGTAAGAGTTATAATGACAGGAATAATAATAATAATAATAATAATAATACAAGAGAGATAATTAAACTCCAACAGACAATACTAAAATGTGTTTGTATAATATAATTTGCCATATAGATTGTAATGTGTGTAGTTTTAGTTTTACAGGTTATCAAAATACGCAAGTCTTTTGCTAATGGAGATAAAGAGATCATATTATATCTATAATTATAATTATAATTATGATGATGTCACAAATCAATTCATAAAAGCATGTTTGGCTTTAACACATGACCCGATCAGATGACTTGGAAATAATGCTTTAAATTAAAGGTCATTCACATTCACCTTGTTCTCAGAAAAATGTCCATAACTTTAGTTTACAATGAACAACAATCTTTTTACCTGTCTTTCCCGTTGTTTTTTTCGTGTATGTTGAATTTCAATCCCTGCTTCATTATTGAGTTACAGTATAATCATGTATTAACCTTATGACATTAAACTATACACTATACTTAACATTATTTCTTTTTTTATATTTCACCAAACAAATATATTACAAAAACCAAATGTTTCGATAGCTAACTGCTATCTTCCTCACTGGTATAATAATAAACACATGCATTCTTTTATAGTACATCATATCATGCACCATAGTATTATATGACACATGATATGATAACATCATGTGTAGTTGTCCTGAATTCTTGATAGCAGTTAGCTATCGAAATGTTTGGTTTTTGTAATATATTTGTTTGGCAAAATACATGTATAAAAAAAGAAATAATGTTAAGTATTAATAAACCCAAACATTCAGGACTCTACAATATACACTATATTACATATAAAAACATCACATTCTAATTTTCAGGACATCGTGAATGTGAACAGACTGTAATTAACACATTACTTGGAACTTACATGTACTATTATTATGGGCCTTTAAAATAGGAAAGTGGATATTCTTACAGCAATGGGCATTCTAAAATGAATATATATCTTGAAAACAAATTCACAACATTATCAATCAAAGGATATACATGTACATGTATGTTGGGTTAGCTTAGTGGGGATCAAGAGGGGATGTGTTATTGTCATTATGAACTGCTTGAACCTTACCAGTAGTTACTAAACTATAACTGAAAATTAGCCAATAATGGGCAGTTTTATTTAGTTAACTAAAACTAAAACCCATTTAGTAAGCCTAAAATTGTTTTAGTCAATTAACTATAACTATATCTAAAATTGTGATAAACTAGTCATACAATAACTATAAGGTTATTATTGAACAACATTGATATTTATACACAGCTGTGGTGTACATTGTAGTTATAATAATTGTATGACTGGTTTTAATTTATCTAATTATTGTTGACATTGAGCCAATTACGTTTTCATATACATGAACTAGTCATCTGATCGAGTTTGACTAGTTTTAATATCTCAAAAAAAATTTAATTATTGAGCTAATCATGTTTTCATATACTAGTCACCTGATCAAGTTTGGCTAGTTTTAATTATCCTAGAAAATTCAATTAGTGTTGACAATTTCATATACATGTACTATAGTAGTCACCTGATTGTGTTTTAAACAGCATAATGTGCACTTAAGCCCAACCATTAAAACACGCAACACACTATAAAGAATGTTATAATTATTAATTGGACTTACTAAAATAGTTTTATAACACACTAAAAATGAACAAACATGCTATTTTTGTGGGACCATAAACAATTAATTTGCTATTCTTATAGCAATAATTGATCTTATAGCATTTAGTTAATTAAAAGTTACAATGTCTTACTAAAAGGGGTTTTAGTTATAGTTAACTAAAACAACACTAATAAATATCAGTTTCATGAGTAAACTCCATACCTCCTTGTTTCATCACGTCTTCTTTCATCTTCCACTGATTTTCTTTCTGATAATCTAATAGCCTATGAAGTAAGACATAATACATAAGTACATGAAAGCATAGCTGATCCTCCCTGATACTGTGACTAGATGCTAGAAATGAATTGTGTATGTATGTACATCAGTGGTGTGGAGACAGCCAGTCATGCAGGACATTGTCTGGTGAATGTCTGGTAAATTGAAACCGAGCAGTATATGGGGAGCAGGACAAGAGTGATGAAAATAGGTCAAAATGTCCAGCAGTTGGTTCACTATTTCCATACCCCTTCTTGAGTGTCACTTGAAGAATGCCTCAAGATTGAAACTTTGTGTACAGTTTATATATCTTTGGTGTACACGTAACACTGCCAACCAAATAATAAATACACAGACACAGACAGACATTCATACCAACACACACACACACACACACACACACACACACACACACACACACACACACACACACACACACACACACACACACACACACACACACACACACACACACACACACACACACACACACACTCATACACACACACACTTATACACATTACACACAGACAGACAGACAGACATCATTACACACACTCAAACAAACACAAACACAGACACAGACACAGACACATATTCACACACACACACACTCATACACACAGACACAGACTGACATCAATATACACACACAAACACAAACTCATACACACAGACACAGACAGACATCAGTACACACAGTCACACATAAACTCATACACACAGACACAGATAGACATCAATACACACAACACACACACAGACAGACATCAATACAACACACACATAAACACATACACACAGACACAGACAGACATCAACACACACACACACACACTCATACACACAGACACAGACAGACATCAATACACACACACACACTTGTCTTGTCTTGTCTTGTTGTTACACTACTCATTCGGGTCACGTGTCCTTCGATTGAAGGAGCAAGTTCCGGCTTTCTGCTTCATGAAAGCGTTTTCTGTGCAAACTGAGGCTACCAGCACTCCTAAACCATCTCTGGCATATTGTGCATTGGACAGAACCACTCTGTTCCTCAGCTGGCTTGCTTCTCTCCTGTAGGTACTTATGTCTCTTGAGGTCCCCCTCTCTTCTGAAGGTTCTCCCACATTCTCTGCATACCACCTGTTCTTGAGAGGTTGTTGCTGTTCCTCTACTTCTTTCAAGCACATATTCTGCCTACTCCTGTCTTCTGCAACTATGCACTTTCAGGCCTCCTCTACTCTTAAACCATCTTCCACAATTTTCACACTGCACAGCACCTACTTGTTCACTGACTGGCTTCCTCTTTTCATCAACACATTTGTGGCGTGCTTTGTCACTCTCCCTCCTGAAGCACCTTCCACACTCAACACACACCACATTTTTCTCTGCTCCTGGCCTTCTTCTTTCGTTTACTTGGTTCTCAATCAGTCTCTGATTCCAAGCTGCGCTCCACTTACCCCTATCTTGGGCCTCACTATACCAATTGCAAACATCCATTCCAACCACCTTCAAATCTCTCTTCACTACATCTCTCCATCTCCTTCTCGGGCCTCCACATGGACGTGTTTGGGGTAACCATCCAAACAGGCATATCTTAGGGAGACGATAATCTGGCATCCTTGCCATGTGTCCAAGCCACTCCAGACGTCTCCTCACCAGCTTAGTCTCAATGGTCTCTACATCTCCCCACTGCTCTCTAACCATTGCAGATGAGATGCGCTGCTCCCACTGCCTCTGGTTGGTAATGCCTAACACTGTACGGATGCATCTGTGGTGGAAACTATTCAGCTTCTTCACATCCCTCGAGTGGTACCCAGCACTCACTACCATAAAGCAACACAGAGAGCACACATGCCCTGTATACATTTCTCTTAGTGACAACTGACAAGTGATCGTCCTTGAAAACAGCCCGTCTAAGAGCCCCAAAGGCCTTTGAAGCATTTGCGATTCTCTTGTCCACTTCCATGTGTGACCTTCCACTT
The DNA here is from genome assembly GCA_947044365.1 of Petrosia ficiformis. Taxonomy (NCBI): domain Eukaryota; kingdom Metazoa; phylum Porifera; class Demospongiae; order Haplosclerida; family Petrosiidae; genus Petrosia; species Petrosia ficiformis. The sequence continues at coordinate 3,222,014 of OX345638.1, forward strand.
TCTGCCATTAGAGACCCTAAGTATGGAAATTCACTGACCCATTCAACAGAACCATCATCTACTGCAAGAGGTAGCTTGTCCTCCTCTGCTACTCCATGGCCAACCACCATGAACTTAGTCTTCTGTATACTCACAGTCAACCCAAAGGATTGCGTCACTTCCATGTAGGTCCTGATTGCAGCTTCAGCAGCTTGTCTTGTAGAAGCCAGCAGTACCACATCATCCGCAAACTCCCCCTTGCTCACTAACACCTCACATGCATTTCTAGTGTTCTTGCGAAAAAGATGTTGGTCTAGCTTGTATAGCAGTCGAGTTCCCACATCTTCCTCATTTTGGACTCTCTCCAGCCACCTCTCAGCCACCACACAAGCATACAGATTGAACAAAGTTGGGGCCATTGTACATCCTTGGTGCAGACCATTATTTACTCCAATTTCCTCCAAAAGCTCTCCATCAACTCTAACTCTAGCCATCATGTTGGTGTGAAATGATCTGACAACATCTATTAGTACATCTGGCACCCCCAACTTCCCCAATGCAGCCCACAGTGCTTCACGTGGAACAGAGTCATAAGCTTTGCGGGGGTCTACAAAGATGAGGAACTGCTTTGTCTGATGTTCAATCGCCTTCTCAGCCAGTTGTCTGACCATGAAGATCATATCTGTGCATCCGCGTCCTCAACAGAACCCACACTGGGACTCTGGCAGCTCCTTTTCGGCCAACACCTGCAATCTACTCTGCACTATTCTAGCCACCAACTTGCCCACCACATCCAGCAGAGCTATCCCTCTCCAGTTATCGCAAGACTGAAGGTTTCCTTTCTTGGGAATGGGAATAAGGATGGCATCAGCCCATTCCTGTGGGACACGTCTCTCTTTCCATACAGTGCTCACAAGATCTGTGAGCATGCCCACAAAATCCTCTTTACTTTTTCCCACCTTTAGCATCTCTGGCAAGATGTTGGATTTGCCTGCTGCCTTCCCATTTTTCAATTTGCCCAGTGCTTTCTCTATATCCTTCGCTTCTGGTATGCTTCGGAGAGCCTCACTCACTTCCCTCTGCCTCACTTGATTCATTTCCTCTTTATCAAACAGGCTCCTAATGTTGAGCACTTTGGCGAAATGCCTCCTCCAGCGCTGATGTTGATCACTTGTGCTAACACATGGGGCTCCATCCTCATCACATATTGTCACTACTCTAGAGGGGATCAGTCCTCTTCTCCCTTGCTGCATGTCCCTGATGATCTTCCATACTTTCTTCCCACCAAACCTTTTTTTCTCAATCTCCTCTGCCTTCTTCTGGAACCATGCATTTTTTGCTTTTCTCACGGACCTTCTTGCTTCATTCCTAGCCTCCTTGAACCTAATGAGATCTTCCTGCTTTCCTGTCCCTAACCATATAGAATAAGCTACATTCCTGAGGTTGAGGAGAGGCTTCAGTTCCTGCATTGCATCAGGAAACCAATCTGGCTGCGATCGTCCTGCTCTCCCTAGCACATCTTCTGCTGTGGTTACAAGGGCAGATTGTATTGCCATCCATTTCTCGTCAACTCCATTTTCCTCACACCAGGCTTTCCTTGCCCTCTCCAGCACTTTCTCCAGATATTCATCCCGTACAGCACTTTCTCCGTCCTTGCTGATAGCCATCTTTTCTACATCAAACCTCTTGTCCTTTGCCCTGCTACCTCTTCTCTTTCCATATCTGACTCCCGGTAGCCTAAGCTTTGCACACACAAGGTGGTGATCAGTGTTGCATACAGCTCCTCTCTTTACAGCTACATCCATGCATATTCCTCTGTTCCTTTGCCTCATGACTACCAAATCTATACAACTCCATAGCTTAGACTTTGGGTGTTGCCATGTCTGCTTATGGATGTCCTTTTTCTCAAACCATGTATTACACACAGTTGCCTGATGGGAAGACAAAAAGGACAGCAGCTCTCTATCTGCATCATTGATTAGTCCATACCCATGTGGACCCCTCACACCTGTCCATTGTTCATCACTCTCCCTGGACCCAACACGAGCATTGAAGTCCCCAAGAAGAATATAGTTAATATACACCTCCCCTGATGGTACCGAGGAGATGAAATTCTCAAGCTCCTGTAAGAAAGCTTCCTTATCCTCTCTGCTTGCTGCCCTTGTATGTGCATAGCAGGAAACCACGTGTAATCTGCTCCCAGCACTCCCATCCATCTGCAGACACGCTGACACACATCTTGGGCTCCAAGCTTTCCACCGCTTCCCAGCATGTCTCCAACCATCCAGAACCAAGCCTCTTAGCACCAGTGCTACTCCCTCTCCCCTCTGAACTATCTCACCTTGAGCAGGTGTATTCCTACCAGCTGTCAGAACCACACTCTTGTCTACCTCATAAACTTCATCCCCAAACCACTTGGTTTCTTGAAGTGCTCCCACCACAATATCATATCTAGCCAACTCACTTACAACCTGGTCTACCTTTCTGTCCTCCCCTCTCTTGCCATCTGTTTGACTGGCTACTTCAATGGCGCCCTCAGTATCCACCATGGAACGAACATTCCATGTTCCAACTTTCAGAAAAAGATTCGCCTTTCTTGCTCTATGTGCATGTTTTTGTTTTTGTTGATGTTGCTTACACACACACACACACACACACACACACACACACACACACACACACACACACACACACACACACACACACACACACACACACACACACACACACACACACACACACACACACACACACACACACACACACACACAGCATCTGTAATAGTAATAGCCTTGCAATAATTTTAATTATTAATTGGAAACGCCCACCTAAGGTTAATTAGGAGAGCACATGTGCATAAGTATGGTAGGTAAAGTTTTCAAGGGAGTAGGATCTTTTTTAATCCAGTAAGATTGGGCTGTTATTTAACTTCAAGGTTTTGTAAGTAAGTTATTATTACATGTATTTACTGGTGCATTGGTGAACAGGACTCTATAAGCATCTCCAGATACGGATAGAGAGGGGAGGGTTGGGATCCCACCAAAGAGTCTTTAACCCCCACTTCTGGTTCCCAAGGCCAGACTATCCCTGTCAAGAGTCTAGTAACACCAAAGCATCAAAGCATATGTGAATATGTTAAAAGTTAAGATTGTTAAATATCTATGTTAAGTAGCTAATTGCTAATCTATACCAGATTTTACTATAATCAACAAAGCATATAGACTCTGTAAACCTGCATGCTAAAATAATAACAACAGACCATCAAGATGAGTCGAATAAAACATGAAAATAAAAAACAAAAGCACTAGAGCTGAAGAGAAACCTATTATGCCTGTCTAGATTTTTAAGCTTAGCACTTCAGCTTTATAAGATATGAATGAGGTGAAGTAAGTGTCAGATACTCGTACCACTGAAGCTTCAGAGGAGAAGTTACCTCCTGACAGAGAGAGGTCTGTCATTCAGTTGGAAGTCAGTCCCCGTAGGGCCGCCTGTTCGTTCAGATGTACGGCCTGAGGATCTGGTAAACACTAGCTGTCTCATTTTTTCTAAACACATACTGTCACTACGGTGCAGTCCTCAGCTAGGAGACCCAAACTGTGTGCGGGCTATGGCTAGGTCACACATAGAGGCATTACTAGTAAGAGGCCAGTGCTCTGCCTGAAACTCACAAACATCTAATCCCACGTTCGGGCTCTAATCCCTTGAGCTGGGCAACAGAGGCCTGTGAGCAGTGCTACCATCTGACATTTCTTTATTTCTTTATTTCTTTATTTAACTTATTTAGTTAGCTAGGTTGTTTATTTAAAATACGCCGGAAAATAAAATAAATAACTATAATTATGTATATATATGTAAGTACATAGAAGTATTTATCATACACACACACATACACACTACACATACATGGTCGAGGTGAACACTGTCGCTAGGCCTACGGGTTATGGCGGGCAGGATAGCTGAGATTATGTAGCCTACACACATACCTACACACATAACTACACATGCATGGTTGAAATAAACATTGTCTCTAGATATACATGTACACATGTAGATTGGAATAGACAGGAGTAGCAGAAATGATATAACACACGACATACACATACATTTTGTAGCATACATGTAACGGGGAATGGGATCACCCGCAGGGGTGGGGATCCCATTCCCCCAACCCCTGTGGGTTTTTTTATCATAGCACAACACACACACACACACACACACACACACACACACACACACACACACACACACACACACACAGCATCTGTAATAGTAATAGCCTTGCAATAATTTTAATTATTAATTGGAAACGCCCACCTAAGGTTAATTAGGAGAGCACATGTGCATAAGTATGGTAGGTAAAGTTTTCAAGGGAGTAGGATCTTTTTTAATCCAGTAAGATTGGGCTGTTATTTAACTTCAAGGTTTTGTAAGTAAGTTATTATTACATGTATTTACTGGTGCATTGGTGAACAGGACTCTATAAGCATCTCCAGATACGGATAGAGAGGGGAGGGTTGGGATCCCACCAAAGAGTCTTTAACCCCCACTTCTGGTTCCCAAGGCCAGACTATCCCTGTCAAGAGTCTAGTAACACCAAAGCATCAAAGCATATGTGAATATGTTAAAAGTTAAGATTGTTAAATATCTATGTTAAGTAGCTAATTGCTAATCTATACCAGATTTTACTATAATCAACAAAGCATATAGACTCTGTAAACCTGCATGCTAAAATAATAACAACAGACCATCAAGATGAGTCGAATAAAACATGAAAATAAAAAACAAAAGCACTAGAGCTGAAGAGAAACCTATTATGCCTGTCTAGATTTTTAAGCTTAGCACTTCAGCTTTATAAGATATGAATGAGGTGAAGTAAGTGTCAGATACTCGTACCACTGAAGCTTCAGAGGAGAAGTTACCTCCTGACAGAGAGAGGTCTGTCATTCAGTTGGAAGTCAGTCCCCGTAGGGCCGCCTGTTCGTTCAGATGTACGGCCTGAGGATCTGGTAAACACTAGCTGTCTCATTTTTTCTAAACACACACACACACACACACACACACACAAATTCATACAAACAGACATAGACAGACATCAATACACACACACACATACACTGACAAAGAGATATACAGACGCAATGCAATGAGGGATGATCTATTTATTGCTTGCCTTCAATCTTTGTTGTTGTTTATGATCATCATATTTTGCCTGTTCCTTTGCTCTTCTTTCTTTATCTCTTCTATCTCTCTCTTCCTAACAATGAAACAATTAATAGATATTCCATCGGATCACTAAAATATGTGCATCTATTTTCAAAATAACTATAATCATTTCTAAAGTATACAAAATTAGTTAGAGTACTCTACTCTCTTTTATATGGACATGTTATGCTTACTTCAATTAATGAGATATGCACTTTTGCTTCTATTTGGTTAATTTGTATAGTCTGTAGTGCATCTGTATGATTTCTTTCCAATGGTATGATTATAGAAACCCATCATTTAAATCTTATTTTTGATTATCCACAGGGCCATCCCTATAATTGCTTTCTCATGGGTTAATATGTATATAGGTACCATGCCTACCTGGGGTGTATACGAAATACTAAATATTAAATATTACCAAAGGTATTTCTGTATACACCCTGGGTAGGCATGGTAATAAGTGATTTATACTAGGAAGCCTTATTCTGTGCGCATGCACGTGAATACATCAGGCCATCAGCCAGAACTGAAAGGCCAAGGTCAGAGGAATGGCGAAAAGAGGGAGAAATAGTTGTTTTGAGAAAGAAAACTATATCCCAGATTCTGTTGACTTTAAATCTCCGAAAAAAAGTAAACAAAAATCTCCTAAAAAAATAAACGATTCAAGCCTCCGATCTCTGAGTCAGAGATGATGGAAATTATGAATGGTTTTGTTCTGGAGAATACCAAAAGGAGTACAACATGAGCTACTCGTGTGTTTGAAGAATGGGTGTTGGAAAGAAATGTATCTGCTGAAGAACAGTGTTCTGCGGACTTGGTACAAAAGCCAGATCCCAAGCTACTTAATTTTTGGTTATGTCAGTTTGTAACAGAGGTTAGGAAAAAAGATGGATTGCCTTACCCTCCTTTCTCCATACACTTGATCTTGGCAGGGCTCCAAATGCACCGAAGGTTTTTGACCAGTCAGACAGTATGTATCGTGACCTACGACGGTCATGAGATACCATTTTTTGAGAGTTCAGAAGTCAGGGTATTGTAACAGAGATCAATCGCACACCTATTTTCACAATGAAGGAAGAAGAGAAGCTGTGGGTTACTGGTGTTTTCGATATCAATGATCTACATGTAGTTGGTTTACAACGAGCAGTTTTCTTCTATAATGGTAAGAGGTTTAGTATAAGAGGAGGAGAGGAGCAGCGAAAGCTTGGTTCTTCTCAAATGAAGCGCTCATCTGATCCAGATTGCTATACGTATATTGAGCATGGTTCAAAAAACCGATCCGGAGGTCTGGAGCAGTTAAAAGTAGACAATAAATGTGTACCATGTTTTGCAGTTCCTGAGCAGTCTCCTACATGTAGGTGTTAGTGTATTTGTTAGATTTGTACTTTGATTAACTTCCACTTTTTGCTTTTCAAAATGATTTTCTCTATTGCTGCCCAAAGAAATGTTCCAGTTCTAGTCCAACATGGTATGAGGGGGCTCCTGTGGGCAAAAACAAATTAGGGAACATGGTTAAGGAAATGTGTTTGGAGAGCAAAACAAAAAATTCTTTGAGAGCGACTGGTGCCACCTCCATGTTTAGAAGTAATGTACCAGAGAAAATTATACAAAATGTAACTGGAAATAGGTCGTTGGAGGCCCTTAGGAAGTATGAGAAAACATCTGATGACCAGTTCAGGCAGTGTTGAAGATAATGATGTCAAGCAAATCAATCGATTATGAAACTCAGGTGAGAGTTTCAATGGCTACGCCATGTTCCATTTCAATTGTTGAAGATCGGATCAAACAGATATTTGGAAATGTGTCTAACTGTTCAATTGGAAGTATTACTTTGAACATAGGCTCCGATGTATGTGGATTCCTTACAGATGAAAGGGATGAAAAAGATGTTAACATGTGAATTGCTTTCTGTATAATCACTTATTTACTCATTTCAATGCAAGTAATAAAATTTTTTTGAAATTGTCAGTTTCATGACGTAACAGAATTTCACCAGTGAATAAACGAAATATACCATCGTTGATGCCTTTGATGAATAAGGCTTTCATAGTATAAATATTATAATTATAACTATATATATAATTATATACATATATAATTATTTAATATATAGCATATAATTTTATATATGATGAGTCGCATACAATGTAATAATTAGTAGTATACGAATGGTTCTAGAATTGTACCTTTCTTTGCATTTTAGCTACTTTCAATTCTCTTTCCTGTGCTCTTCTAATCTGGTCAATCTCTTCTTGTGATAAAGGACGCCCTCCTGATAAATAAATGTTAGTAAAGGGGGTTATGAGATGTGAAGACTCAGATAAAACAGACTGTCTAATTAGTGATTACTTTTTATTCACAAAGCATATACAGCAGTTTACATGAGCAGTGTTACATATGTATATCAAAGTGATTAATATTAACTGGTGGTCTCTCCAGTGGCCGATGAGTAGTTGAAACATTTCTCTTATATAAATACACCTATAGAATAATATTGCCATCTACTTAACCAAATGCAGTTGTATGATCCTTCATTGCTTCAGCACTCAAAAGATCCTCGTAAAACTAACAACGAAAAATAAAATTGTGGCTTATGGCTATATAGAAAATATACTTTTTTTGTAAAGGAACCCAATGAAATTTAGATTAAAACAGTGTCATAAATAAGGGTTACTGTATAGACAGAGTTTCATTTATAGGGACAGGTCTTCCAAAGAGATATACTGTATATAGGTATGTAACAGTACATGATTTCTAGGACAGTTTTGCAAACTGTACTCTTAATGTGAGGTATTAGTGAAGCAGACACATGCTGAATTTAAAACAAAGTATCGATAATACTTCTTACGATTACTTTCTAACAGTATATGATATTCTTTAAATCCATCCATCCATCCATCCATTTGCTATACTGCTACTCTTAGTGAATAAATAATTTACCAACTCTTGCTGGATGTGATGTCTGATCTCTAATCCTCTCTTTTTGTTTTTCTTTGTGTAATCTGTGGTCTTCCTCTTCTCTCTGAGCAGCTGAGACAAATAGAGTTCAATAATTATTGAATAACATTATGATCTCACTTTCTTTAAGTTTTGCATTCTTTGTGGGATCAGGAGGTATAACATGAAAACCACTACAGCTAAAAAGAAAAACATAATTATATTCGCATAACTTTTTACATGTAATTATATATACATGTATGTATCATGTATTCATCCTGGATCATCCATCTACCTAGTAACAACCAACCAACTTACTTGCCTACTAGTTTTGTGTAGCCTACTATGAAGAAAGGGTCTTGTCATCCTACTGTACTAACGTTTGTCAAGAGTGTCAAGTACTTGGGAAACTGGTAATTGAATTCATAATAGTAGTAATGATATTCATACAACTGGTTTACCGGGAAAAATATAGTTATGAATATACTTATTTTGGTTATAAATATTATAAGCAGTTTTACTCTCATGCATCATCTTGCAGTAGTAACCCCTTTCAGGAGTGGTCATACAAAGTGGTTTTTACTATTTACTAGGTAGGGCTGGGATGATTAATCGATTATTCAATGAATCAATCGATATTGAAAATTCTTCTCATAATCGATTGTAAGTCTGTGATATCAATTATACTAATTAAAAGACATACTATTCAAGTACACATGTATGCAACAGCACGACATGGAAGCCTTTTTGATCAACAAATGGGAAGAGTTATCTATTGAAATCAAGTTAGTGACAGCCAATTTCAGAATCTTAGCCGATTCCCAACCCTACTGTTTACATGTATGTACATGTGTATGTACACTGTACATATTATATTGAATAAGTATTCATATTAAGATAGATAGTACACTTTCAAATGATTTGCAGAATGTCAAATAAGAGATGTGAAAGACCAATGACAGTCCAAATTAAGGACACCTCCAATAAGCGTACTTTTTTGAACCAAGGAATAAGGCACTTCATTGCTTCACAGTGAAGTGCTAACTAAATAATATATAATTATATATATGGTTGCACCTATATTAGTATAGGGATCTGAATAGGTGCCTATATTCAAGATATAGGCAAAGTATCGGTATAGGCAACAGCATTGCCTATGCAGCTTACACAATATTTTTCAGGCTTTGCAGATTACATTATTGTTAAACTGCACAAGTGCAATCTGAAGATGTGTGCAACCAAGGCTGAATATGCCTGTAACTGAATGTATAGCACACGAACAATAGAATAATTAACACTGTACCATGTGTGAACAGTTGTAAACTAGCTATATACCGGTATTTCACACAGACAATATCACATCGAATCTGCATATAGGCAAATTACTGTATAGGTGCAACACTATATAATATATATATATAATTATATAATTATATATATATATATATATATATATAGACCTTGCGCAGTTATATCATTTCATTGAAAAATACATGATAATTACACAAACACACACACACATATATATATATATATATATATATATCATCCGAGGACACTAAACCAAGGTTTTATATTGTTTTATATAAGAACTGTAAGTGTACTATATACAATATATTGTATGCTGATAGATTAAAGATTCACAGGTCTATATACAAAAATATAAGACCTAACCACATCAAACGGTTGCCATGGTAGCATGCTATATATATATATATATATATATATATATCTTTTTCATTCAACAATCACTGTCCATCCATCTATTGCTAACTGCTGCAATGCAGGTTGTTGTCTTGTATCTCCTTGAACTCCACTCAAATGCTGCTCATCTGTATCTCTGTTTTCAGTACTGTTCGGAGACCTTTGAGCTCTTGATGCTCGAGGAGGGACAGTGTAACAAGAAGACATCTTGAATACGTATACAGTATACACACAGCTCTGGCTCCTCCCCTGTCAGAACTCCTCCCCTGCTGTTCGCTGACGGCAAGAACTCCTCCTCAATAGGCGTGCCGTTTAAGCATTCTCACAGTACTGGTTTCCGTAATGGATTGATTGATGTTCTTCCTATCTTGTTGTGACGATTAGTCAAATCGATGTATAGTGAGTCTCATATTATAACTTGGCGTAATGTACACTTCTCCATTCACGCATACAAGCCAATAGTAATTAATATCATTTATAAATAATTGTTATAATTATTGTTATTATAATATTATATATATATATATTATATATATGTATATATATATATATATATATATATATATATAATTATATATTATATATAATATATATATTTCAAATATTATATATATATATAATTATAATTACATTATATATATGTATTAATACCCCCAAAAGGCATTTTTAGATTGTATTAAAATTTGTGTTTTAATTTATAATTAATGAAAAATTTTGAATGATTCTATCAAGTCTCATTTTGTAGACTTGCTCTTCAATGGGTATGAGGTTACTCATTTATTAGTCTTGCATAGCCAGACCCACTCTCTGCTATGCGATAGGAGGTTCTGGTCTACTGACATTACACTGTTCGTTCTGGACATGCCTGATCATTTTATCAATAACGTCAATATGCTTCATTACGTCATCAGACAACTTTCCATAAAAATTAATAGCTCCGCGCTGAGCTTGCATGGATCAGACCCTCACATTGTGTAGCAGAGGGTGGGTCTAGCTATGTGAGGTTACAGGATTATTACAGAGGGTGGGAGTGCGGGTTGTGCCCTGTGATTTATCTCCCCCTCCCAAACTGTTGTTCTTGAAGCATTCCTAACACTCCAATAAAACATCTGCCATTAATTGCTGCTACAGATTGGATCTGCCATTTTAATCATGTACATAAATCAAAATGATGAAGATTTTACCTGTTTTGTACATTGTAGATGAATGTAATATTATTTTGTGTATAATTACATTCAAATAGTGTCATTTTTTTTTTATTCTAGGAGATGTCACGCGACAGTGATAATTGGTTTCATGGTAAAATAACCAGAGAGAATGCAGCTCATTTAGTGATGTCACCTGGTAGTCCAGATGGATATTTTCTTGTCAGAGAGAGTTTACGTATGCCCGGGAATTTTGTATTAACAATGTGGGCTGATAATACTGTTCATCACTTTCAAATTGTTGGACATGGGGACGGGTGGTTTTCAGTTGATAATGGGCCTTTGTTTCAAGGGCTTGATAAACTCATACATCACTATCGATTTAAATCTGATGGCCTACCACAAAAACTTGCCAATTTTGTACGTGGACACTCTCCACCACTCTCTGCACGTCAAAGAGTCCTCACTCTTCTTCACAAAGCAGTAGCATCTAAAGATTATCATGGTGTTTCAAGGATTGTTTCTGGACCTTCAACATTAGCTGAGGGAACAGTAGATTCACAGAATGCGGAAGGACAAACCCCTGTCCATGAAGCTGCTAAACGGGGCTACATTGATATATTGATGGTGTTATTGGAACAAAAACCAGATTTAACAATACGTGATAATAAGGGAGCCACTCCATTGCATGTAAGAGGAATGTTATGTTTAGTTGTATAGGAAGATTCTCATGTGTTTTGTACAGTTTAATGGTTATGTGTATTATAATTATGTGTACATGTAAAATTACTCTAGCGTTAAAAAATGTGAATTTTTGACATGTACAGTAGTTTACATGTATGTGTACATGTAAAGTACTAGTGTAGTTGAAGCCCACAACTAAAGCTCCTTGTTGTTCTACTTCATCTCCATCAAGAACAGGTTCAGAGAGGAATCTCTAAACTTTCCAGTCAATTATGAAAAGGATCATGATGGCACTAGAGTCTTTGGCATTCTTGTGTGCTCTGTCTACATGGAAGTGTAACGCCAGTCTTAGTACACAAGATTCTTGGGCCAAAGTATTCTTTCATAGTTATAAACCATAGAATATACAGCAGAATCTAGTGCTTACATGTACATGTACAGTAGTGTTTGCATGTACATGTGCAATACAGTCTAGTGTTTGCATGTATATGTGCAGGACAATCTAGTGTTTACATGTACATGCACAGTAGTGTTTGCATGTATATGTGCAATACAGTCTAGTGTTTGCACATATATGTGCAGTACAATCTAGTATTTACACGTACATGTACAATTTAGTGATTACCTTTATTATAATAAAATCTGTTGCAGTACAATTTAGTGTTTACATGTATAGTAAGAGGTCTTAGACCACATTTAGTTGACTTGAAGTACAAAATGGGCAAATATAGTGGAATAATTATTATGCTGCACTAATGTAAACACTAGATTGTATTATACATGTTAAACACTAGATTGTATTGTACATGTTAAACACTAGATTGTATTGTACATGTTAAACACTAGATTGTATTGTACATGTTGAACACTAGATTGTATTATACATGTTAAACACTAGATTGTATTGTAAATGTTAAACACTAGATTGTATTATACATGTTAAACACTAGATTGTATTGTACATGTTAAACACTAGATTGTATTATAGATGTTAAACACTAGATTGTATTGTACATGTTCAACACTAATACATGTTAAACACTAGATTGTATTGTACATGTTAAACACTAGATTGTATTGTACATGTAAACACTAGATTGTATTGTACATGTAAACACTAGATTGTATTGTACATGTTAAACACTAGATTGTATTGTACACTATACTGTATTGTACATGTTAAACACTAGATTGTATTGTACATGTAAACACTAGATTGTATTGTACATGTTAAACACTAGATTGTATTGTACACTATATTGTATTGTACATGTTAAACACTAGATTGTATTGTACATGTAAACACTAGATTGTATTGTACATGTTAAACACTAGATTGTATTGTACACTATATTGTATTGTACATGTTAAACACTAGATTGTATTGTACATGTTAAACACTAGATTGTATTGTACATGTTAAACACTAGATTGTATTATACATGTTAAACACTAGATTGTATTGTACATGTTCAACACTAATACATGTTAAACACTAGATTGTATTGTACATGTTAAACACTAGATTGTATTGTACATGTAAACACTAGATTAGATTGTATTGTACATGTTAAACACTAGATTGTATTGTACATGTTAAACACTAGATTGTACTGTACATGTTGAACACTAGATTGTATTGTACATGTAAACACTAGATTGTATTGTACATGTTAAACACTAGATTGTATTGTACACTATATTGTATTGTACATGTTAAACACTAGATTGTATTGTACATGTAAACACTAGATTATATTGTACATGTTAAACACTAGATTGTATTGTACACTATATTGTATTGTACATGTTAAACACTAGATTGTATTGTACATGTAAACACTAGATTGTATTGTACATGTTAAACACTAGATTGTATTGTACACTATATTGTATTGTACATGTTAAACACTAGATTGTATTGTACATGTAAACACTAGATTATATTGTACATGTTAAACACTAGATTGTATTGTACACTATATTGTATTGTACATGTTAAACACTAGATTGTATTGTACATGTAAACACTAGATTGTATTGTACATGTTAAACACTAGATTGTATTGTACACTATATTGTATTGTACATGTTAAACACTAGATTGTATTGTACATGTAAACACTAGATTGTATTGTACATGTAAACACTAGATTGTATTGTAGATGTTAAACACTAGATTGTATTGTACACTATATTGTATTGTACATGTTAAACACTAGATTGTATTGTACATGTTAAACACTAGATTGTATTGTACATGTTAAACACTAGATTGTATTGTACATGTTAAACACTAGATTGTATTGTACATGTAAACACTAGATTGTATTGTACATGTTAAACGTCCTGTAGATAATCAAAATAATAACCATAATAGCTACGCTTTTGTGTTTCAGGCATGATTACTGAATGACGGACACCACAAAACAGTCATAGAGATACCTTTACTCCATATATCTTGTTATAGTTATTATTAATATTAAATATCAATAGCCTTGTCATGTAGAGTGTATGTTAGGTCCTTGTGGTTCTTTGTGGTTTGAAGCAACACCACATATTTTTAAATGCTTGATATAATAATTACTGACATACTGTATGTTAACATGATATACACATATACTATACATATCAAATTTGACTAGCATTTCTCCAGTACCATCTCCTGTTTGTTAAATGAAATTCACAATTTATATAGTGTGGTGATATATATTTACACTTTGCAATTATTTATAATTTCCCACACAATCTCATTGAATTTTTTTAAGTTTGTCCGACATACTCTCTGAAGATAAATATTTGCCTTTTCATTTTGTTTTTTTCCACACCCTTAAAAGAGGATCCATCTCTAACAATACTTTACAAAGAGTGAATCTCCATGAAGATAACATACTGTATAATAATGTACTTGCATGTGTATAATTAAATTAAAGTGTATATAGTTGTACAAGTACATGTATGTATAGATCTGCAAAAGTCACATCAACACATGATGCTTAGTAGTATTGTTTTAGTTAACTATAACTATAACTCAAATCTCTTTTGTTAATGCATTTAGTTAACTAAACTGTAACTAAATTACAAGTCTGTAGCAATAACTATAACTAACTGAAATGAAAAATGGCCAATAATGGATACTTTAACTAAAACTGAAACCCTTTTTGTAAACCTAATATTACATTGTATTTTAACTATAACTAGTTTGAGAAACTAGGCATAGTATAACTACAACATACTAAAACTGTAATACTTATGTTTATATATAATTATGTATAATTAAATTAATTGTGTATATACTGTATACATGTATATATATAATGTTTTGTTGTATAATTATGTATAAATCTACAAAAGTGACATCAACACAGGAAGCTTAGTCAATAATGAATATGACGTTAAGAAAGTAATTATTGATTATAATATGATATTAATTATTATTATAATGGAATAAAAATTACCTGAATGAAACTGAAGCACAGAAGTGCAGGAAACTGTAACCATAAATACCAATAATTAACAAGAAAAGGTATCCTTATGAATGCTTTGTGTTTGGTGCCATTCAATATTCATTGAATATATTTCAACTAGAACAGCTATTAGTTCCAGTTTCTACATGTATGTCAGCAGCTTTCTTCCTGCTTGTCTGTAGATCTCAAGTGCATGTTCTTTTATGTAGCACACCCATTAATTGACCAAGACCTAAATAACCAGTGTTGTGAAACAGCCAACTGACAGACATTTTGACCTACCTCCACTAATCTTGTCTTTCTTCCTTTAATTATACTTCAGTTTCAATTATTATATTTATTTGATAATTTCCTACTTTCATGTATGACTGGTTGTTTCTACACTTCTGCATATACACACATGTATATACATATACAATACTGTGACCCTTTTGTATGATCAACCTTGAGTATAAATATATATCATCAGTTACAAAGCAGAAAGTGTGTTTTGTATTTATCTTATGCTACAAATCTCAAAGGATATCCAATTAGTTATAATAATAAATATTATGTCTAAAGTTTGAAACTGTTAGTAAAGTTATGAAACAAGTTGAAAACTGACGAATTAAGAATTGTATATAAAAAAACAAACACAATTAACAGCACATAACATTTTAGTACATGTGTATGACACTGATTAAAGATCATTCACATTCACCTCAGGTCTCAGTAAAATGTTTATAATTTTTGTTTTAAATGACTAACAATACTTTTATCTTCACCATTTTCATATAATTATCCTTCCCATTCTTTTTGTTTATGTCAATCCATTGCTTCTTTAATTATTTACAGTATAATCATCATAAATCATGTATTAACCTTACGACATTAAACTCTATTACATATAAAATCATCACATCCTAATTTAGAAGACATTGTGAATATGAAGAAACTTTAATTAAGAAGAAAATAGCTTCAAAATATATCTCATGTATTAACTTGTATATGAACTAATAATCTCATGATTTCTTGTCAGGTGTTCTTAAGCCACTAGAGCTTATACAAAAGACAAAGTGTAGATATAGAGCTGGTTTTGTATGCTGTTTTAATGCTATTTATCAACCCCAAAAGTACAGCTACATGTAGCTTGCTCAGTTACAGCCATTTTATATATGACACCCTCTGTCAGAGTTTTGATATGTTTTGAAGATTGGCTCAACAATGGTTAGTATGTTGCCATTGGGAATACAACTTGAGCCAATTAACAAAGAGTTAATGCTGTTAGTGACATAATTAACTGTGCCTCTGACCCAAAGAGAGAACTGTGAGAGTGCCAAATAAGAAGCTCTTTGGTTATATGGTGTGCCATATAAGCTTATCAAAAACGCTTCCCTTTGTAATTAACAAAGATATTCTTGTTTAATATGAAAAATACCTGTAAAGTAACCGATATTATACACAATGTATGTATACATTTTGTTAATTAGTAACTATAGCTGAAATGAACTTGTAATTTCTTCCTGTTTCTGTATAGAGAACTGAAATTAATCTTAGTTCCACATTATGTTGATGTTATGTTTAAACATATTATGTGTATGTGTTGAATGTTGTTTCATAGGGCAAGCATGTTTATATCTCGTTACACATACACGCACATACATATGCACACACACACACACACACATGCAAAACACTCAGTCAAAAATAATCATACCATATGTCTGTTGATCATTCCTTGAGACATTTAAAAAGTATACATGTACATGTATATTAAAAATTAATTATTTAATTTATTATTATTATTATATAATTACACAAACATGTAATAGCTTTCTTCTGGTGTTCTTTAGTTAAGTAGGTAGTTAGTTCAGACTTCAATCTCTATTGAACTTTATAAACTAATGTAGTATTAGGAGTACTTCATTAATTAAATTTACATGCATTGTTGGTTAAGAATTGACTTGTACACAGATATAGTATCCTCCCATTTGAAATGATAATAAGGTAGCCCTTTAAACCATATTACAAATGAATATTTAAGAAGTTCATTCCCTTCACTTAATGACCTGAAGCCAACTGAAACACATTCTATTAACTGTAATTAGTGTTGTTTTAATTTGACAATAATGATCACATTTAGTAATACGTAGTATGTCTAGTTTATACAATTTTAGTTATAGTAATCAGCTAAAACAATTTTAGGCTTAATAAAAGGGTTTTAGTTTTAGTTAACTTACTAAAAGTGCTCGCATTATTGGCCATTTTCATTTCTGTTAGCTATAGTTATTGCTGCATACATGTACCTGTAATTTAGTTATAGTTTAGGTGACTATGTGTAAAAGTCACAATGCCTTACACTAAAAGGTGGTTTAGTTGTACATGTAGTTATAGTTAACACAAAATTATAAAAGCACTCAAGTGCAGTCCTATCCCACTAGATTAGGGAGATTTTGTGTTCAAACATTCCATTTTTTTGCATGTATAGTTGGCAGCTAGAAATAATCATTGTGAAATTATTAAAGCTCTGATAGAGTCTGGAGGAGCTGATGTTCAGGAGAGAAATTCCACTACTGGTATGTTATATGTTTGATAAAAGGATTTTGTGTTGTGAATTTGCTTTTGATGATATCTGAGACGTTGGTTATTGGTTATTTTCATTTCTAAGCAGAAACATTAATATGATGGTAACTGTCCAGTGTGGCATGAATAGGGTACTGGGTCTAGCTTTTGTTATATCATACACATCATGTTTATCACAGGGTATTACTGAGAAAGAGCTTGATTGCTGATGTGATTTATGAACAAAGAAATAGAATAAAATTAATATTAAAAATATTGAAAATTATGTTTTTTATGATTGCGTAAAGGTCACTTGTATAAGCATGTGAGTGAAATACAATATAATTATGTCAATAAAAGGACACAGTAATTACCCTACTTCTAATGTCAGTATAGTATAGTAATTGCTGTTTCACTACTGTGGTGTTCAGTCCACCAATTACTGTCAAAACTATTGTTGAACTACTGTAGTGTGAAAATGAAATTACTGAGCAATTAATGTGCTCTATGGATACATTGTATACTTTAGTTTGTGACTGATGAGTGAATAATTCATGTATATGTACTTGCAACCAGTGCTCGAATTGTGGAATGCCAACAAGAATACTATACAGTTTGGACAGTCTCACAGATAATCCTATCCCAACAGGAAAGGCCATGACTGGGATGGCTCTGACATGTCAGTGTCCATTTCAACCTCAGAGCCTGAATCACACAATTAACTTGAAGCTTGAACTTGAACAGTGAAGCTAAAAAATCCAGATGTGCTCGACTGTCTGGAATTCTTTAACATAGTTCTTTCTTGACTAATTTCACCATCTATGTATGCACGTGTTTTCAATTTATTACTATTTATTAAATCAAAAAGGTATACGGCATATACTTCCATATATGCTCAATTCTAGCACTGCTTACAACATTCTTTCGTGTTCGTCAGCAAAAGTGCACTAAAGCAAATCTTAATTATGCAAGATCAAGTGATCTTAAGTGGCTGAATATGAGGATAATGATTTAGGCCATAAAAATAAAATACTGCACATGTACATGTATGATAATTATTAACACTATTGAGTCTTCTAGTTCATGAATTACACTCCACCCTTCACTGTCTTCCCTGATTTAGGGTGGGTGGCATAATGATGTTAACACAATTGAGTCTTCTAGTTTTATGAATTACACTCTACCCTTCACTGTCTCTCATTATTTAGGTTGGGTAGCACTTCATGAGGCATCATTCAGAGGACATGTGGAGATCTGTAAATTACTCTTATCTTTGAATGCTCCATTACGTCCACGTACTCCTGCCCCTGATGAGGACACACCAAGAGAACTTGCAGTTCGCTACAAGCAAGACAAAGTAGTTGAATTATTAGGTATGATGTGTTAAATATACAGTTTGTAATGGACAATAAAGGAGGATTTTTATTTTGGAGAGAACAATCAATCAAGCAAGCCAACTGCTCCTGGAGGGTGTGATATTAGGGTATCATGTTTTAAATTCATGCCCACTGAGGTGGCCTTTGGGCCCTACAAGACTTTTAGCTGAGATGTTTGTTAAATGTTGAAGTAAATTTGGTCTAAAATCCAGGGGCGTGGGGAAACCCTGACAAGAAAACTATTATATGGAAGAAAAGTAGTCCCATGAATTTATGGTGTCATTAATCCTGCTGACCCAAAAACAAATTACAGTTATGTTTTTATACTCATCTTGTATATGTTTTACAGTGTATTTGCAACTAAAACAGCTATTAGTTGCAGTTTCTAAATGTTAATAATTACATGTACTTGCCACACCCATTAAATGTTGGAATTATGTAACTTCCTTAATTATATACACACATGTCACTATCATAATTATATTACAATATATTATATACAAATAATTGGAACCCAGGGGCAAACGAATCATAGAGATGGCCTACATATTGGTTAGTCCATAATACTATTTTTGTGTGCTCATGGTACCGTATACTCTACAGTAGAGTACAGCTCAGTACGTTATGATACAGTATGTAGTACATTAAGTTATTATAGTACACTAAAGTATAGTCATAGTACACAGTAGAGTACAGTATGTACAGTCATAGTACAGTAGATAAAGTATGTACATAAAGTAGAGTACAATATAGTGTAGTACACTACAGTACAGTCATAGTATACAGTAGGCATAGCATGTAGCAGGCGTGTGGCAAATACATCAGTGCTTGTACTTAAAAGGGGTCTAAGTACATTTTCGAAATGCTTTGGAGTATTTTAGCATTTTGTGCTTAAGTAATTTATATTGACAATGCTTGTTAAGCATATTTTAAAGTATTCTTGAACATCTTTATGTACACATTATTGTATCAGTCCACACTCAGCTGAATGTTTCTAAGGTTTCTACCAAGAGCTTAGCACGTGTTGAATCATCTATCAATCAACTGGCCCACAATTTGCATGGTATTAACTTCATCAGCTTCATCACCACACGTTTTTTGTAAGTATTGCTGTTTTGTCGAATCATTTGCCAGAGTCATTTTCCTTTAGGTGTAGGCTCAAAACCTGTATTCTTTAGTTGTATATTTGTGTTTTTTCTTTTTATATATTTTTTATATACTCATAAAATATATATAATTATATATCAACAAATATAAATAGATATACAATAGAGTGGCTTTTATATTAGTATTTAGTTGCTATTAGCCATTTCCTTATGCATTTTGCATTAAACTTTGTAAAGAAAAAAAAATCAGCACATATAAAAAGGTTTTTGGGAAAGTATTTCGGTAGGATCGATGTAGACTGACTAACAAAATCATTTAAAAAACCTATTTTAAATAAAACAGTACACTGTAGTTGAAACAAACACCCCTTTTTTTTACAACAGTTTTATGTTTTCCATCCACCTTACTCATCTCTCTTCCATTATGATCAAAGACAATTATTATGTTGCTAATGGACAATACATCTGTACTTTATGTTATAAACATGTTTATAATGACATGTAACAATTTTTATTTTCCATAAGAACTATTAGTTATATAGAACAATCAATCAGTTTTTATGGTGTCGAGTATTTAATGTAAATGATCATTCAGTGCTTGAGCTAGTGCCCTTTTAAGGTGCTTGACTTTGTGCTTAAGCACTCTATTCACTAAAACCATATAAAGCTTATGCTTTAAGTCTTTCTGGAAGTCCTTGTGCTCCCAGCACTGAGGTCACTGATTGACCTCGTGCCTGCGTTTTAATCTTTGATGATGTAAATATAATGCAATCAAATATAGACATTGATGCTTTACTATAAGTTAAACTTTTCATTGAATTAGTATTTGGTTCTTATGTAGATTGGGTTGCTCAGAATTATCCAAAACCAAGAACATCTAATGCAGAATGGCTGCATAAAGTAATTGATAGAAGTGTGAGTTAATTGTTATGTTTGTGTGTGTGTGTATGTGAGTCTGTGTGTGTGTGTGTGTTGGTATGTGCTATGTGTGATTTGCAAATATACTACCCACACACAGTCCAGAGTTGGGGCTGATTACAATAGCACGATTATGATTATGATTATAGGTAAATCATGATTACAATTATGATTAATTATGTGCAATTACGCCCAACTACAATAGCACATGCACAATTACGTTCAATATTCAACCATGCTGTATAAAAGTGTTATTATAATTATAAAACTAATTTGTATTATACCTAATGAACATAAACTGTTCAAACAATGTGTCTGACATCTGGCATCTGTCTGGGCGAAATACTGTACCAGCAATGAAGAAAAGACTCTCCACAATAATTATACAATGGAAGCAAGCAGATGTTGCTACTTTGGGACATGTTACAAGTATAGTATTTCTTGTTAGTACATGATTGATGATTACATGATTTTTAGGGTACGATTATGATAATATGATTATGATTACAATAATTATGTAATTGATTACAATTGATTAGGATTATAATTGTAATTGACCCTAAATCCTGACACAAACATGCACACACATGTTCAATTGAAACATTAATAATGATAATTTACCCATAATTATTAGCGTGCTGTAGAGCTTCTGAAGCAAAAAGGACAAGTTGATGGCAGTTTTTTAGTGAGACCTAATTCTCGCAAACCTGGATCTTATGCTCTTACTCTTGTCTTTAATCAGATGCCATATCATTATGAAATTGTTTGTGAGGTGAGATATCATACGTGTAGATGTACAGTGTTTCCCCCTGGATAAGTATTAAGGGTGGAAAATGCATCAATTCAATGGTACATGAAGTTTGGTCAACAATGTTCAATTGGTGTTGTAACAGTGTTTTTCAGCACAAACTTTAAAATTAAAGAGTGGGGAGTGCCACAATATCACCTTCTCAAGGAAACACTATACATGTATATAAATAGTATTAAACAGATGTGTCCAGTTTAGTATCATTGAGACGAGAAGAGCCAGAAACAGTCAGACAAGAAGGAACCTTATCTATTCTAAAACACCTACATGTACATGATATTAACCACACAGTTAGGTTGTACAAGTGTGCATATGCAAATATTAAACTGGGAAAGCTTAAAAGGGGAAATTGAACTTTGAATGCATACCAAACAAAGAAATGTTCCAACCTTTTCCTAGATTTCAGATCCAATAAATAACACATCTCAGCAAAAAGCTTTCGAGAGCCCCAGAAGCAACCTCAGAGGGTTTAAATTAAAATAGAGAAAAAGGTATTCCTATGATTGCTTTGTGCTGTCCAGTATTCAGGAATCATGGCTGACTTTCTCATACCTGAAACACAACAGGCTATTATAGTTATTATTTTGATTGCCTACTCTGGTTACTTTATAAAAGATCTTATAAAAATTTAGGAATATGCTAGAACATCAATGATGCAACTTTCTTAACTATGTATACAACGCACAGATGTGTATGTGACACAAACATGTATATATAGATTCAACCTTGTGGAAAGCAATCATAGAGATGGCCCTGGAGGCCAAAAAACTTTCCTGGGGGAGCATATTCAAGAGGAGCAATTGAAACTTACAGAACCAATATTCTCTTCTGCTTGCCATATATGTTGATGTGATCATCTAGTCTAATACATCTGCTGTTCATTTATTTCTTTGGCATATGTATTAATTTATACCCTCACAGTCTGATAGATGGTTCTATATTGATGATGGTCCTTTGTTTGACTCTATACAAGGATGTATAGATCATTACATGTTGTTTGCGGATGGACTTCCAACGCTACTGAGATATCCTGTGCCTGGAACTAGAATTAACAGACTGAGCAAACAAGTGAGCAGCTTAGATATCTGTCTTGTTCATTATATATACATTGTATAATATTTTAACACTTCTACAAGTGCTATATCAGATTTACAATTACTGAGCCTGAGGGCCATAGTCCCAAGGATGAGGTGATTGTAAATCTGATATAGGCATGTTACGACTAATATGTTTCAGGAAAGGCAAAACTATAGTAACTATGTGTAGGAAAGGAATCACTTCTCCTAATGCTTCATATTGAGTGTGTATCAGATGAATGTAAGCTGAGCTAGTTCCTATACTATTAGTTGACATATAGATAATTCAGGCAAACGTCGACTTACATGTAGATCTACCATTTTCAACCTACACTTGGCCACTGACGTGTACTGGTGTATGTTTATTGACTCATAATGTACCTGCCAAACCAATCTTGTAGTTTGTGTCACTGTGGCCTGTGGTTACTTTCAAGTTTTGCTGTAAATTGTATAATTATATAAGCACATGTATAATATTGTTTATATTATATTCATGCATATGCACACATGCTTATTGTGTACATTAATTAGCACAAGGGGATTTTTGTAGTCAATAAAGGGAGTTTTTATGAACAACATTTTGTTTGGAAGTACATGTGTAGTTATAGTGTATATTGTATAGTATTAAGCAATTATTATTTATTAACCATGTAAAAACTATTAATAACAGTTTAGTACAGCCATGATATATTATGATATACTAAATGATGATTATAACATTTTCTAACAACATGTACATAGTATTCACATTAGAGCTTGGCAATAGTAGCAATAGTATGACTCATTGTTACTACAGTGATAGCTAAAAACTACTATTGTGAATTTGTGATAGTGGGCATGTGGTTATTGGCATGCTTATCATACCCATAACCATGTGATAAAACATGTGAAAATGATAATGAGTGTTTCAAACGAGATCCTGACAAAGAGCTGGAATTTATTCTGTTGAAGGGCAATGAAATAGTGGTGTACATGTATGGGGGAGTACATGTATTTGGTTTTTCTGCCACAAATCAAAAAATGCTTTGAATCTGTATCAAAAGTTTAGTGAGTAGTTTCACTATCATTATAGTATTCACTGTCGTTCAAGTATCTATTAGATATTGTGATAGTTAAACATTTCACTACCACCCTGCTCTAATTCACTTGAGTATATAGTTGCTAAAATGGTGTTAACTTTATAATTATACATGTATAATAGCCAAGATCAAAATTCTAGTTTTTTTCACTTCGAAAGCAGTATCAAATTTAAAACTAAAGGTGTCTCCAGCTCCATAGGCGTATCTAGGGTTCAGAACATACCAGGGCTCATTAATTATTCATGATAATTAATTGCAATCAATAAAGGTTATTAAGTGGTTATTGATGATTATTAAAGTTATTAGTGGGAGTGATATATAATTATTATTATAACTGACATACTGATATAACTGATAAAGTCGAGTACATCAAAGAAGAGTTATTTTGGCATTCTTGTGAGTCTGGGCAAATTTAACATAATTTAGATAATAATTACCCTCGCCACGTAGCGTAGGCGGAAGGGTACAGTAATCGTTTTGTCTGTGTGTCTGTCTGTCTGTGTGTTAGCAATTTTTCTGGAAAAATAAAAACATTGACATTTCAAACGGGGTACTGGTAGACTTCAAATTATACAAGGAAAAAAAATAACGTAGGAAATCTTCTAAAACCTTTTGGTTCTAAAGTTATGACAATTTTTATAACTCACAGTTACCGTTTCACTACTTTAAGATGAAACGAGGGCAATAACGAGAGTATATATGGACACACAAACACAAGTTATCCTGTTTCATGGCCTGTCGCTAGCCAAGAAACACTTCAAACCAAAAATAATCGAGGTAATGGCTAGTCTGGCGAGCCACACCCTTCACTAAGGGTGTGGCTCGCCAGACTAGGTAATGGTTGCTACTACTATACTACACCACCATTGATGCAAGCTACTTAGCTCCACCTACAGGCATGGTCTTGTGCACGTGAATGCTAAACATGTAATAGAGACTATAGAGTGATTCGTTTTCACACGTTGAGACACGTTGGAGACTTCAGAGAATAATATGTAAGATATATAAAAAATATACATTTTTCACTACGTTTTCACACATTGGAGACTTTAGAGGTAGACTTGAGAACCTTTACATTGTTTTTCAAAGAAAAACAGAGAATAATATGTAAGATAGATAATTATACAAATTATACATATATACATTTCTTTCATTGATATTCTTATTTTGTCTTTTAGGATATAAAGTTATAACAGTTTTAATGCCCATAAATGTTTTTCAAATTTATATGTAACAAAAGTATTGTTTGTTTCATACACAAACTTTGTTATATTTAGAGTAGTGCTTTGTATTACTTTGCCACTTAGGCGAAGGTCCCGTCCCGACGGCGCTCGTTATTTTCTGTACTGTTCTTTTTAGTACATGTTCTACGTTCCAACATCATTCTGATTTTTGGTAGTCACTTCAGCTATTGATTTTTACTCACTCATCCTCCCTTGATAGCTTGAATATGTATCCTCAAAGGCCACCAATCATCAATGATTAATCATATAAACTTCAATTCTTGTTGACAGTTTTTATAATGTGGTATAAACAAAAGGTTTTCCCTCTTCCTATATATAGGCGTGTGGCGCAGTACTGCAATTCAATTAAATAACGCGCGTTACGCACCTATATATAGACACATGGTACGCAACGGGGCAAAATAAACAAAGCACTTTATTTTTTTACCCGGGCAATGCCCGTGCCTGCCTGGGTATAAATACGCCTATGTCCAGCTCTCTAAAAACAATATTAGAGTTATATGGAAGTGGTTTGTTTAATCATGGGTCTTACGTTAACCTCCCAACCTTGTTCACATACTTTTTTGGGTATTGACGTCCCTACATTTTCTTTATTTTTATTGAAAATGTTTTTATTATTCTAATAATATTTAATTGGGTACATGTAGTACTCTCTATGTAGGCATGGCACGAAAAAAGAATGGCCGCCCATACATTTCAATTGCAAATGATGAGCTGAAATCTCTGGTACTATACACATATAAGTTATAATACACACATACCTATTCATATCTAGTGTTTTTATGATTACCGACACCTAGATGGCCAAAAATTGTCATTAAGGTAGAGAACCAGCGAGTGGCAAAACTGGCAAAATCTGCTTCATATTATTATTATTATTATGATTATTTTACAGACAAATCATTTTTTTGTTTGTTGAACTATCACAATGATTCTAGCATGATTCCAGTCACATTCATAGTAAAATTCTGGTCTACAAATATCGAGATGATATCCTCAGATACTATGAAAGAAGAGAGTCTCAACAACTACAAAGATTTGTTCTCGAATTGGACGCCATTTTAATAGGTGTATTCATTAATCGAAATTAATTACGCATGCGCATTTGTGTACTCTGAACATGGAGGAGAAAGCATTAAGCAATAACATTGGTGAGCAAATAAATTCTTACAATAATGAATATAATAATTATTAATATTAAAACCATTGTATAATAATAATATATACTATGATAAGCATTGGAATACTGAATGGTTGACACAGTGACTGACACTAGACTGCAGACAGTGCTGTAAGTGAAATAGAGAATAGATATCATCTGTAAGTGAAAAATAATTCATATACAACTGACCTTCATTAATGAACAAATTTTAATGAATATAATTATGATTGTATGATTACATGATATAATATAACTTACATCAGTATTTCTGTAATCTACAAAACATATTCACCCCATTCAGAGAAAAAACAATGGAAACAAGAATAATAAAAAACATTTTCAATGAAAATGAAAGAAGATGTAGACGTCAAAATCCAAAAAGCATGTGAACAAGGTTGGGAGGCTAACATAGGACCCAAAATTAAACAAACCACTTCCATATAACCCTACATAAGTACAGCTCTTTGTATTTTGATTTATAGTGGTGTAAGGACTTATGTAGGGTTATATGGAAGTGGTTTGTTTAATTTTGGGTCCTATGTTAGCCTCCCAACCTTGTTCACATGCTTTTTGGGTTTTGACGTCCCTACATCTTCTTTCATTTTTATTGAAACTGTTTTTTATTATTCTTGTGATAAATAAATGAAATATTTCTGTCTGCTTTTTTTTTTTTTTTTTTTTTTTTTTGGGTTTTTATGTTTTTGTCATGTTTTCATGCTACTTTCATATCTGAAAGGATAGCTTATTTCAGTTGTTGTTTGCCACTCTTCTTACATTTTAGAACTTCTGATTATTTCATTGTACATGTACAATATAATAAAAAGTCACCATACAATACAGTAGTAATTCAGTATAGTTTCATTTACACACTATAGTATATAGTTTTAACTTCAACAGTAGTTTTGACAATAATTGATATTCATGTACTTGTCAATTCAACACCACAGTAGTGAGACAGTAATTACTCATTGTACTTACAATACAACTAAGGTAATTAATGTATGGTGACAACATATACAGTATTACTATTAGCTGCCTTGTCCTGCTACAATGTCACTATTATAATGATTTATCTATTCATTCTTCAGCCTCCGCCTGGCAAATTGCTATTTTCTCAAACAAGCCCTTCCTCTCGTCCAATAGTTCCTGTACCTCAACATCGTCCTCCAACATCACCACGGCCACATTTTTCTTCTAGACCACACAATGAAGGAATGAGTAGCAATGCTCCTACATCAAAAATTCCACAATTTAATTCTGATACACGAAGACCTGAGTCATATCAAATGGTATATATATTGGAAGAGGCATTGATACTTGGGACTGAATTAGGTCAAGGAGAGTTTGGGTCAGTCCTGAGAGGAACTTACAGGACCCCTGAAAGCAGAGTGGTTAGTTATCATACTGAATATCATTGTTGTACATGTAATGGGTTGGTACATGTATTTTAGTTATACAAGATATATGGAGAACAAATTATCCCTATGATTGCTTTGTGGTACCACGTCCAGCATTCAAGTGACTTTTGCGTTCCTGAAACACAACAGCATAGTTTATTGTCTATTATTCTTACTTTTTGAAGGATCTTGCAGAACGGTATGAATATTTATAATTGAGGTACTTATACAACAGCTATTAGTTCCAGTTTCTACGTAAGCTACAAGCACCTTTCTTCCAGCTGCACTGGTCTGTAGTGCTTGAGCATAAAACAAAAAATGCTGAGTACCTTGTGTAGTTATAATACCAGTACATGCACTTTTAATTGCTTTGTTAAATTTGTTTAAGATAAATCATAGATGATAAATAAAGGGATTGGAAACATGTTCGCAAATGAAATATGCTACTTGGGGCGGCTGTATTACATCTATTATACACATAATTAGAATATTATTATTTAAAATGGCAAATTCATGTATAAAGTATAGTAAATACAGTAAATAAAGGTAAGTTAGTAACTAATGTTTTAATGCTGTAAGTTTAAATTGTGGTTTGTCTCATGATCCAATCATTGTGCTATTATAAAAGGGTTCTAAATCACCATTTAGGCTATTGTTGTAAAAATAACAGGTAATTATCTGTACTAGAAGTTCCAAACTTGGTTTGTCTCATGACCCATGTATGGTACTATATAACATGTCTGGACTATTAGCATTTCATGTATTAGTTTTTGAGTAACAAGTACAGCAAAATAATTTGTTTACAACTGCAGGGTAAAAAAGGAGTATATGTATTTGAACGATATAATACGAAATTTCTGTATGTTTTGATATTGGATTAGAGAGGCCTTGTGCATCTTCAAATATTGCATTCTTTGGTTACCCTCTAATTGTATGTAGAAATAGTTTGTTTAGTGTAAGCTTCCTCTTCCTTTTGAGTTTTGACTGTGTTTATTGCCATAAGGTGTATATAAATTGTGTATAAACATAGCCATGCCCATCATGCATTTCCATTCCCTTTACTTTATTATCTATGAATAAATGCAGTTTCATTGGTACTGCTAACCACCATTCTGTCTTATAAGTCCTTCCATATCTAAAATTAACATCCTGTCTAATACTTTCATAAACGTTTGTTCACTAGTTTATAAGTGTCAGCGTTTTTGATAAGTTTATACCTGTATGGCACTCCATTGACCCAAAGAGCTTCATATTTGGCATAGCACAGTTCTTCCTTTGGGCCAGATGGTACAGTTAATTATGATTATATTGTCACTAACAGCATTAACTGTTTGTTAATTGGCTCAAGATGTGTTTCCAATAGTGCACACACTTATTGTTGTTGAGCCAATTTGGTCCATGCTTCAAAATGTATCAAAACTTTGATAAGCGTTAAGTCTGCAAATAGAATCCTACAAAAAATCTGTTATTATGGTTGTGACACATGCATTGTTTTTGTTAACAAATCCTTTTGTTTAATCCTTCACAAAATAGTAATTGTTATAGTTTTCGTTTTTGTTAACATTTACTAAACATCATTCATGTTCATCATGACCTCGAAAACATGTTCATAATGGAATGTCCAACAATCTTTTTACCTTCACCATTTTCATAAATTTGTATAGTTATCCTTCCCATTCTTTTTTGTGTATGTCACATTTCAATCCATAGCTTCATTATTACATTGCAGTATAATCATGTGTTAATTTTATGATATTGAACTATACGGTATATTACATATAAAGTCATTACAACATAATTTTGAATTCATTATGAATATGAGTACACTCTAGATTGCTTGGTTTCAAACACGTGAGAAGAATCTACTAAGAGTAGAATAATCTGTTATTAACCCTCACCTATGCTGGTAGGGCTGAGGGGTAAATAACCAGTTATTAAATTCTGTAGTCTTCATGTATTGATTTATGATTACAGTATTTGTTTCTTCGCAGGTTGAAGTTGCTGTAAAAACTCTCAGAGTGGATGCAATGGGCATAGGAGAAAAGGTAAATAATAAACAATACAACAATTTATATTTATTGAGAAAAGTAGCCTTTATGATTGCTTTGTAATGACTAATAATCATTACTGATGTCTGAAATATAATGTTACTTGTTTTTCCATTCGTCTTGCATAACTTCGGCAAATGTATTTTAGCTACAATAGCTAATTATTGCAGTTTCCACAAGATCAATTCATCTCTGGTCTGCTATATATATATATAGCTCAATTATGCATTCATTTGGGTGAGCCCCCTGGAATAAACCACTTCCTTAACAACGTATACAACATGTTTGTGACACAAGATATTATACATTAAAACCCATGGAAAACAAGATATATAGAGAAAAAACTATCCATTTGATTGCTAGAAGTTTCTACATAAGCTACAAGCAGCTTTCGGTCTTTCTTACTGCTGGTCTGCAGAGCTCGAGTGTGCTATTACACACCATGCCCATTAATTGACCAAGCTTCCTAGAATGACGCGACTTCCTTAACTACATATTCAACACATACTCACGCAAATGACACAAGAATATAAATATAAATATAAATATATATATATATATATATGTACATGTATATATATAGTTCGAACCCGTGGGAAAGCAATCATAGGGATGGCCCTATGGGCCATAAAATTATTGGGATTGCCCTGCAGACCACAAGAAATCACAGATCTGATTTGACTGTATTATCAACGTGTACCTATAATTAAGCAGTATAGTACATGCACATGTACATGTAAGTACAATATCTTGAGTTTGAGTATGGACTGCAATACTGTTGTAACTTGTAGAAGAGATTGACTGAGTTTATTATAATACAATAATAATAACAATCCAACATATGTACGACAGAACTCGTCTGAAAATCATGCCTTTTTAAACATACAGTCACATGTAACTAAACAAGGGTCATAGACGATTAACTTGAATATAATATAATACTAGTACAATTACCACAAGTACCAGTTGCAGTTTTGTGACTCTGTGTCTACCTGGACATATTTGGGTTTGGGGTTTTTTTGGAAGCTCACAATGTGCCTATGCTAGAGGATCTGAAGGGCTGGGAATGTTTTCTAAGTAGTATACTAAGATTGATTTTGGGGGTAGTTTTGATAGTATTCCCTCAAGTTGTGAAGCAAGCTAACATGAACGAACTCCTTACCTCCTGTATGCCAATATGAATAGAATATAACCAACACTTGATTTTAGAGGAGAGATTTGATGCTGAGTTATTGAAGCTCTAATACAAATCCAGTAGTGAAACCACTATGTTATGGTCACCATTGGAACAAAATTAGGGTCATAATATAAATGTGTTCAGACTGTAGAGATCATCAGATTGGTTGGTTTGGTTTTGAAACCTGACTTGAGGCAGCCTTACAATTCAGGAATCTTATTACAGAAGTTTGTGCTTCATTACAGTGCTTGAAATAAAGGATGTTTGTGCAAAACAATATTTGACCAGCAAGTTGTGGATTTTGTCAGGAAAAAAAGTCTCACAAAATAGCATTGTACCCATTTATGGCTTATGAGTAACCCACTAGGCTCTTGACTAATTATCCTTCATAGGCTACTGTAGGTTCATATTATTCCTATAAGTAATCAGACAATTTGTCCATGCAGTCAAATGCAATTTTGTCCAAACAAAGAGGTAAAATGTCTGGAAAATGGTGGACGTTATTTCAAGCACTGCATTATGCATGTAATAGTACATGACTGTAGATTACTATTTTATACTCACTGTACTTTTTTTTCATCTCTAGGAATTTCTAAGAGAAGCTAAAATCATGATGACATTACATCATCCTTGCATCGTTCAGTTAATAGGTGTGACCCAGAAAAAACCACTCATGTTAATTCAAGAACTGGTACCGTATGGGGCTCTTGTTGACTACCTTTATGAAGGAAGATATCCTAAACCAACAATACCCACATTAAAACTCTGGGCTGCTGAAATAGCTTCTGGCATGATGTATCTGGAGAAGAAAAGATTTGTACATCGTGATTTGGCAGCAAGAAACATATTAGTGAAGTCTTCAGATTTGGTAATGTTTAGATTTTCTATTACACATAAAATTAATATAATTGTGCCCTTCATGTAAGTTTTGAGAAGGGACACTTTTCTACTAAATACTTTGGATATAATGCCTACCTTCAATTGCTCACCATTTTGCCATTTGGTATGGGAGGTCAATGAAATTTGGTAGCTATTATTAATCTTCTTGGGGACTGAATTTATTGTCCTCCTTTACAAAACGGTGGAAGTTGAGGGGATTAAAGGTACATTGTACATTAAGTGTTTGACCAAAATATTTTTCAGGAAAGTGTGCGGATCACTTTACTAGAAATTAGATCACTATTATAACAATATATATATATATAATTATATTATTCTACACATATATACATACATACATGTATTATAGTACACATACATGCATGATATATTACACATACACATACATGTACATATGGGGTGCTGTTTGTGCCAAAACACTGCAATAAATTTTATGCATTAAAAATTTACAAAATTTACACATTAAATGATTTACTAAATCGTTTCTACGATTTAGTAAATTGTGTCTAAAATTTGTCAAATCTGTTGTAAATTCACCCTTACACTATACTAAATCCAGTTAATAAGTCCACTTTACGTTTTCCTAAATTGATTTGCTAAATCCAATTTATAATTAATTGACTCTTTCTACCACATCCAAAGGAAGGAAATAGATGTGGCAATTCACATTGCTTTGTTTAATAAAATCTTTAATGTAGCATTTATCTAGCCATATAAACATTTACTATACAAACGACAAGGATCTAATAACAGGGCTTATGATAACGTCCGGACATCGGACAATTTCCGGTTAAAATTGCCACTTGTCCGTTCATAATTTATTCGTGAGGACAAAATGTCAGCTCGAAAAACGATTGAATATTATTTTAATCATTGCTGAAATATGGGCGTGGTTAACGAGCCTGACGCCCAAGACTTTACTGCTACATTCTCTCAGAAGGATCCAGACCTAAACAAAGTTGATATTCCAGATGATGAAGGCTCTGTCCAACTTCACCTGCAGTCACAGGTCTTTATTCCATGTGGAAAAAGCAAAAAGATTGTCTTCACAAAGATGGGCGTGACCGCTAGTCTTGGTCGAGTTGTATCAGGTTCTCCTGCCTTCATAGATATTAGAAAAGGCTTGAAACTTGCGTCGAAGTTAGCATAAGGTCTAGTGAGTATGTAAACATCTTCTCAAGTTCAAATGTGAAGCTTCAGTTTTCTGGTCATTTCTTGACGGTCAATTTCTCCGTTCCATACACGATCGTTTCAATGAATATTTTTAAATTACCGTAAATGTGCGTAGCGCAAAACAGTACGTTGACATATACTGTACTTCTCGTTTCTTTCTTTCAACAAAATGTCTTCTTTTCGTGAGTTAGAAAAGAGCATAGTGTTGACTTACGTAGGTTCAGGCTATAAGAATAAGCAAGCCTGTACTACATTCCTCAAATATATTCATAATCTAATAATGTAAAAATCGTTAAGAATTATTGCTATAATTATGCTATAATTATGCTATAATTGAAATTGTCCTGTCATTAAAGTGATTTGTCAGGTCAAATTAAGGAGAGACTGACATTTTGTCAGATCACTATTCATTTCTTATCATAAGCACTGTAATAATGTCGAATGTCATTCAATCTTATTCACAAATTAATTCATCATTTCAATTATCATTATACAGGTGAAGATTAGTGATTTTGGCTTGTCCAGAGCAGTAGGGGCTAACAGTGACTATTACAAAGCATCTCAGGGAGGACGATGGCCTGTTAAATGGTGAGACTCAAACCAACACTCTCACTTTAAAGTTACATACCTCTATTTGTATCAAATTATCCAGTAATTATTATTGATTACAATTATTGATATGGATTTCTATTGGTTGTTTCAACTAGGACATAAATGAATGTTTGAAATTCAAATCATAGTTCATTTATGCTGATATTCATGTCAATTTTGACATTCAAAATTTGAATGGGTGTGACTTGCTTTGTGTTAATATTTAATGAGCTGTTGGTGACTAGGATTGCCCTTTCTTTGTTGTAAAACGTTTCCTACAGCCTTTATAAAGCTACTTTTTGCAGGAGAATAGTTCAAGATCAACAGTTTAAGAGACCATGAAACAAGCATATTTGTGACTGTGGCTATGAAAATCAGTCAATGGGGAAGTAATAATTACTTACATTTAAATACACTTCCTAAGCCAATTTGCACAGGAAGCTAACTAAATTGTGTATCTACATTGTACATGTAGGTGGAGCAATAGTTACTGGATAACAATTTTTAGTTGGCTGCCTTCACAAAATGGCTGAATAACGAGTATTTGAATTAAGTTAAGTATTTGCCACATCCATGATCACATTTAATAAATTTAAGCTGACCAGCTTTTTTCACAAACTGTTTATAACAACTGGATAGTGGATACACTACAAAAATGATATTAAAGCTATATATGTGAATGCAAAAAAATCCCATAGCTACTACTTTAGGAAATGTTGACAAAATCCTTATTTATGCAGCAAACCTTGCGACTGTTCATTCGTTAATACTCAGCAAATGTTCAAATTAGGAAAACCTACATTTGTATTTAGTATGACAATGATAACCACTTTTAGTTGTATATACTATTCCAAAATTGTAGTTTAGTTATAGTTCAATTGTAGCAAAGCTGTCTGCAATGTTAAATGTTGACTCAAATTTTGAGTAAAATAGAAACTATAACAAGTCATAATAAATGTGGATTTTTAAACTCATATTACGAAACTATTCACACATATTTACATGATAATCCAGCGTCAAAGACATTTGCTGTATACAGGAAGCCAACTAAATTTCTTAATCATTGTGTTTATGTTATATATGTACATGTACGGCACATGTACATGTACATGTTTCTAATGGAATATATGTATTGTCGATAAGAACATGTTCTTAGTGGAAGTACAAACAGTTAAGGACTTAATATTTGTTTGGTTGTTGTTTGTTCACATAGGGATAGTATTGTACATGTATCCTAACAAACTAATATAATAATACTGATACAATCAACACAATAAAAGTGTCAGAACATCCAACCTACGGTGTAATAATACCCTAACAAATTAGTACTATAATTCTTATACAAACACAAATTAATGTCATTGTTGAGTGAGAACATAATATATACAACCTGATATAACCCAAAAAATGCCTTAAGAAAAGTTGAAACTTTATTCCCTTGCTGATCTCTGTCCTATTCTCTCATCCTTTCTTCCCATTCCCTAGTTCCTATTCCCATACTGCTTTTTTCCTCATTATTCTCTTCATGCCATCATTCATACATTTCCATCTCCCTTTAGGTATGCACCAGAGTCTATCAACTATGGGTCCTTCTCTCATGCAAGTGATGTTTGGAGTTATGGTGTGACATTATGGGAAATGTTCTCATATGGGGAACCGCCATATGGAGAGATGACTGGGGCCGAGGTAAAATATTATACATACTTACTAGTTTACTTGGTAGGGGCAAAATGAGTGCATAGTATGAAACCCTGATGGCTATTCAAATTTTACGCATGAGTCATTATCTAAATATCACACATCTATTTTCTAGGTACTTGACTTCATAGAGAATCAACAAGGTCGGTTAGAACGTCCTCCAAATTGTCCAGTGTCAATTTACAAGTTGATGTTAGATTGTTGGTCACTAGATGATACAAGTAGACCAACATTTGCTCAACTATATAAATTTTTTAATGAAAGTGAAGAGAGCCATGATATTCCACACAAAGAATTGTATCAGAATCCAGGAAAATTATGATTTGAGTATAGTTTTTGTCTGTATGATTCCAATTTGATTCCATATTGATTGATATGTGATCAACACTTGATTCAATTATGTATTACATCTTTTGAATTGACTGTCAAATAGAGTTCAATGTTAGTATTTTTAATCATCCTGCTTTTTTTTGTTGGCACTAGTTATGTCATTGTCTCGTAATATTATGTTTTTAATTGTATTATAATGATGTATGTACATGTTTAGATGTAGAGTTTGTGTTGTTCTTATATTCTTTTTTACTCTTTTCCAAGCTTTAACTATGCTACATAGTAGATCTGTGTTTCATCCCAATTCACAACCTGAACTATGATTTATGGTCTGTACCGAGTAGTCTGGTGTACTGTTTTGATTGATAAGCAGATGATTGTCTAAAAGGGGAGAGGCTGGTTTGCCAGACTCAGTACTGAGGCCTAGGAAGAATCACTTGTATCATATATACCTGAGTGTCATCAATATCAACTATGTGGAAAAGCAATGCAAATTTAGGGTTTTTAGATGCAAGGCAATCTATTTAAGTATGTAATACATACATACATATCTGTCAATTTTACATATAGAATGGGAAGGGTGACTATGCAAAATTTGACTCCTAATCGGTGCTATGTACAGTCTTGCTGTAATATCAATGATATGAGACTATGCTATGTGCAGAAAAGTACACGCACAGCAATTTCACTGAACAGTGGACAAGTAGGATGTCTAGGTAATCACATTCACGTCCTTTTTCAAGGTGAGATATTAGAGCTATAGTTAAAATTGTGTGCCATTAATTTTACTAAACTAGAGTCACACATGTTAACACTAATCAAGGTGGTTTCTTCAGAATGGTCCTTTTTCAATTGTCATGATATAACACTTGGAAATGCAAAATTGTTTGCTTGCAGAAATATATGAACTTGCCATATCGTTACCAATTACATCTCCAATATAATCATTTTGTTTTCAACTATAAAAAAAAGTGGCCATGGGCGAAACCAACAAGAACTGCTGCGTGTAGTCAGACCCTCCCACTCTAAAGTTAGCTAGCCGCGCCGCTGTTTGATGTTATTTCCGGTGTCATAGTATATTCTGTCTCTACTAGATTTAGTCGTGGCGATAAAATATCCTAGGATATCTGGTTACAGTAAAACAGAATATCCTGGGATATCATATTTAGTCTCTGCCAGGATATTGTGTCTGCGATAAAATATCCTAAATTGTAAAATAAAAACATATATATAATTAATCTCTAATCATAATAAACCAACATAAATAAAAACACAATTAATCTCTAATGAAAAAATTATATTAAATCAACATAATAAAAATAAAATACCTAAAAAATTAATACATAAAATTCAACTAAAAAAAACAGAAAGAAATCTTAACAACAGTCTGAACAGTACCAGCAATCAGGAGTATATAACACTTCATTCAGAATTTTGAGGCAGAAACCAATCCTGACAGCTTTCGCACTCAATCATGACACTCCCATTGTCAGTCAGTTGACATAAGCAAAATACCTCAATCGAGTCTTCACATTCCTGTTCTTATGGAAAATTGTTAAGGGTCTTGGTTTGCAGTGCCTTTATGCCGGTTCTGTTTTCAATAGACTTCCCATGAACTGATTGGAGGAGTCTATATAGTAAGTAGTAATTTTGTTTTTGTTATCATTTGGCAGCTGGCTAGATTAGCAGTTTGTATGCTTGTTGAATGTTTGGTCCATGAGACTATAGAGAACGTACTTTTGCAAATCTGAAGAAAAAGGTAAAATCTCAACATAATTATTATTCATCTTGTGCAAGTACAGCAAATGCAGACTTCACCACTTGTACATGATTTTGAGCTGGGTTGTTGCTACTGTACTGCAGTCTTTATTACCGTATAGTGGGATATTTTCATGAGGTCTATTTTTTTGGTGCCATTCCACGAATATTTAACTCACAAAAATTGGGTGGAGTTTGAGCAACATCGATATTTTGACACTCGAAAGTTGAATATCGATCAAACACGAAAATTAGACCCCACGAAAATATCCCACTATACGGTATATGATTATACTGACATTAGCTACAGTATTACTGGTATTCAGCTTAGAATAAGCAGAATTTGTTATTTTGCTTAAATGTGACCTCAACAAGGACACAAAGATGACAGCAATTCATGGGGGGATACCAAGTTAATATCTGTACAGTCTTTACCAATATTGGGTTGTGCAATAATTCAATATTATTATATACATTGCAATATTATTGCATTGCATGATTAATTTGAAATATTATCGCAATGGGAAAATAGTATATGCAGTTGAAAATTACTATGACACTTTGTCTTGACCTGACCCATTAGGAGTACACTAGGACCCAATAGGATTCCACTAGGACGCAATACGAGTCCACTAGGACCCACTAGGAGTCCAATAGGAGTCCCAAGCACCCATTTAGATTCCATTAGGACCCATTAGGAGTCCACTAGGACTCAATAGAAGTTCACTAGGACCCAATATGAGTCCACTACAATTCATTAGGAGTCCACTAGGACCCAATAGGAGTCCATTAGGACCGAATAGGTGTCCAAAAAGACCCATTAGCAGTCCACTAGGACCCAACAGGACTCCATTAGGACCCATTAGGAGTAAACTAGGACCCAATAGGAGTCCACTAGAACCCAATAGGAGTCCACTAAGACCTATTAAATGTCCACTAGGACCGAATAGGTGTCCAAACAGACCCATTCTGAGTCTACTAGGACCCAACAGGAGTCCATTAGGACCCATTAGGAGTACAATAGGACTCCATAGGAGCCCACTAGGACCCAATAGGAGTCCACTAGGACCCATTAGGAGTCACTAGGACCCAATAAGAGTCCATTAGGACCCATTAGGAGTACACTAGGACCCAATAGGAGTCCACTAGGGCCGATTAGGTGTCTAGTAGGACCCACTAGGACTCCAATAGGAGTCCGCTAGTACCCATTAGGAGTACACTAGGACCTAATAGGAGTCCACTAGGACCCATTAGGAGTCCAATAGGACCCAAAAGGAGTCCACTAGGAACCAATAGTAGTCCAAAAGGAGTCCACTAGGACCCAATAGAAGTCCACTAAGACACAAAATGAGTTTAATAGGACCCATTAGGAGTCCACTACGACCCAATAGGAGTCCACTGGGACCCAATAGGACTGCAATAGGACCCAATAGGAGTCCAATAGGACCCATTAGGTGTCCACTAGGACCGAATAGGAGTCCACTAGAGCCCACTAGGAGTCCAATAGGAGTCCACTAGGACCCTTTAGGAGTTCACTAGGACCCAACAGGAGTGCAATAGAACCCAATAGGAGTAGTCCAGTAGGACCCAATAGGAGTCCACTACGACCCACCACGAGTCCAATAGGAGTCCACTTTGATCCAAAAGGAGTCCACTTGGAACCAATAGGAGTCCAATAAAACATCCTAGGACCCACTAGAAGTCCAGTAGGACACAATATGAGTTTTATAGGACCCATTAGGAGTCCACTAGGAACCAATAGGAGTCCAATAGAACCCAATAGGAGTCCACTAGGACTTATTATGAGTCCACAAGGATCCAATAGGAGTCCACTAGGACCCATTACAAGTCCACTAGGACCCAATAGAGTCCATTAGGACACATTAGGAGTACAAAGAGAGCCTATAGGAGTCCAATAGGAATCCACTATCACCCATTAGGAGTCCATTGTGACCCATTAGGAGTACACTAGGACACATTAGAAGTCCACTAGGACCCAATAGTAGTCCACTAGTACCCATTATGTGTCCACTAGGACCCAATAGGTGTCCGCTAGTACCCATTAGGAGTACACTAGGACCTAATAGGAGTCCACTAGGACCCAATAGGAGTCCACTAGGACCCATTATGAGTCCACAAGGATCCAATAGGAGTCCACTAGGACCCATTACGAGTCCACTAGGACCCAATAGGAGTCCACTAGGACCCATTACGAGTCCACTAGGACCCAATAGGAGTCCATTAGGACACATTAGGAGTACAAAGGGAGCCTATAGGAGTCCAATAGGAATCCACTATCACCCATTAGGAGTCCATTGTGACCCATTAGGAGTACACTAGGACACATTAGAAGTCCACTAGGACCCAATAGTAGTCCACTAGTACCCATTATGTGTCCACTAGGACCCAATAGGTGTCCACTAGTACCCAATAGGAGTCCACTATGACCTTTTAGGAGTCCACTAGGACCCAATAGGAGTCCACTAGGACCCACTAGGAGTCCAATAGGAGTCAACTAGTACCCTTTAGGAGTACACTAGGACCTAATAGGAGTCCACTAGGACCCAATAGTAGTCCACTATGACCCAATAGGAGTCCACTAGGACCCATTATGAGTCCAATATCACCCAATAGGAGTCAGCTAGGAACCATTAGGTGTCTATTAGGACCCAATAGGAGTACAGTAGGACCCACTATGAGTCCGCTAGTACCCATTAGGAGTACACTAGGACCTAATAGGAGTCCACTAGGACCCAATAGGAGTCCACTAGGACCCATTATGAGTCCAATAGGACCCAATAGGAGTCCACTAGGAACCAATATGAGTCCAACAGGAATCCATTAGGACCCAATAGAAGTCCACTAGGACCCAATATGAGTTTAATAGGTATTAGTTATAACACGCCCAGGCGGGCTGTATCGCTATAAGTGTTTTCATTTATTTTTTTGCTATGTGGTTTCTGACACGTCATTTAGTTACCATAGTGTTGTGTGAGGAACCTTGACGTCACTGTGATTTTGAGTGGCGAGCGTGTCTGACAGATGTTTTCTAGTTCTAGGTTTCTTTTACTTTTGTGTGTTTTGTCCATTGAATTCAGACTGAGAGGGTAATGGCAAATAAAGAAAACGAACCTCCACAAAAAAAGAAGAGAAGGCTTTCACTGAGCCTGAAAAAAGGTAATGATAAAGTCGAGGAGAACATAGGAAGCCGGTGGAATTTTATTGGAGAAGAAGAACAATCGTTTCTAGCAACCAATTTTGTTCCTAAGAACACCGCATCTTCCACGAAATGAGCTTTATCAAATTTTATGGAATGGAAAACATCTCGAAATGAAACGTTTTGTGAAGATACGAAGAAGCAAGTACCTGATGACGTATTGGAAACAAGTAGTCCAGAAGTTATCTGTAAGTGGTTTGGTCTATATGTTGCTGAAACCCAGAAACTAGATGGGAGCTGTTATCCACCAAAAACTATCTATTTACTGTTAAATGGTTTGCTTCGTCATATGCGTTTTGTAAACCCTAATTGTCCAAACTTTTTTGATTTGAATAACAAACAGTTTAGCTCACTACATACCATCATGGATAATTTGTTTCGTAAATTACGATCCGATGGAGTGGGCTCTTCCAGCAAAGCAGCTGCAGTATTTACAAGGGAAGATGAGGATAAACTGTGGGATTTAGGTGTGCTTGGCACTGAGAACCCTAAGGCTTTGTTGAGGGCAGTGTTTTTCTTGAATGGGAAAAACTTCTCATTACGTGGGGGTGAAGAACATCGTAGTTTGAGGTTTACTCAGATTGAACGAAAATTGGATCCAAATTGCTACATCTACACAGAAAATACGTCAAAAAATCGCACTGGTAGTTGAGCACAATTAAGGGTCTCCAACAAAGTTGTGCCAGTCTTTGCGATACCGGAAGCTGGGACTCATTGCCATGTGTACACATGTATTATAAAAAGGTTCCATCTGGTTGTTTGTCTGGTGAGTGTTTTTATCTTCAACCATTGTCAAAGATTCCAAAAGATGACAAGAGCCCATGGTTTACTAGTGTTCCAGTTGGACGAAATACTCTATCCAAAATGGTTAAAGATATTTGCCTGGAGGGAGGCATAAAAGGTGGACATACTAATCATAGTCTCTGTGCCACAGGTGCCTCCGAGTTGTTTCAGAATGATATTAGTGAGAAGGTTATTCAGTTGTGCACCGGTCATCTGTCATTGCAAGGGTTGAGGCACTATGAACGTGTTACTGATGAACAACAGCTTGAGGCGACTCATGTTCTATCTGTTCACTCTTCTGTATCAAAGAATGATGACAATCCAAAAAAGGAGAAAACACCTGCTGGAGCTTGTTATCCACAGATGAATTTTTCACAATGTACAGTAAATGTGTATCAAGGACCAGTTGCATTTTAAAATGATTAATCTGTGAAAATGAACTTTGTTTTTGGTTTTTTTTTGTTATTATGAATCATGTTTAACCACAGTGCAATAAAAGAAACCACAATGCAATATCCATTTATTGCACTAACCACAGTGCATTAGCAAGATTATTCAGGCACAATAAACATAGCAACCACATAGCAACATACAATAAGACCCATTAGGAGTCCACTATGACCCAATAGGAGTCCAATGGGACCCAATAGGAGTGCAATAGGACCCAATAGGAGTCCACTAGGACCCATTAGGAGCCCACTAGGACTCCATTAGGACCTATTAGGAGTAATGTAGGACCCAATACGAGTCCACTAGGACCCAATAGGAGGCCACTACGACCCATTAGGTGTCCACTAGGTCCCAATAGGACTCCACTAGGACTCACTAGGAGTCCAATAAAAGTCCACAAGGACCCATTAGGACTACACTAGGACCTAATAGGAGTAGTCGACTAGGACCCAATAGGACTCCACTATGACCCTTTAGGAGTCCACTAGGACCCAACAGAAGTGCAATAGGACCCAATAGGAGTCCACTAGGAGTCCAGTAGGACCCAATAGGAGTCCACTATGACCCACCACGAGTCCAATAGGAGCCCAATTAGACCCATTAGGTGTCCACTAGGTCCCAATAGGACTCCACTAGGACTCACTAGGAGTCCAATAAAAGTCCACAAGGACCCATTAGGACTACACTAGGACCTAATAGGAGTAGTCGACTAGAACCCAATAGGACTCCACTATGACCCTTTAGGAGTCCACTAGGACCCAACAGAAGTGCAATAGGACCCAATAGGAGTCCACTAGGAGTCCAGTAGGACCCAATAGGAGTCCACTATGACCCACCACGAGTCCAATAGGAGCCCAATTAGACCCATTAGGAGTCCACTAGGACCCATTAGGAGTCCACTAGGACCCAAAAGGAGTCCACTTGGAACCAATAGGAGTCGAATAAAACATCCTAGGACCCACTAGAAGTCCACTAGGACACAATATGAGTTTAATAGGACCCATTAGGAGTCCACTAGGACTCATTAGGAGTCCACAAGGATCCAAAAGGAGCCCACTAGGACCCATTACGAGTCCACTAGGACCCAATAGGAGTCCATTAGGACACATTAGGAGTACAATGGGACCCTATAGGAGTCCAATAGGAATCCACTATCACCCATTAGGAGTCCATTATGACCCATTAGGAGTACACTTGGACCCATTAGAAGTCCGCTAGGACCCAATAGTAGTCCACTAGGACCCATTATATGTCCACAAGGACCCAATAGGAGTCCACTAGGACCCAATAGGAGTCCACTAGGACCCAATAGGAGTCCACTATGACTATTAGGAGTCAACTTGGACCCAATAGGAGTCCACTAGGACCCACTAGGAGTCAAATAAAAGTCCACTAGGACCCTTTAGGAGTACACTAGGACCTACTAGGAGTCCACTAGGACCCAATAGTAGTACACTATGACCCAATAGGAGTCCACTAGGAACCATTAGGTGTCTATAGGAACCCAACAGGAGTACACTAGGACCCACTAGGACTCCAATAGGAGTCCGCTAGTACCCATTAGGTGTACACTAGGACCTAATAGGAGTCCACTAGGACCCAATAGGAGTCCATTAGGACACATTAGGAGTACAATCGGACCCTATAGGAGTCCAATAGGAATCCACTATCACCCATTAGGAGTCCATTATGACCCATTAGGAGTACATTTGGACCCGTTAGAAGTCCACTAGGACCCAATAGTAGTCCACTAGGACCCATTATATGTCCACAAGGACCCAATAGGAGTCCACTAGGACCCAATAGGAGTCCACTATGACCTATTAGGAGTCAACTAGGACCCAATTGGAGTCCACTAGGACCCACTAGGAGTCAAATAGGAGTCCACTAGGACCCTTTAGGAGTACAGTAGGACCTACTAGGAGTCCACTAGGACACAATAGTAGTACACTAGGACCCAATAGGAGTCCACTAGGACCCATGATGAGTCCAATAGGACCCAATAGGAGTCCACTGGGAACCATTAGGTGTCTATAAGAACCCAATAGGAGTACACTAGGACCCACTAGGACTGCAATAGGAGTCCGCTAGTACCCATTAGGTGTACACTAGGACCTAATAGGTGTCCACTAGGACCCAATAGGAGTCCACTAGGACCCATTATGAGTCCAATAGGACCCAATAGGAGTCCACTAGGAACCAATAGTAGTCCAACAGGAATCCATTAGGACCCAATAGGAGTCCACTAGGACCCATTATGAGTCCAAAAGGACCCAATAGGAGTCCACTAGGACCCATTAGGTGTCCACTAGGTCCCAATAGGAGTCCACTATGACCCACCACGAGTCTAATAGGAGTCCACTCTGACCCATTTGGAGTACACTAGGACCTAATAGGAGTCCACTAGGACCCAATTGGTGTCCACTAGTACCCAATAGGAGTCCACTAGGACCCATTAGGAGTCCACTAGGACCAAAAAAACGTCCACTTGGAACCAATAGGAGTCGAATAAAACATCCTAGGACCCACTAGAAGTCCACTAGGACAGAATATGAGTTTAATAGGACCCATTAGGAGTCTATTAAGACCGAATAGGAGTCCACTAGGACCCTTTAGGTTTCCAATAGGACCCAATAGGAGTCCACTAGGACCCACTAGGAGTCCAATAGGAGTCCACTTTGACCCAATAGGACTCCACTAGGACTCATTAGGAGTCCACAAAGATCCAATAGGATTCCACTAGAACCCATTTGGTGTCCACTAGGACCCAACAGGAGTCCATTATGACTCAATAGGAGTCCACTCGGACCCAGTAGGAGTTCATTAGGACCGAATAGGAGTCCACTAGGACCCATTAGGTTTACCATAGGACCCAATAGGAGTCCACTAGAACCCATTAGGTGTCCACTAGGACACAAA
Organism: Petrosia ficiformis; assembly: GCA_947044365.1. Taxonomy (NCBI): domain Eukaryota; kingdom Metazoa; phylum Porifera; class Demospongiae; order Haplosclerida; family Petrosiidae; genus Petrosia; species Petrosia ficiformis. The sequence continues at coordinate 3,266,886 of OX345638.1, forward strand.
GGGAGACCATTAGGACCAGTGGGAGTCCCAACAGGAGTCCATTAGGAGTCCACTAGGACCAATTAGGAGTCCACTAACACCAAGGAGGAGTTTAATAGGAGTGCACTAGGACCCAAAAGGAGTCCAATATATTCCACTAGAACCCATAAGGATTCCAATGTTTCACAAAAAGAGTCCACTAGTACCACTTAGGTGTCCAATACGACCGAAAAGGAGTCAATAAGGACCCCGTAGGAGTCCACTAGAACCCACTAGGAGTCCTTTAGGAGTCCACTAGGACCCATTAGGAGTGCACTAGGACCCAATAGGTGTCCACTTGGACCCAATAGGAGTCCTCTAGGACCCACTAGGAGTCCAATAGTAGTCCACTATGACCCATTAGGAGTCCTCTAGGAGCCAATAGGTGTACCCATTAGAAGTCCACTAGGACCCATATGTGTCCACTAGGACCCAATAGGAGTCCACTAGGACCCACTAGAAGTCCAATAGGGTCCATTAGGATCCATTAGGAGTCCACTAGGAACCAATAGGTGTACCCAATAGGATTCCACTATGACCTATTAGGAGTCCACTAGGTCCCAATATGAGTCCAATAGGACCCAACAGGAGTCCATTGGGACCCATGAGGAGTACAATATGACCCAATAGGATTCCACTTTTACCCAGCAGGAGTCCATTAAGACCATTAGAAGTACAATAAGACCCAATTGGAGTCCACTAGGACCATATAGGAGTCCACTAGGACCCAATAGGAGTCCATAATGACCCAGTAGGAGTCCATTATGACCCTTTAGGAGTCCATTAGGTCCCAATATGAGTCCAATAGGACCCAACAGGAGTCCACTAGGACGCAATAGGAGTCCACTAGGACCCAATAGATGTCCACTAGGACCGAACAGGTGTCCAAACAGACCCATTATGAGTCCACTAGGACCCAACAGGCGTCCATTAGGACCCATTAGAAGTACAATAGGACCCAATAGGAGTCCACTAGGACCCAATATGTGTCCTTTAGGACCCATTAGTACTACACTAGGAACCAATAGGAGTCCACCAGGACCCAACAGGAGTCCATTAGGACCCATTAGGTGTCTAGTAGGACCCAATAGGAGTCCACTAGGACCCATGAGGAGTCCAATAGGAGTCCAACAGGGCCCATTAGAAGTCCGCTAGGACCCATTAGTACTACACTAGGACCCAATAGGAGTCCACTAGGACCCTACAGGAGTCAATTAGGACCCATTAGGTGTCTAGTAGGACCCAGTACGAGTCCACTAAGACCCAGTAGGAGTCCACTAGGACCCACTAGGTGTCCACTAGGATCCATTAGGTGTACACTAGGACAAAAGAGGAGTCCACTAGGACCCACTAGGAGTCCAAGAGTAGTCCATTATAACCCATTAGGAGTCCATTATAACCCATTAGGACTACACTAGGACCCAGTAGGAGTCCACTAGGACCCAATAGGAATCCACTAGGACCTAATAAGAGTACAATAGGACCCTATATGAGTCCACTAGGACCCACTAGGAGTCTATTAGGAGTCCACTAGGACCCACTAGTTGTACACTAAGACCCAATTTGAGTCCATTAGGAATGAATAGGAGTCCATTAGGACCCGTTAGTACTACACCAGGACCCATTAGGAGTTTTCTTGGACCCAATAGGAGTCCACCAGGACCCATTAGGAGTACCAAATGGAGTCCACTAGGAGTACCCATCAGGTGTACACTAGGACACAAGAGGAGTCCACTAGGACCCAATTTGAGTCCAATACGACCCACTAGGAGTCCAATAGGAGTCAACTAGGGCCCTTTAAGAGTACACTAGGACCTAATAGGAGTCAAATAGGACCCAATAGGAGTCCACTGTGACCCAATAGGAGTCCACTGTGACCGAATATGAGTCCACTAGGACCCATTAGGAGTCCAATAGGACCAAATAGGAGTGCAATAGGAGTCCACTACGACCCATTTACTGTTTACTAGGACCCATTAGGTGTCCGTTAGGACCCAATAAGATTCCAATGGGACCCTTTAGGAGTCCACTAGGACGCAACAGGAGTCCACTAGGACCCATTAGGATTCCAGTAGGACCCAATAGTAGTCCACTAGGACCCATTATGAGTACATTAGAACCTAATACGAGTCCACTATGACCCGATAGGAGTCCAATATGACCCAATAGGAGTCCACAAGAAACCAATAGGAGTCCATTATTACTCAATACCAATAGGACCCATTAGGAGTCCAATATGACCCAACAGGATTCCAATAGGAGTCCACTAGGACCCAATAGAAGTCAATTAGGACCGAAAAGGAGTCCACTAGGACCAATTAGGAACCCAATAGGAGTCCATTAGGACCGAATAGGTGTCCGCTAGGACCCATTACGATTCCAGTAGGACCTAATAGTAGTCCACTAAGACCCAGTAGGTGTCAACCAGGACCCCCTAGTAGTCCATTAGGACCCATTAGTAGTACACTAGGACCCAATATGTGGCCCCTAGGACCGAAAAGGAGTCCTATAGGACCCTTTAGGAGTCCAATAGGACCCAACAGAAGTCCATTTGGACCCATTAGGAGTTCACTAGGACCCAAAAGGAGTCCACTAGCACCCACTAGAAGTCCACTATGACATATATGTGGTCCACTAGGACTCAATAGGAGTCCAATAGGACCCACTAGGAGTCCAGTATGAGTACACTAGGACCCATTTGGAGTACACTTGGACCTAATAGGAGTCCAATAGGACCACTTAGGAGTTCACTAAGACTCCATCAGTAGTCCACTTGGACTGAATAGGAGTACACTAGTACAACTTAGGAGTCCACCAGGACCCAATAGGAGTACATTATGACCCAATAGGAATCATCTAAAACCCAACAGGAGTCCAATAGGACCCACTAGGAGTCCAGTATGAGTACACTAGGACCCATTTGGAGTACACTTGGACCTAATAGGAGTCCAATAGGACCACTTAGGAGTACGTAACAACTGACTTTGAGATCTAGGATCTCGTCAAACATCACTAACAATGACATACTCACCCCGGACCTGAGCAGCCACGCCACAGCCCAAATGACCAGGCTAACATTCTTATGTTTCTTTTCCTTTTATATGGCTAAAACATTTTCACTTGCTACACCTGTGGGTTTAGGCTTTGATCTACGAATCTCATTAATAATTCTATGAATCTCATTAATAATTCTATGAATCTCATTAATAATTTTGTGAATCTCATTAAAAAAAAATAAAATAAAAAAAAGTTTTAAAATTTTCTCAGTTTATCGGCATTCCCCTGCCGTTTAGTTATCAAGTTTATTGAATAAATTCACAAAAAAAAAAAAAAAAAAAAAAAGTTTTAAAATTTCCTTAGTTCATCGGCATTCCCCTGCCGTTTAGTTATCAAGTTTATTAAAGCAAAAAGTAAATTGAAATAGCCTGAAGTCATTTGGAGTCACTGATAGCTTATTTGATGGGGAGGAACAGTTGCCGGTATCCCAGTCCCCCCTCGAAAGAGGGCCGTACACGAAGTACGTAACAACTGACCTTGAGATCTAGGATCTCGTCAAACATCACTAACAATGACATACTCACCCCGGACCTGAGCAGCCACGCCACAGCCCAAATGACCAGGCTAACATTCTTATGTTTCTTTTCCTTTTATATGGCTAAAACATTTTCACTTGCTACACTTGTGGGTTTAGGCTTTGATCTATGAATCTCATTAATAATTCTATGAATCTCATTAATAATTTTATGAATCTTATTAACCCTTTGAGACCGGGTGTCACAATTACGTGACAATTATGAACGCGCGCGTAAAACGGCTGTCACAATTCCGTGACAGGGTTTAATTATAGTATAAAACCGGCTGTCACAATATCATGACAGGTGCAAAGTTTATGTAAACTGTTAAACCACAGTTATTATAAGCGAGTACTTCGTGGTTTGTTTGCTTCATTAATTGATTTTGTACAAATTGAAAATAAAATGTGTGTGAGGATAAGTGCAGAAGATATGTTGATGAGACTATCAGATTGTGACACTGATGAGAGCACTGAGGAAGAGGCAAGTAATACTGACAGTAGTGATGATACAGCTGTAGAAAGTGAAGAAGAGAATATGGAGATTAGTAATGTGACAGGAGAGCAGAGTGGTTATGAAAGAGAATGGAGAGGTGAAGTTCGAGTTGGAAGAAGAGGGAGAGGAAGAGGAAGAGGAAGAAGAAGGGGCAGGGGTCGCGGGAGGGGAAGGGGAGGAACAGGGAGTTCTGGGATCTATGGTGAATTGGGAGACGTATCTGCATTATGGAAAGAACTTAAGAACGGTAAGTAGATACATGCCACTTGTTAAATTATTTACATACAAGAAAAGTATTATAATAAAACCATTTTCCAATGTTAGATGATAAAGACACACCTCCAACACCCAATCATTTACTGAAACACCAGGTCCAACAATGGATCAAATGCACAGGTTATCTGCTATTCAGTGCTTCAGCCTTTTTTTTACGAGTACGATATGGGAGTTCTTAGTTAATAGAACAATCAATATGCTGCCTACAAAAAAACTAGTCATACCAAAAGCCGTTCTCTATATAAAAATCGGAAACCGGTAACGATTTCTGAGATGAAAGCATTTGTGGGAACAATATTAAATAAGGGGCTAATTCAAGTAAGCAAAATACGAGATTACTGGTCAACACACTATACATGCAACATACCATTTTTTCGGCAAACTTTCTCGAGAGACAGGTTTCTCCAAATATTTGGGATGTTACATGTGGGAGATATTCAATCAAGAGCTAAAGAAAAAAAAATTACACCATTTATAGATCTGATGTCTCCAATCATCCAAGATAACTATATACTGGGTCAACACATCGCTGTGGATGAGTCTGTGATATCCCTCAAAGGAAGGGTTAGTTTTAAACAATACCTCAAAGGTAAACCCAACCCTTGGGGAATAAAAGCGTACGTACTTTCTGATAGTTTAACAGGATATATGCACAAATTGCAGATGTACTATGGAAAGGACACACCTCTTATAGACAGGCCTGAATTACAGCACACAGTGAAGGTTGTATTAACCTTAGTACATCACCTAAAAGACAAAGGTTATGATTTATACACTGACCGATTTTATACCAGTCCATGCCTGGCAGATGAACTGACCAAGCTTGGAATCACTCTAACTGGCACATTCATGAGCAATAAAAAAGGTTTACCTTTAAAAGTAAAACAAAAAATAAAACAAAAAAAAGGAGATGTCAGCAGCTTTCGATATGATAAAAAGATGGTAGTATCATGGACAGACAAACGTAACATTTTAATGTTGTCAACAAAGTACTCTAATGAAGTGATAGATGTCCCAACAAGGTTAGTACGTACACTAATTGTAAATTTTTAAACAAAATTTTTTTCTTTTACAGAAGAAGTGATGGAACAACAAAAAGGAAGCCCAGGATGGTAGTTGAGTATAATAAATATATGTTAGGGGTAGACAAGCTTGATCAAATGATGAGTTACTATAGCTTTTTGCACAAGTTCGTAAAATGGTGGAGGAAAGTGTTTTTCTGGATGCTTGACATGGTGGTTGTAAACTCATATATAATACACAAACAAACACAAAACGAAACTAAAAAATTAATAACTCACCTTGAGTTTCGACGGGAGCTAATCCAAAGTCTGATAGAAGACATCCATGCCCCTAGATTCTCCCCAGCAAGTGAAGCAAGCTTGGAGCGATTAAGTCCCACAACTCATCTCCTAACGAAAAGATCAAAAAGAAGAGACTGTCATGTTTGTAGCGACCATTCTGAAAAGGGAGAAAGACACCTAACATTGTATGTTTGTGCTACTTGCACAGGCAACCCACCCCTTTGTCCCAATCAATGTTTTACAATTTATCACACAAGAAGAAACTACAAAACAAATTAACTAAGTACTATGAAAAACAAAACTTCATCTTATCTCATTTCACTTATTTACCTACCAATCACATTTTTATCCACCTTTATAAATATTGTTTATGCATATTATACACACATATATATATATATAGCACTATACATTATACACATAATATTTTACTAATAAACATACTTACCTATCATTTGACACTTTGTTTCAGCAACAATCACATCTACAGTAGTTAACTGCAACGTAGGTGACTCTGAAAGCACTATACATTATACACATAATATTTTACTAATAAACATACTTACCTATCATTTGACACTTTGTTTCAGCAACAATCACATCTACAGTAGTTAACTGCAACGTAGGTGACTTTGAAAGCGTTAAGAAAAGCTCTCCCTAAGCAACAAAAGTCTTTGTAAACCAGCCGTTTCTTTTTAATGTTTCACGTGATTATTCAATAATAATTAAATTATAACCAAGAAATAGGGCGTCAATCTGTAAGGGTTAAAAAAAAAAAAAAAAAAAAAAAAGTTTTGAAATTTCCTTAGTTTATTGGCTTTCCCCTGCCGTTTAGTTATCAAGTTTATTGAATAAATTCACCAAAAAAAAAAAAAAAAAAAGTTTAAAAATTTCCTTTCTTCATCGGCATTCCCCTGCCGTTTAGTTATCAAGTTTATTAAAGCAAAAAGTAAATTCAAATAGCCTGAAGTCATTTGGAGTCACTGATAGCTTATTTGATGGGGAGGAACAGTTGCCGGTATCCCAGTCCCCCCTCGAAAGAGGGCCGTACACCAAGTACGTAACAACTGACCTTGAGATCTAGGATCTCGTCAAACATCACTAACAATGACATACTCACCCCGGACCTGAGCAGCTATGCCACAGCCCAAATGACCAGGCTAACATTCTTATGTTTCTTTTCCTTTTATATAGCTAAAACATTTTCACTTGCTACACTTGTGGGTTTAGGCTTTGATCTATGAATCTCATTAATAATTCTATAAATCTCATTAAAAAATAAAAAAAATAAAAAAAAATAAAAATAAAAAAATTTAAATTTTCTTAGGTCATTGGCATTCCCCTGCCGTTTAGTTATCAAGTTTATTAAAGCAAAAAGTAAATTGAAAAAGCCTGAAGTCATTTGGAGTCACTGATAGCTTATTTGATGGGGAGGAACAGTTGCCGGTATCCCAGTCCCCCCTCGAAAGAGGGCCGTACACGAAGTACGTAACAACTGACCTTGAGATCTAGGATCTCGTCAAACATCACTAACAATGACATACTCACCCCGGACCTGAGCAGCTATGCCACAGCCCAAATGACCAGGCTAACATTCTTATGTTTCTTTTCCTTTTATATGGCTAAAACATTTTCACTTGCTACACTTGTGGGTTTAGGCTTTGATCTATGAATCTCATTAATAATTCTATGAATCTCATTAACAAAAAAAACAAAAAAAAACAAAAAAAAAAGTTAAAATTTTCTGAGGTCATCGGCATTCCTCTGCCGTTTAGTTATCAAGTTTATTAAAGCAAAAAGTTAATTGAAAAAGCCTGAAGTCATTTGGAGTCACTGATAGCTTATTTGATGGGGAGGAACAGTTGCCGGTATCCCAGTCCCCCCTCGAAAGAGGGCCGTACACCAAGTACGTAACAACTGACCTTGAGATCTAGGATCTCGTCAAACATCACTAACAATGACATACTCACCCCGGACCTGAGCAGCTATGCCACAGCCCAAATGACCAGGCTAACATTCTTATGTTTCTTTTCCTTTTATATGGCTAAAACATTTTCACTTGCTACACTTGTGGGTATAGGATTTGATCTATGAATCTCATTAATAATTCTATGAATCTCATTAAAAAAAAAAAAACAAAAAAAAACAACATTTTCTCAGGTCATCGGCATTCCCCTGCCGTTTAGTTATCAAGTTTATTAAAGCAAAAAGTAAATTGAAATAGCCTGAAGTCATTTGGAGTCACTGATAGCTTATATGATGGGGAGGAACAGTTGCCGGTATCCCAGTCCCCCCTCGAAAGAGGGCCGTACACGAAGTACGTAACAACTGACCTTGAGATCTAGGATCTCGTCAAACATCACTAACAATGACATACTCACCCCGGACCTGAGCAGCTATGCCACAGCCCAAATGACCAGGCTAACGTTCTTATGTTTCTTTTCCTTTTATATGGCTAAAACATTTTCACTTGCTACACTTGTGGGTTTAGGCTTTGATCTATGAATCTCATTAATAATTCTATAAATCTCATTAAAAAAAAAAAAAAAAAAAAAAAAAACGAAAAAAGTTAAAATTTTCTTCGGTCATCGGCATTCCCCTGCCGTTTAGTTATCAAGTTTATTAAAGCAAAAAGTAAATTGAAAAAGCCTGAAGTCATTTGGAGTCACTGATAGCTTATTTGATGGGGAGGAACAGTTGCCGGTATCCCAGTCCCCCCTCGAAAGAGGGCCGTACACCAAGTACGTAACAACTGACCTTGAGATCTAGGATCTCGTCAAACATCACTAACAATGACATACTCACCCCGGACCTGAGCAGCTATGCCACAGCCCAAATGACCAGGCTAACATTCTTATGTTTCTTTTCCTTTTATATGGCTAAAACATTTTCACTTGCTACACTTGTGGGTTTAGGCTTTGATCTATGAATCTCATTAATAATTCTATAAATCTCATTAATAATTTTATAAATCTTTTTTAAAAAAAAAAAAAAAAAAAAAAAAAAAGGTTTTAAAATTACTTTAGTTTGTCAGCATTCCGCTGCCGTTTAGTTATCAAGTTTATTGAATAAATTAAAGCAAAAAGAAAATTGAAATAGCCTGAAGTCATTTGGAGTCACTGATAGCTTATTTGATGGGTAGGAACAGTTGCCGGTATCCCAGTCCCCCCTCGAAAGAGGGCCGTACACGAAGTACGTAACAACTGACCTTGAGATCTAGGATCTCGTCAAACATCACTAACAATGACATACTCACCCCGGACTTGAGCAGCCACGCCACATCCCAAATGACCAGGCTAACATTCTTATGTTTCTTTTCCTTTTATATGCCTACAACTTTTTCGTGTTTTGGGCTGTGGCATGGCTGCTCAAGTCCGGGGTGAGTATGTTATTGTGAAAGTGGCGAATATGGCGAGACTAGAGACTACTGTTACAGGAGTTACCACGGTAACAGTCGAAACTACTCTGACTGTAGAGACTACAGTGACAGTAGAGACTACTGTGACAGTTGAGACTATTGTGATGTGACGGTAGATACTACTGTGACTGTAGAGAGTACTGCGACAGCAGAGATAGCGGTGACAGTTGAAACTACTGTGACAGTAGAGACTACTGTGACAGTAGAGACCATTGTGACTATAGATACTACTGTGACAGCACTTACCACTGTGACAGTAGAGACTATTGTGACTATAGAGACAACTGCGACAGCAGAAACAGCGGTGACAGTTGAAACTACTGTGACAGTAGAGACATTTGTGACAGTAAAGAATATTCTGAATATAGCGACTACTGTGAGAGTAGATTCAATTTTGACAGTAGCGCCAATTGTGACAGTAGAGACTTTTGTGACAGTGGAGACTATTGTGACATTAGAGACTATTGTGACCATAAAGACTATTGTGACAGTAAAGACTATAGGCACTTGTGACAGTAGACAATACAGTGACAGTAGAGACTACTGTGACAGTAGAGACTACTGTGACAATAGACTCTACTGTGACAGTAGAGACTACAGTGACAGTAGAGACTACTGCGACAGTAGAGACTACTCTGACTGTAGAGACTACTGCGAAATTAGAGACTATTGTGGGTATAGATACTTGTCTGAAATAGTTACCACTGCGGCAGTAGAGACTATTGTGACAGTTGAGACTATTGTGACAGTGAAGACAATTGTGACTATAGAGATTATTGTGACAGTAGAGACTATTGTGACCATAGAGACTATTGTGACAGTAAAGACTATAGGCACTTGTGACAGTACACACTACAGTGACAGTAGAGACTGCTGTGACAGTAGAGACTACTGTGACAATAGACTCTACTGTGACAGTAGAGACTGCAGTGACAGTAGAGACTACTGCGACAGTAGAGACTACTCTGACTGTAGAGACTACTGCGAAATTAAAGACTATTGTGGGTATAGATAGACACTTCTGTGAAATAGTTACCACTGCGGCAGTAGAGACTATTGTGACAGTTGAGACTATTGTGACAGTGAAGACAATTGTGACTATTGATACCACTGTGACAGCAGTTACCTCTGTGACAGTAGAGACAATAGTGACAGTGGAGACTATTGTGACTATAGAGACTGTTGTGACAGTAGAGACTATAGGCACTTGTGACAGTAGAGACTATTGTTAGAATAGAGACTACTCTGACAATAGACCCTCCTGTGACACTAGACAGTGGAGACTACTGTGACAGTAAAGACTACTGCGACAGCAGAGACAGCGGTGACGGTTGAAACTACTGTGACAGTAGAGACTACTGCGACATCAGAGACTGCGGTGACAGTTGAAACTACTATGACAGTTAAAGACTATTGTGACAGTAGACCATTGACAGTAGAGAGTACTGTGAAAATACACTCTACTCTCACAGTAGAGACTACAGTGACAGCAGTTAACACCATGATATTAGAGACTACTGCAACAGCAGCGACTGCAGTGACAGTAGAGACTATTGTGACTATAGAAACTGTTGTGACAGTAGAGACTATAGGCACTTGTGACAGTAGAGACTATTGTGTGAGTAGAGACTACTGTGAAAATAGACTCTTCTGTGACAGAAGTGACTACTGTTACAGTAGAGAAAATTGTGACAGTAGATACAATTGTGACGGTATAGACAATTGTGACTATGGAAACTACGGTGACAGTAGAGACAATTGTGACAGTAGAGACAATTTTGACAGTAGAGACTATTGTGACAGTAGAGACTATTGTGACAATAGAGACAACTGTGACAGTAGAGACAATTTTGACAGTGGAGACTATTGTTACTACAGAGAGTGTTGTGACAGTAGAGACTATTGGCACTTGTGACAGTAGAGACTACTGTGAGAGTAGAGACTACTGTTACAGTAGAGACATTTGTGACAGTAGATACAATTTTGACAGTAAAGACAATTGTGAGTATAGAAACTATTGTGACAGTAGTGACAATTGTGACAGTAGAGACAATTGTGACAGTAGAGACTATTGTGACAGTATAGACATTGGAGACAATTTTTTACAGTATAGACAATTGTGACAGTAGATACTATTTTGACAGCAGTGACAATTGTGATTATAGAAACTACTGTGACAGTAGAGACAATTGTGACAGTAGAGACAATTGTGACAGTAGAGACTATTGCGACAGGAGAGACTATAGAGACTACTGTGAAATTATAGACATTTGTGACAGTAGAGACAATTGTGACAGTGTATACTATTGTGACATTGGAGACTATTTTGACAGTAGAGACTATTGTGACTATAGAGACTACTGTGACAGCAGTTACCACTGTAACTGTAGAGACTATTGTGACAGTAGAGATGATTGTGACAGTGGAGACTATTGTGACATTAGAGACTATTGTGAGTATAGAGACTACTGTGACAGTAGTCACCGCTGTGACAGTAAAGACTACTCTGACAGTTGAGACTACTGCAACAGCAGAGACTGCAGTGACAGTTGAAACTACTGCCACAGTAGACACTAACTTTGACTGTAGAAACTACTGCGACAGCAGTGGCCAACTTTACATTATTGCTACTGCGACAGTTGAGACTACTCTGACAGTAGAGACTACTGTGAGAGTAGAGACCATTGTGACTATAGATACTACTGTGACAGCACTTACCACTGTGACAGTAGAGACTATTGTGACTATAGAGACAACTGCGACAGCAAAAACAGCGGTGACAGTTGAAACTACTGTGACAGTAGAGACATTTGTGACAGTAAAGAATATTTTGAATATAGAGACTACTGTGAGAGTAGATTCAATTGTGACAGTAGCGCCAATTGTGACAGTAGAGACTTTTGTGACAGTGGAGACTATTGTGACATTAGAGACTATTGTGACCATAGAGACTATTGTGACAGTAAAGACTATAGGCACTTGTGACAGTACACACTACAGTGACAGTAGAGACTGCTGTGACAGTAGAGACTACTGTGACAATAGACTCTACTGTGACAGTAGAGACTACAGTGACAGTAGAGACTACTGCGACAGTAGAGACTACTCTGACTGTAGAGACTACTGCGAAATTAAAGACTATTGTGGGTATAGATAGACACTTCTGTGAAATAGTTACCACTGCGGCAGTAGAGACTATTGTGACAGTTGAGACTATTGTGACAGTGAAGACAATTGTGACTATTGATACCACTGTGACAGCAGTTACCTCTGTGACAGTAGAGACAATAGTGACAGTGGAGACTATTGTGACTATAGAGACTGTTGTGACAGTAGAGACTATAGGCACTTGTGACAGTAGAGACTATTGTGAGAATAGAGACTACTCTGACAATAGACTCTCCTGTGACACTAGACAGTGGAGACTACTGTGACAGTAAAGAGTACTGCGTCAGCAGAGACAGCGGTGACAGTAGAGACAATTGTGACATTAGAGACTATTGCGACAGTAGAGACTATTGTGACTATAAAGACTACGATGACAGTAGAGACAATAGTGACAGTGGAGACTATTGTGACTATAGAGACATTTGTGACAGTTGAGAGGATAGGCACTTGTGACAGTAGAGACTACTGTGAGAGTAGAGAGTACTGTGACAATAGACTCTACTGTGACAATAATGACTACTGTTACAGTAGAGACAATTGTGACAGTAGAAACAATTGTGAGATTAGAGACTATTGCGACAGTAGAGACTATTGTGACTATAAAGACTACAATGACAGTAGAGACAATAGTGACAGTGGAGACTATTGTGACTATAGATACATTTATGACAGTTGAGAGTATAGGCACTTGTGACAGTAGAAACTACTGTGAGAGTAGAGAGTACTGTGACAATAGACTCTACTGTGACAGTAATGACTACTGTTACAGTAGAGACAATTGTGACAGTAGAGACAATTGTGAGATTAGAGACTATTGCGACAGTAGAGACTATTGTGACTATAAAGACTACAATGACAGTAGAGACAATAGTGACAGTGGAGACTATTGTGACTATAGAGACATTTATGACAGTTGAGAGTATAGGCACTTGTGACAGTAGAGACTACTGTGAGAGTAGAGACTACTGTGACAATAGATTCTACTGTGACAGTAGTGACAACTGTTGCAGTAGACACAATTGTGCCAGTCGAGACTATTGTGAGAGTAGAGACTATTGTGACAGTGGAAACTATTGTGACAGTAGAGACTATTGTGACATTGGAGACGATTGTGACCATAGAGACTACTGTGACTATAGAGACTACTGTGAGAGTAGAGACAATTGTGACAGTAGAGACTATTGTGATATTTGAGACTGCGGTGACAAGAGAGACTATTGTGACCTTAGAGATTATGGTGACCATAGAGACTACAGGCAATTGTGACAGTAGAGACTACTGGGAGAGTAGAGACTATTTTGACAATAGACTCTATTCTGACAATAGAGACTACAGTGACAGTAGAGACTACTGCGACAGCAGAGACAGCGGTGACTGTTGAAACTACTGTGACAGTTAGAGACTACTGTGACTTTAGACTCTACTGTGAGAGTAGAGACTACTGTGACAGCAGTTACCACCGTGATATTAGAGAACACTGCGACAGCAGAGACTGCAGTGACAGTAGGGAATATTGTGACTATAGAGACTACTGTGAGAGTTGAGACTATTATGACATTAGAGACTATTGTGACAGTGGAGACTATTGTGACAGTAGAAACAATTGTGACAGTGGAGACAATTGTGGCAGTATAGACTATAGTGAAAGTGGCGACTATAGCTACACTAGAGACTACATGGTGACAGTCGAGAATACTCTGACTGAAGAGACTACTGAGACAGTAGAGTCTATTGTGACTATAGAGACTACTGTGACAGTAGAGATAATTGTGACAGTAGAGATAGTTGTGACAGTATAGACTATTGTGATAGTGCAGATAATTGTGACAGTAGAGACCAATTTTGTCTGTAGAGACTACTGTGACAGCAGTTACCACTGTGACAGTAGAGACTATTGTGACCATAGAGACTATTGTGACAGTAGAGAATATAGGCACTTGTAGCAGTAGAGACTACTGTGAGAGTAGAGACTACTGTGACAATAGAATCTACTGTGAGAGTATAGACTACTCTGACAGCAGTTACCACCGTGACATTAGAGAACACTGCGACAGCAGAGACTGCAGTGACAGTAGGGAATATAGCGACTATAGAGACTACTGTGACAGCAGTTACCACTGTTACAGTAGAGACTATTGCGACAGTAGAGACTATTGTGACAGTGGAGACTATTGTGACAGTGGAGACAATTGTGACAGTAGAGATAATTGTGACAGTATAGACAAAATGATAGTACAGATAATTGTGACAGTAGAGACTAAATGTGTCTATAGAGACTACTGTGACAGCAGTTACCACTGTGAGAGTAGAGACTATTGTGACCATAAAGACTATTGTGACTGTAGAGACAATAGGCACTTGTGACAGTAGAGACTACTGTGAGAGTAGAGATTACTGTGAAAATAGGCTCTACTGTCACAGTAGAGACTACAGTGACAATAGAGACTACTGTGACATTTGAGACTACTGCGAGAGTAGAGACTACTCTGACTGTAGAGACTTCTGTGACAGTAGAGATTATTGGGGCCATAGATACTTCTGTGACAGCAGGTACCACTGGCAGTAAGGACTATTGTGACAGTGGAGACTTTTGTGACTACAGAGACTGTTGTGACAGTAGAGACTATAGGCACTTGTGACAGTAGAGACAACAGTGACAGTAGAGACTACTGTGAAAATTGAAACTACTGTGACAGTAGAGACTACTGTGACAATAGTCTCCTGTCATAGTAGAGACTACTGTGACAATAGACTCTACTGTCACAGTAGAGACTACTGTGACAGCAGTTACCACCGTGATATTAGAGACTACTGCGACAGCAGCGACTGCAGTGACAGTTAGAGACTATTGTGACTATAGAGACTGTTGTGACAGTAGAGACTATAGGCACTTGTGAGAGTAGAGACTACTGTGAGAGTAGAGACTACTGTGACAATAGACTCTACTGTTACAGTAGAAACAATTATGACAGTAGAGACAATTGTGACAGTAGAGACTATTGCGACAGTAGAGACTATTGTGACTATGGAGACTACGATGACAGTAGAGACAATAGTAAGTGTGGAGACTTTTGTGACTATAGAGACTTTTGTGACCGTAGAGACTATAGGCAATTGTGACAGTAGAGACTACTGTGAGAGTAGAGACTACTGTGACAATAGACTCTAATGTGACTGTAGTGACTACTGTTACAGTAGAGACAATTGTGACAGTAGAGACTATTGTGACAGTAGAGACTATTGCGAAAGTAGAAACTCTTGTGTGAGTAGAGACTATTGTGACAGCGGAGACTATTGTGACAGTAGAGGCTATTGTGACAGGAGTTACCACGATGACAGTCGAGAATACTCTGACTTTAGAGACTACTGTGACAGTAGAGACTATTATGACTATAGAGACTACTGTGACAGTAGAGATAATTGTGACAGTAGAGATAATTTTGACAGTATAGACTATTTTGTTAGTGCAGATAATTGTGAAAGTAGAGAACAATAGTGTCTATAGAGACTACTGTGAAAGCAGTTACCACTGTGACAGTAGAGACTATTGTGACCATAGAGACTATTGTGACAGAAGAGACTATAGGCACTTGTGGCAGTAGAGACTACTGTGAGAGTAGAGACTACTGTGACAATAGAATCTACTGTGAGAGTAGAGAATACTGTGACAGCACTTACTACCATGACATTAGAGAAAACTGTGACAGCAGAGACTGCGGTGACAGTAGGGAATATAGGACTATAGAGACTACTGTGACAGCAGTTACCACTGTTACAGTAGAGAATATTGTGACAGTAGAGACTATTGTGACAGTGGAGACTATTGTGACAGTAGAGACAATTGTGAGAGTAGAGATAATTTTGACAGTATAGACTATTGTGATAGTTTAGATAACTGTGACAGTAGAGACTAATTGTGTCTATAGAGACTACTGTGACAGCAGTTACCACTGTGACAGTATAGACTATTGTGACCATAGAGACTATTGTCACAGTAGAGACTATAGGCACTTGTGACAGTAGAGACTACTGTGACAGTAGAGACTACTGTGACAATAGACTCTACTGTCACAGTAGACACTACAGTGACAGTAGAGACTACTGTGACAGTAGAGACTATTGTGTGTATAAATACTTCTGTGACAGCAGTTACCACTGTGGCAGTACAGACTATTGGGACAGTAGAGACTATTGTGACAGTGGAGACTATTGTGACTGTAGAGACAGTGGAGACTATTGTGACTGTAGAGACTATTGTGACAGTGGAGTCTATTGTGACTATAGAGACTATTGTGACAGTAGAGACTATAGGCACTTGTGACAGTAGAGACAACAGTGACAGTAGAGACTACTGCGACAGTTGAACCTACTGTGACAGTAGAGACTACTGTGACAGTAGTCCCTTGTCACAGTCAAGACTACTGTGACAATAGACTCTACGGTCACAGTAGAGACTAATGTGACAGTAGTTACCCTCGTGATATTAGAGACTACTGCGACAGCAGAGACTGCACTGACAGTAGAGACTATTATGAGTATAGAGACTACTGTGACAGTAGAGACAATTGTGACATTAGAGACTGTTGTGACAGTAGAGACTATTTTGACTATAGAGACTACTGTGACAGTAGAGACAATTGTGACAGTCGAGACAATTGTGACAGTGGAAACTACTGTGACAGTAGAGACTACTGCGACATCAGAGACTGCGGTGAGTGTTGAAACTACTGTGACAGTTAAAGACTATTGGTGACAGTAGACTATTGACAGTAGAGACTCCTGTGACAATACACTCTACTGTCACAGTAGAGACTACTGTGACAGCAGTTACCACCGTGACATTAGAGACTACTGCGACAGCTGCGATTGCAGTGACAGTAGAGACTATTGTGACTATAGAGACTGTTGTGACAGTAGAGACTGTAGGCAGTTGTGACAATAGAGACTACTGTGAGATTAGAGACTACTGTGACAATAGACTCTACTGTGACAGTAGTGACTACTATTACAGTAGAGACAATTGTGACAGTAGAGACAATTGTGACAGTAGAGACTATTGTGAAATGTAGAGACTTGTGTGACAGTAGAGACTATAGGCACTTGTGACAGTATAGACTATTGTGATATTAGATACTATTGTGGCCATAGATACTTCTGTGACAGCAGTTACCACTGTTGCAGTAGAGACTATCATGACAGTAGGGACTATTGTGACAGTGGAGACTTTTGAGACTGTTGTGACAGCAGAGACTATAGGCAATTGTGGCAGTAGAGACTACTGTGAGAGTAGAAAAAACTGTGACAATAGACTCTACTGTGTCAGTAGTGACTACTGTTACAGTAGAGACAATTGTGACAGATGAGACTATTGTGACAGTAGAGACTATTGTGAAAGTAGAGACTATTGTGACTACAGAGACTACTGCGACAGCAGCAACTACAGTGACATTAGAGACTTTTGTGACTATAGAGACTGTTGTGACAGTAGAGACTATAGGCAGTTGTGAGAGTAGAGACTACTGTGAGAGTAGAGACTACTGTGATAATAGAGTCTACTGTGACAGTAGTGACTACTGTTACAGTAGAGACAATTGTGACAGTAGAGACAATTGTGACAGTAGAGACTATTTCGACAGTAGAAAATATTGTGATTATAGAGACTACGATGACAGTAGAGACAATAATGACAGTGGAGACTATGTTGACTATAGAGACTTTTGGGACCGTAGAGACTATAGGCACTTCTGAGAGTAGAGACAACAGTGACAGTAGAGACTACTGTGACAGTTGAAACTACTGTGACTGTAGACACTTCTGTGACAGTAGTCTCTTGTCACAGTACAGACTACTGTGACAATAGAGACTATTGTGACCCTAGAGACTATTGTGACAGTAGAGACTATTGGCACTTGTGAGAGTAGAGACTACTGTGACCATAGACTCTACTGTCACAGTACAGACTACAGAGACAGTAGAGACTACTGTGACATTTGAGCCTACTGCAACAGTAGAGACTACTCTGACTGCATAGACTACTGTGACAGTAGAGACTATTGTGGCTATAGATACTTCTGTGACAGCAGTTACCACTGGCAGTAAGGACTATTGTGACAGTGGAGACTTTTGTGACTATAGAGACTGTTGTGACATTAGAGACTATAGGCACTTGTGACAGTAGAGACTAACGTGAGAGTAGTGACTACTGTGACGATAGACTCTATCTACTGTGACAGTAGAGTCTGCAGTGACAGTAGAGTCTACTGTGACAGTAGAGACTATTGTGGGTATAGATACTTCTGTGAAAACAGTTACCACTGTGGCAGTACAGACTATTGGGACAGTAGATAATATTGTGACAGTGGAAACTATTGTGACAGTAGAGACTATTGTGACAGTGGAGACTATTGTGACTACAGAGACTATTGTGACAGTAGAGACTATAGGAACTTGTGACAGTAGAGACAACAGTGAGAGTAGAGACTACTGTGACAGTTGAAACTACTGTGACAATGGAGACTACTGTGACAATATTCTATTGTCACAGTAGAGACTACTGTGACAATAGACTCTACTGTCATAGCAGAGACTAATGTGACAGCCCGTTACTCCCGTGACATTAGAGACTACTGCGACAGCAGAGACTGCAGTGACAGTAGAGACTATTGTGACTATAGAGACCACTGTGACAGTAGAGATAATTGTGACATTAGAGACTATTGTGACAGTAGAGACTATTGGGACTATAGAGACTACTCTGACAGTAGAGACAATTGTGACAGTCGAGACAATTGTGACCGTTGAAACTACTGTGACAGTAGAGACTACTGCGACATCAGAGACTGCGTTGAGAGTTGAAACTACTGTGACAGTTAAAGACTATTGGTGACAGTAGATTATTGACACTAGAGATTACTGTGACAATACACTCTACTGTCACAGTAGAGACTAGTATGACAGCAGTTACCACCGTGATATTAGAGACTACTGCGACAGTAGCGACTGCTTTGACATTAGAGACTATTGTAACTATAGAGACTGTTGTGACAGTAGAGACTATAGGCACTTGTGACAGTAGAGACTACTGTGAGAGTAGAGACTACAGCGACAGCAGAGACAGCGGTGACAGTTGAAACTACTGTGACATTAGAGACTACTGCGACATCAGAGACTGCGGTGACAGTTGAAACTACTGTGACTGTTAAAGACTATTGTGACAGTAGACCATTGACAGTAGAGACTACTGTGACAGTAGAGACTACTGTGACAATAGACTCTACTGTGACAGTAGAGACTACAGTGACAGTAGAGACTACTGTGACAGTAGAGACTATGGTGACAATGGAGACTATTGTGACTATAGAGACTACTGCGACAGCAGAAACAGAGTTGACAGTTGAAACTACTGTGACAGTTAAAGTCTATTGTGACAGTAGACCATTGACAGTAAAGACTACTGTGACAATACACTCTACTGTCACAGTAGATACTACTGTGACGACAGTTACCTCTGTGACAGTAGAGACAATAGTGACAGTGGAGACTATTGTGACTATAGAGACTGTTGTGACAGTAGAGACTATAGGCACATGTGACAGTAGAGACTATTGTGAGAATAGAGACTACTCTGACAATAGACTCTCCTATGACAGTAGAGACTACAGTGACAGTGGAGACTACTGTGACAGTAGAGACTACAGCGACAGTAGAGACAGCGGTGACAGTTGAAACTACTTTGACAGTTAAAGTCTATTGTGACAGTAGACCATTGACTGTAAAGACTATTGTGACAATACACTCTACTGTCACAGTAGAGACTACAGTGACAGCAGTTACCACAGTGATATTAGAGACTACTGCGACAGCAGCGAATGCAGTGACAGTAGAGACTATTGTTACTATGGAGACTGTTGTGACAGTAGAGACTGTAGGCACTTGTGACAGTAGAGACTACTGTGAGAGTAGAGACTACTGTGACAATAGACTCTACTGTGACAGTAGTGACTACTGTTACAGTAGAGACAATTGTGACAGTATAGACTATTGTGACATTGGAGACTGGTTTGACAGTAGAGGCTATTGTGACTATAGAGACTACTGTGACAGCAGTACCACTGTAACAGTAGAGACTATTGTGACAGTAGAGATTATTGTAACAGTGGAGACTTTTGTGACATTAGAGACTACTGTGACAGCAATCACCACTGTGACAGTAAAGACTTCTGTGACAGTTGAGACTACTGCGACAGCAGAGACTGCGGTGACAGTTGAAACTACTGCCACAGTAGACTATAATTTTGACTGTAGAAACTACTGCTATAGCAGTTGCCAAATTTACATTATAGCTACTGCGAAAGTTGAAACTACTCTGACAGTAGAGACTACTGTGAGAGTAGAGACCATTGTGACTATAGATAATACTGTGACAGCAGTTACCACTGTGACAGTTTAGACTAGTGTGACATTACAGACTTTTGTGACCATAGAGACTATTGTGACAGTAAAGACTATAGGCACTTGTCACAGTAGACAATACTGTGACAGTTGAGACTACTGTGACAGTAGAGACTACTGTGACAATAGACTCTACTGTGACAGTAGAGACTACAGTGACAGTAGAGACTATTGTGACAGTAGAGACTATTGCGACAGTAGAGACCAATTTGACTATAGAGACTACTACGACAGCAGAAACAGAGTTGACAGTTGAAACTCCTGTGACTGTAGAAACTATTGGCACTTGTGACAGTAGAGAAAACAGTGACAGTAGAGACTACTGTGACAATAGACTCTACTGTGACAGTACAGAATACAGTGACAGTTGAGACTACCCTGACATTTGAGACTACTGCGACAGTAGAGACTATTTTGACTACAGAGACTACTGTGACAGCAGAAACAGAGGTGACAGTTGAAACTAATGTGACAGTAGAGACTATTTTGACAGTAGAGACTATAGGCACTTGTGACAGTAGAGACAACAGTGACTACTGTGACAGTTGAAACTACTGTGGCAGTAGAGACTACTGTGACAGTAGTCTTTTGTCACAGTAGAGACTACTGTGACAATACACTCTACTGTCACAGTAGAGACTAATTTGACAGCAGTTACCCCCGTGACATTAGAGACTACTGCGACAGCTGAGACTGCAGTGACAGTAGAGAATATTGTGACTATAGAGACTACTGTGACAGTAGAGACAATTTTGACATTAGAGACTCTTGTGGCAGGAGAGACTATTGTGACTATGGAGACTAGTGGGACAGTAGAGACATTTGTGACAGTCGAGGCAATTGTGACAGTTGAAACTATTGTGACAGTAGAGACTACTGCGACATCAGCCTGAGGTGAGATTTGAAACTACTGTGACTGTTTAAGACTATTGGTGACAGTAGACTATTGACAGTAGAGATTACTGTGACAATACACTACTGTCACAGTAGAAACTGCTGTGACAGCAGTTACCACCGTGACATTAGAGACTACTGCGACAGCAGCGACTGCAGTGACAGTAGACACTATATTGACTAAAGAGACTGTTGTGACAGTAGGGACTATAGGCACTTGTGACAGTAGAGACTACTGTTAGAGTAGAGACTACTGTGACAATAGACTCTACTGTGACAGTAATGACTACTGTTACAGTAGAGACAATTGTGACAATAGAGACTATTGTGACAGTAGAGACTATTGCGACAGTAGAGACTATTGTGGGTATAGATACTTCTGTGACTGTGGAGACTATTGTGACTATAGAGACTATTGTGACAGTAGAGACTATAGGCACTTGTGAAAGTAGAGACAACAGTGATAGTAGACAACAGTGACAGTTACCACTGTGGCAGTACACACTATTGGGACAGCAGAGACGATTGTGACAGTGGAGACTACTGTGACAGTAGAGACTATTGTGACAGTGGAGACTATTGTGACTATAAAGATTATTGTGACAGTAGAGACTATAGGCACTTGTGACAGTAGAGACAACAGTGACAGTAGAGACTACTGTGACAGTTGAATCTACTGTGATAGTAGTCTCTTGTCACAGTAGAGACTACTGTGACAATAGACTCTACTGTCACAGTAGAGACTAATGTGACAGCAGTTACCCCCGTGACATTATAGACTACTGTGACAGAAGAGACTGCATTGAGAGTAGAGACTATTGTGACTATAGAGACTACTTTGACATTAGAGACAATTGTGACATTAAAGACAATTGTGACAGTAAAAACTGTTGTGACTATAGAGACTACTGTGACAGTAGAGATAATTGTGACAGTAGAGATAATTGTGACAGTATAGACTATTGTGATAGTGCAGATAATATTGACAGAAGAGACCAATTGTGTCTATAGAGACTACTGTGATAGCAGTTACCACTGTGACATTAGAGACTATTGTGACCATAGAGACTATTGTGACAGTAGAGACTATAGGCACTTGTGGCAGTAGAGACTACTGTGAGAGTAGAGACTACTGTGACAATAGAATCTACTGTGAGTGTAGAGACTACAGTGAAAGTAGAGACTACTTGGACATCAGAGACTACGGTGAAAGTTGAGACTACTGTGAAAGTTTAGACTACTGCGACAGTAGAGACTACTCTGACAGTAGAGACTACTGTGAAAATAGAGACTATTGTGGGTATAGATACTTCTGTGACAACAGTTACCACTGTGGTACAGTTACCACTGTGGCAGTAAAGACTATTGCAACAGTTGAGACTATTGTGACAGTGGAGACTATTGTGACTATAGATACTACTGTGACAACAGTTACCTCTGTGACAGTAGAGACAATAGGGACAGTGGAGACTATTGTGACTATAGAGACTGTTGTGACAGTAGAGATTATAGGCACCTGTGACAGTAGAGACTATTGTGAGAATAGAGACTACTCTGACAATAGGCTCTCCTATGACAGTAGAGACTACAGTGACAGTGGAGACTACTGTGACAGTAGAGACTAATGCGACAGCAGAGACAGCGGTGACAGTTGAAACTACTGTGACATTAGAGACTACTGCGACATCAGAGACTGCGGTGACAGTTGAAACTACTGTGACTGTTAAAGACTATTGTGAGTGTAGACCATTGACAGTAGAGACTACTGTGACAATACACTCTACTGTCACAGTAGAGACTACAGTGACAGCAGTTACCACCGTGACATTAGAGACTACTGCGACAGCAGCGACTGCAGTGACAGTTAGAGACTATTGTGACTATAGAGACAGTTGTGACAGTAGATACTATAGGCACTTGACAGTAGAGACTACTGTGAGAGTAGAGAGTACTGTGACAATAGACTCTACTGTGACAGTAGTGAATACTGTTACAGTAGAGACAATTATGACAGTAGAGACAATTGTGACAGTAGAGACTATTGCAACAGTAGAGACTATATTGACTATAGTCTCTACGGTGACAGTAAAGACTATTGTGATGTGACAGTAGAGACTACTGTGACAGTAGAGTCGATTGTGATAATAGACTAAATTCTGACAGTAGAGACTACAGTGACTGTAGAGACTACTCTAACAGTAGAGACTACTGCGACAGCAGAGAGAGCGGTGACAGTGGAAAATACTGTGACAGTTAGAGACTACTGTGACAATAGACTCTACTGTGAGAGTAGAGACTACTGTGACAGCTATTACCACCGTGACATTAGAGAATACTTCGACAGTGGTAACTGCTGTCACAGTAGTATCTATATTCACAATAGTCTCTACTCTCACAGTAGTCTCTACTGTCAGAATAGTCTCAACTGTCGCAGTAGCTATAATGTAAAGTTGGCAACAGCTGTTGCAGTAGTTTCTACAGTCAAAATTAGTGTCTACTGTGTCAGTAGTTTCAACTGTCACCGCAGTCTCTGCTGTCGCAGTAGTCTCAACTGTCACAGTTGTCTTTACTGTCACAGTGGTGACTTCTGTCACAGTTGTCTCTATAGTCAAAATAGTCTCTACTGTCACAATAGTCTCTACAGTCACAATTGTCTCTACAGTCAAAATAGTCTCCACTGTCACAATAATCTCTACTGGCACAATAATCTCCACTGTGACAGTAGGCTCTACTGTCACAGTAGTCTCTACTGAGACAACTGTGACCATAGAGACTATTGTGACAGTAGAGACTATAGGCACTTGTGACAGTAGAGACTACTGTGACAGTAGAGACTACTGTGACAGTATAGACTACTGTGACAATAGACTCTACTGTGACAGTACAGAATACAGTGACAATAGAGACTACTGTGATATTTGAGACTACTGCGACAGTAGATACTACTCTGACTGTAGAGACTACTGTGACAGCAGTTACCACTGGCAGTAAGGACTATTGTGACAGTGGAGAATTTCGTGACTATAGAGACTGTTGTGACAGTAGACTCTACTGTGACAGTACAGACTACAGTGACAGTTGAGACTACCCTGACATTTGAGACTACTGCGACAGTAGAGACTATTGTGACTACAGAGACTACTGCGACAGAAGAAACAGAGGTGACAGTTGAAACTAATGTAAAAGTAGAGACATTTGTGACAGTAGAGATTATAGGCACTTGTGACAGTAGAGACTACTGTGACAGTAGAGACCACTGTGACAATAGACTCTACTGTGAAAGTACAGACTAAAGTGACAGTTGAGACTACCCTGACATTTGAGACTACTGCAACAGTAGAGACTACTCTGACAGTAGAGACTACTGTGACAGTAGAGACTATTGTGGCCATAGATACTTCTGTGACAGCAGTTAACACTGGCAGTAAGGACTATTGTGACTGGAGACTTTTGTGACTATAGAGACTGTTGTGACAGTAGAGACTATAGGCACTTGTGGCAGTAGAGTCTACTGTGAAAGTAGAGACTACTGTGACAATAGAATCTACTGTGAGAGTAGAGACTACTGAGACAGCAGTTAGCACTGTGATGTTAGAGAACACTGCGACAGTAGATACTACTCTGACTGTAGAGACTACTGTGATAGTAGAAACTATTGTGGCCATAGATACTTCTATGACAGCAGTTACCACTGGCAGTAAGGACTATTGTGACAGTGGAGACTTTTGTGACTATAGTGACTACTGTGTCGATAGACTCTATCTACTCTGACAGTAGAGTCTACAGTGACAGTAGAAACTACTGTGACAGTAGAGACTATTGTGGGTATAGATACTTCTGTGACAACAGTTACCACTGTCGCAGTACAGACTGTTGGGACAGTAGAGACTATTGTGACAGTGGAGATTATTGTGATTATAGAAAGTACTGTGACAGTAGAGACAATTGTGACAGTAGAGACAATTGTGACAGTAGAGACTATTGTGACTATAGAGACTGTTGTGACCGTAGAGATTATATGCACATGTGACAGTAGAGACTATTGTGAGAATAGAGACTACTCTGACAATAGACTCTCCTGTGACAGTAGAGATTACAGTGACAGTGGAGACTACTGTGACAGTAGAGACTACAGCGACAGCAGAGACAGCGGTGACAGTTGAAACTACTGTGACATTAGAGACTACTGCGACATGAGAGATTACAGTGACAGTGGAGACTACTGTGACAGTAGAGACTACAGCGACAGCAGAGACAGCGGTGACACTTGAAACTACTGTGACATTAGAGACTACTGCGACATCAGAGATTACAGTGACAGTGGAGATTACTGTGACAGTAGAGACGTTTGTGACAATAGACTAAACTCTGACAGTAGAGACTACAGTGACTGTAGAGACTACTCTAACAGTAGAGACTTACTGCGAATGCAGAGACAGCGGTGACAGTTGAAAGTACTGTGACAGTTAGAGACTTCTGTGACAATAGACTCTACTGAGAGAGTAGAGACTACTGTGACAGCAATTACAACCGTGACATTAGAGAATATTGCGACAGTGGTAACTGCTGTCACAGTAATATCTATAGTCACAATAATCTCTACACTCACAGTAGTCTCTACTGTCAGAATAGTCTCAACTGTCGCCGTAGCTATAATGTAAAGTTGGCAACAGCTGTTGCAGTAGTTTCTACAGTCAAAATTAGTGTCTACTGTAGCAGTAGTTTCAACTGTCACCGCAGTCTCTGCTGTCGCAGTAGTCTCAACTGTCACAGTTGTCTTTACTGTCACAGTGGTGACTGCTGTCACAGTAGTCTCTATACTCACAATAGTCTCTACTGTCAAAATAGTCTCCAATGTCACAATAGTCTATACTGTCACAATTGTCTCTACTGTCACAATTGTCTATACTGTCACAGTAGTCTCTATAGTCATAATAGTCTCTACTGTCACAATATTCTCTACTGTCACAATTGTCTGTACTGTCACAATTGTCTCTACTGTCACAGTACTTTCTATAATCGCAATTGTCTCTAATGTCAAAATTGTATCTACTGTCACAATTGTCTCTACTGTAACAGTAGTCTCTACTTTCACAGTAGTCTCTACGGTCACAGGTGCCTATAGTCTCTACAGTCACAACAGTCGCTGTAGTAACAATAGTCTCCACTGTCACAATTGTCTATACTGTCACAGTTGTCTCTATAGTCACAATAGTCTCTACTGTCACAATAGTCTCTACAGTCACAATTGTCTCTACAGTCAAACATTGTCTCTACAGTCACAGTAGTTTCTATAGTCAGAATTGTCTACTGTCGCTGCAGTCTCAGATGTCGCAGTAGTCTCTTATATCACGGTGGTAACTGCTGTCACAGTAGTCTCTACAGTTACAACAGTCTCTACTGTTACAATAATTTCAACTGTCACCGCAGTATCTGCTATCGCGGTAGTCTCTACTATCACAGTTGTCTACCGTCAAAGAAAGTTTCTACTGTCACAGTAGAGTCTATATTCACAGTAGTCTCTACTCTCACAGTAGTCTCTATGGTCACGTGCCTATAGTCTCTACTGTCATAATAGTATCTATAGTCACAATAGTCTCTGCTGTCACAATAATCTCTACTGTTACAGTAGTTTCTATATTCACAATATTCTCTACTGTCACAACTGTATCTACTGTCACAATTGTCTCTACTCTCACCGTAGTCTCTACTGTCACAGTAGAGTCTATTATCGCAGTAGTCTACTCTCACCGTAGTCTATACTGTCACAAGTGCCTAAAGTCTCTAGTGTCACAATAGTGTGTATAGTCACAATAGTCTCCACTGTCACAATAATCTCTACGGGCACAATAGTCTCCACTGTCACAGTAATCACTACTGTCACAGTAGCACAGTGGTAACTGCTGTCACAGTAGTATCTATAGTGACAATAGTCTCTACTGTCACAGTAGACTCTACTCTCAGAGTAGTCCCAGATGTTGCAGTCGAGGCAATTGTGACAGTTGAAACTACTGTGACAGTAGAGACTACTGTGACATTAGAGACTACTGTGACATCAGAGACTGCGGTGACAGTTGAAACTACTGTGACTGTTAAAGACTATTGTGAGTGTAGACCATTGACAGTAGAGACTACTGTGACAATACACTCTACTGTCACAGTAGAGACTACAGTGACAGCAGTTACCACCGTGACATTAGAGACTACTGCGACAGCGGCGACTGCAGTGACAGTTAGAGACTATTGTGACTATAGAGACAGTTGTGACAGTAGAGACTATAGGCACTTGTGACAGTAGAGACTACTGTGAAAGTAGAGACTACTGTGACAATAGAATCTACTGTGAGGGTAGAGACTACTGAGACAGCAGTTAGCACTGTGATGTTAGAGAACACTGCGACAGTAGATACTACTCTGACTGTAGAGACTACTGTGATAGTAGAAACTATTGTGGCTATAGATACTTCTATGACAGCAGTTACCACTGGCAGTAAGGACTATTGTGACAGTGGAGACTTTTTGTGACTATAGTGCCTATTGTGTCGATAGACTCTATCTACTCTGACAGTAGAGTCTACAGTGACAGTAGAAACTACTGTGACAGTAGAGACTATTGTGGGTATAGATACTTCTGTGACAACAGTTACCACTGTGGCAGTACAGACTATTGGGACAGTAGAGACTATTGTGACAGTGGAGATTATTGTGATTATAGAAAGTACTGTGACAGTAGAGACAATTGTGACAGTAGAGACAATTGTGACAGTAGAGACTATTGTGACTATAGAGACTGTTGTGACCGTAGAGATTATATGCACATGTGACAGTAGAGACTATTGTGAGAATAGAGACTACTCTGACAATAGACTCTCCTGTGACAGTAGAGATTACAGTGACAGTGGAGACTACTGTGACAGTAGAGACTACAGCGACAGCAGAGACAGCGGTGACAGTTGAAACTACTGTGACATTAGAGACTACTGCGACATCAGAGATTACAGTGACAGTGGAGATTACTGTG
Source organism: Petrosia ficiformis (assembly GCA_947044365.1). NCBI lineage: Eukaryota > Metazoa > Porifera > Demospongiae > Haplosclerida > Petrosiidae > Petrosia > Petrosia ficiformis. The sequence goes on from OX345638.1 coordinate 3,295,503, forward strand.
ACAGTAGAGACGTTTGTGACAATAGACTAAACTCTGACAGTAGAGACTACAGTGACAGTAGAGACTACTCTAACAGTAGAGACTTACTGCGAATGCAGAGACAGCGGTGACAGTTGAAAGTACTGGAACAGTTAGAGACTTCTGTGACAATAGACTCTACTGAGAGAGTAGAGACTACTGTGACAGCAATTACCACCGTGACATTAGAGAATACTGCGACAGTGGTAACTGCTGTCACAGTAATATCTATAGTCACAATAGTCTCTACACTCACAGAAGTCTCTACTGTCAGAATAGTCTCAACTGTCGCAGTAGCTATAATGTAAAGTTGGCAACAGCTGTTGCAGTAGTTTCTACAGTCAAAATTAGTGTCTACTGTAGCAGTAGTTTCAACTGTCACCGCAGTCTCTGCTGTCGCAGTAGTCTCAACTGTCACAGTTGTCTTTACTGTCACAGTGGTGACTGCTGTCACAGTAGTCTCTATACTCACAATAGTCTCTACTGTGACAATAGTCTCCAATGTCACAATTGTCTCTAATGTCAAAATTGTATCTACTGTCACAATTGTCTCTACTGTAACGGTAGTCTCTACTTTCACAGTAGTCTCTACGGTCACGGGTGCCTATAGTCTCTACAGTCACAACAGTCGCTGTAGTAACAATAGTCTCCACTGTCACAATTGTCTATACTGTCACAGTTGTCTTTATAGTCAAAATAGTCTCTACTGTCACAATAGTCTCTACAGTCACAATTGTCTCTACAGTCAAACATTGTCTTTACAGTCACAGTAGTTTCTATAGTCAGAATTGTCTACTGTCGCTGCAGTCTCAGATGTCGCAGTAGTCTCTTATATCACGGTGGTAACTGCTGTCACAGTAGTCTCTACTGTCACAACAGTCTCTACTGTTACAATAATTTCAACTGTCACCGGAGTATCTGCTATCGCAGTAGTCTCTACTTTCACAGTTGTCTACCGTCAAAGTAAGTTTCTACTGTCACAGTAGTCTCTAATGTCAGAGTAGAGTCTATATTCACAGTAGTCTCTACTCTCACAGTAGTCTCTACGGTCACGTGCCTATAGTCTCTACTGTCATAATAGTATCTATAGTCACAATAGTCTCTGCTGTCACAATAATCTCTACTGTTACAGTAGTTTCTATATTCACAATATTCTCTACTGTCACAACTGTATCTACTGTCACAATTGTCTCTACTCTCACCGTAGTCTCTACTGTCACAGTAGAGTCTATAATCACAGTAGTCTACTCTCACAGTAGTCTATACTGTCACAAGTGCCTAAAGTCTCTGGTGTCACAATAATCTGTATAGTCACAATAGTCTCCACTGTCACAATAATCTCTACGGGCACAATTGTCTCCACTGTCACAGTAGTCACTACTGTCACAGTAGCACAGTGGTAACTGCTGTCACAGTAGTATCTATAGTGACAATAGTCTCTACTGTCACAGTAGACTCTACTCTCAGAGTAGTCCCACATGTCGCAGTAGTCTCTTATATCACGGTGGTAACTGCTGTCACAGTAGTATCTACTCTCAGAACAGTCTCTACTGTCACAATAATTTCAACTGTCACCGCTATCGCTGTAGTCCCTACTATCACAGTTGTCTACCGTCAAAGTAGTGTCTACTGTCACATAGTCTCTACTGTCAGAGTAGAGTCTATTGTCACAGTAGTCTCTACTGCCAGTAGTTTCTGACAAAATAGTCTCTGTCACAGTAGTTTCAACTGTCCCGCTGTCTCTGCCACAGTAGTTTCAACATTCATCGCTGTCTCTTCTGTCGCAGTAATCTCTAGGTGACAGTAGAGACAACAGAGAGAGTAGAGACTACTGTGACAGTTGAAACTATTGTGACAGTGGAGACTCCTGTGACAGTAGTCTCTTGTCACAGTAGAGACTAATGTGACAGCAGTTACCCTCGTGACATTAGAAACTACTGCGACAGCAGAGACTGCAGTGACAGTAGAGGATATTGTGACTATAGAGATACTGTGAGAGTAGAGACAATTGTTACAGAGACTATTGTGACAGTAGAGACTATTGTGACAATAGAGACTACTGAGATATTAGAGACAATTGTGACAGTCGAGGCAATTGTGACAGTTGAAACTACTATGACAGTAGTGACTAATGCGACATCAAATTCCGGTGAGATTTGAAACTACTGTGACTGTTAAAGACTATTGGTGACAGTAGACTATTGACAGTAGAGACTACTGTGACAATACACTCTACTGTCAGAGTAGAGACTGCTGTGAAAGCAATGTCCACCGTGACATTAGATACTACTGCGACAGCAGCGACTGCAATGACAGTAGAGACTATTGTGACTATAGAGACTGTTTTGACAGTAGAGACTATAGGATCTTGGACAGTAGAGACTACTGTGAGAGTAGAGACTACTGTGACAATAGACTCTACTGGGACAGTAGTGACTTCTGTTACAGTAGAGACAATTGTGACAGTAGAGACTATTGCAACAGTAGAGACTATTGCGAGAGTAGAGACTACCGTGACAGCAATTACCACCGTGATATTAGAGAATACTTCGACAGTGGTAACTGCTGTCACAGTAATATCTATAGTCACAATAGTCTCTACACTCACTGTAGTCTCTACTGTCAGAATAGTCTCAACTGTCGCAGTAGCTATAATGTAAAGTTGGCAACAGCTGTTGCAGTAGTTTCTACAGTCAAATATAGTGTCTACTGTGGCAGTAGTTTCAACTGTCGCCGCAGTCTCTGCTGTCGCAGTAGTCTCAACTGTCACAGTTGTCTTTACTGTCACAGTGGTGACTGCTGTCACAGTAGTCTCTATATTCACAATAGTCTCTACTCTCAAAATAGTCTCCAATGTCACAATTGTCTATACTGTCACAATTGTCTCTACTGTCACAATTGTCTATACTGTCAGAGTAGTCTCTATAGTCACAATAGTCTCTACTGTCACAATATTCTCTACTGTCACAATTGTCTGTACTGTCACAGTTGTTTCTATAGTCACAATAGTCTCTACTGTCACAATAGTCTCTACAGTCACGATTGTCTCTACAGTCAACAATTGTCTCTACAGTCACAGTAGTTTCTATAGTCACAATTGTCTATTGCCTCTGCAGTCTCAGATGTCGCAGTAGTCTCTTATATCACGGTGGTAACTGCTGTCACAGTAGTCTTTAATGTCACAACAGTCTCTACTGTTACAATAATTTCAACTGTCACCGGAGTATCTGCTATCGCAGTAGTCTCTACTATCACAGTTGTCTACCGTCAAAGTAGTTTCTACTGTCACAGTAGTCTCTAATGTCAGAGTAGAGTCTATATTCACAGTAGTCTCTACTCTCACAGTAGTCGCTGCTGTCACGTGCCTATAGTCTCTACTGTCATAATAGTATCTATAGTCACAATAGTCTCCGCTGTCACAATAATCTCTACTGTTACAGTAGTTTCTATATTCACAATATTCTCTACTGTCACAACTGTATCTACTGTCACAATTGTCTCTACTCTCACCGTTGTCTCTACTGTCCCAGTAGAGTCTATTATCACAGTAGTCTACTCTCACAGTAGTCTATACTGTCACAAGTGCCTAAAGCCTCTAGTGTCACAATAGTCTGTATAGTCACAATAGTCTCCACTGTCACAGTAGTCACTAATGTCACAGTAGCACAGTGGTAACTGCTGTCACAGTAGTACCTATAGTGACAATAGTCTCTACTGTCACAGTAGACTCTACTCTCAGAGTAGTCCCAGATGTCGCAGTAGTCTCTTATATCACGGTGGTAACTGCTGTCACAGTAGTCTCTACTGTCAGAACAGTCTCTATACTGTCACAATAATTTCAACTGTCACCGCTATCGCTGTAGTCCCTACAATCACAGTTGTCTACCGTCAAAGTAGTTTCTACAGTCACATAGTCTCTACTGTCAGAGAAGAGTCTATTGTCACAGTAGTCTCTACTGCCAGTAGTTTCTGACAAAATAGTCTCTGTCACAGTAGTTTCAACTGTCACGCTGTCTCTGCTGTCGCAGTAATCTCTAGGTGACAGTAGAGACAACAGAGAGAGTAGAGACTACTGTGACAGTTGAAACTACTGTGACAGTGGAGACTCCTGTGACAGTAGTCTCTTGTCACAGTAGAGACTAATGTGACAGCAGTTACCCTCGTGACATTAGAAACTACTGCGACAGCAGAGACTGCAGTGACAGTAGAGGATATTGTGACTATAGAGATACTATGAGAGTAGAGACAATTGTGACCTTAGAGACTATTGTGACAGTAGAGACTATTGTGACTATAGAGACTACTGTGACAGTAGAGACAATTGTGACCATCGAGGCAATTGTGACAGTTGAAACTACTGTGACAGTAGAGACTACTGCGACATCAAACTGCGGTGAGATTTGAAACTACAGTGACTGTTAAAGACTATTGGTGACAGTAGACTATTGACAGTAGAGACTACTGTGACAATACACTCTACTGTCACAGTAGAGACTGCAATTTCCACCGTGACATTAGAGACTACTGCGACAGCAGCGACTGCAATGACAGTGAAGACTACAGCGACAGTGGAGACTACTGTGACAGTAGTGACTACAGCGACAGCAGAGACAGCGGTGACAGTTGAAACTACTGTGACATTAGAGACTACTGCGACATCAGTTGAAACTACTGTGACTGTTAAAGACTATTGTGACAGTAGACCATTGACAGTAGAGACTATTGTGACAATACACTCTACTGTCACAGTAGAGACTACAGTGACAGCAGTTACCACCGTGACATTAGAGACTACTGCGACAGCAGTGACTGCAGTGACAGTTAGAGACTATTGTGACTATAGATACAGTTGTGACAGTAGAGACTATAGGCACTTGTGACAGTAGAGACTACTGTGAGAGTAGAGAGTACTGTGACAATAGACTCTACTGTGACAGTAGTGAATACTGTTACAGTAGAGACAATTGTGACAGTAGAGACAATTGTGACAGTGGAGACTTCTGCGACAGTAGTGACTATTGTGACTATAGTCTCTACGGTGACAGTAGAGACCATTGTGATGTGACAGTAGAGACTACTGTGACAGTAGAGACTTTTGTGACAATAGACTAAACACTGACAGTAGAGACTACAGTGACTGTAGAGACTACTCTAACAGTAGAGACTTACGGCGACAGCAGAGACAGCGGTGACAGTTGAAACTACTGTGACAGTTAGAGACTACTGTGAAAATGGACTCTACTGTGAGAGTAGAGACTACTGTGACAGAAATTACCACCGTGACATTAGAGAATACTGCGACAGTGGTAACTGCTGTCACAGTAATATCTATAGTCACAATTGTCTTTACTGTAACAGTAGTCTCTACTTTCACAGTAGTCTCTACGGTCACGGGTGCCTATAGTCTCTACAGTCACAACAGTCTCTGTAGTAATAATGCTCTCCACTGTCACAATTGTCTCTACTGTCACAGTTGTCTCTATAGTCACAATAGTCTCTACTGTCACAATAGTCTCTACAGTCACAATTGTCTCTACAGTCAACAATTGTCTCTACAGTCACAGTAGTTTCTATAGTCACAACTGTCTACTGTCACTGCAGTCTCAGATGTCGCAGTAGTCTCTTATATCACGGTGGTAACTGCTGTCACAGTAGTCTCTACTGTCACAACAGTCTCTACTGTTACAATAATTTCAACTGTCACCGCAGCATCTGCTATCGCAGTAGTCTCTACTATCACAGTTGTCTACCGTCTAAGTAGTTTCTACTGTCACAGTAGTCTCTAATGTCACAGTAGCACAGTTGTAACTGCTGTCACAGTAGTATCTATAGTGACAATAGTCTCTACTGTCACAGTAGACTCTACTCTCAGAGTAGTCTCAAATGTCGCAGTAGTCTCTTATATCACGGTTGTAACGGCTGTCACAGTAGTCTCTACTCTCAGAACAGTCTCTACTGTCACAATAATTTCAACTGTCACCGCTATCGCTGTAGTCCCTACAATCACAGTTTTATACTGTCAAAGTAGTTTCTACTGTCACATAGTCTCTACTGTCAGAGAAGAGTCTATTGTCACAGTAGTCTCTACTGCCAGTAGTTTCTGACAAAATAGTCTCTGTCACAGAAGTTTCCACTGTCACCTCTGTCTCTGCTGTCGCAGTAGACTCTATAGTCACAATAATCTTTACAGTCACAATTTTCTCTATTGTCACAGTAGTTTCAACATTCACCGCTGTCCCTGCTGTCGCAGTAATCTCTAGGTGACAGTAGAGACTACAGAGAGAGTAGAGACTACTGGGACAGTTGAAACTACTGTGACAGTGGAGACTCCTGTGACAGTAGTCTCGTCACAGTAGAGACTAATGTGACAGCAGTTACCCTCGTGACATTAGAAACTACTGCGACAGCAGAGACTGCATTGACAGTAGAGTATATTGTTACTATAGAGATACTGTGACAGTAGAGACAATTGTGACCTTAGAGACTATTGTGACAGTATAGACTATTGTGGCCATAAATACTTCTTTGACAGCAGTTACCACTGGCAGTAAGGACTATTGTGACAGTGGAGACTTTGTGACTATAAAGACTGTTGTGACAGTTGAGACTATAGGCACTCGTGACAGTAGAGACAACTGAAAGAGTAGAGACTACTGTTACAGTAGAGACAATTGTGACAGTAGATACAATTTTGACATTAGAGAAAATTGTGATTATGGAAAGTACTGTGACAGTAGAGACAATTGTGACAGTACAGACAATTGTGACAGTAGAGAATATTGTGACAGTAGAGACTATTGTGAGTATAAAGACAACTGTGACAGAAGTCACCACTGTGACAGTAAAGACAACTGTGACATTTGAGACTGCTGCGACAGCAGAGACTGCGGTGACAGTTGAAACTACTGCCACAGTAGACACTGATTTTGACTGTAGAAACTACTGCAACAGCTGTTGCCAACTTTACATTATAGCTACTGCGACAGTTGAGACTATTCTGACAGTAGAGACTACTGTGAGAGTAGAGACTATTGTGACTATAGATACTACTGTGACAGCAGTTACCACTGTCGCAGTATTCTCTAATGTCACGGCGGTAATAGCTGTCACAGTAGTCTCTACTCTCACAGTAGAGTCTATTGTCACAGTAGTCTCTAACTGTAACAGCACTTTCAATTGTCTCTACTGTTAGAGTTTAGTCTATTGTCACAATAGTCTCTACTGTCACAGTAGTCTGTACTGTCACATCACAATAGTTTCTACTGTCACCGTAGAGACTATAGTCACAATAGTCTCTACTGTCGCGATAATCTCTACTGTCACAATTGTCTCTACTGTCACAATTGTCTCTACTGTAACAGTATTCACTACTGTCACAGTAGAGTCTATTGTCACAGTACTCTCTACTCTCACAGTAGTCTCTACTGTCACAAGTGCCTATAGTCTCTACTGTCACAACTGTCTCTATAGTCACAATAATCTCTAACTGTCGCTGCAGTCGCTGCAGTCGCAGTAGTCTCTAATGTCACGATGGTAACTGCTGTCACTGTAGTCTCTACTGTGACAGTAGTGTGTATTTTCACAGTAGTCTCTTCTGTCAATGGTCTATTGTCACAATAGTCTTTAACTGTCATAGTAGTTTCAACTGTCACCGCAGTCTCTGATGTCGCAGTAGTCTCTAATGTCACAGTAGTTTGAAATGTCACCGCTTTCTCTGCTGTCACTGTAGTCTCTACTCTCACGAGAGTCTTTTGTCAGAGTAGTCTATTCTCAATATAGTCTCGGCTGTCACATGTGCCTATAGTCTCTACTGTCATAACAGTTTCTATAGTCACAATAGTCTCAACTGTCACTATTGTTTCTACTGTCAAGGAGGTAACAGTGGTCACAGTAGTATCTACAATCACAGTAGTTTCCACAGTCAGAGTAGTCTCGACTGTCACCGTGGTAACTCCTGTCACAGTAGTCTCAACTGTCGCTATAGTCGCCACATTCACAATAGTCTATACTGCCACAATTGTCTCCACTGTCACAATTGTTTTTACTGTCACAATAGTCTCCACTCTCACAATAGTCTCTACAGTCAAAATAGTCTCAGCTGTCACAGTAGTCTCTATTATCACAATATTGCCTACTGGCAATGCAGTCTCTGCTGTCGCTGTGTTCTCTAATGTCACAATAGTCTCTACTGTCACAATTGACTCTACTCTCAGAGTAGTCTCTATAGTCACAGTAGTCTCTATAGTCACAATAGTCTCCAATGTCACAAAGGTCTCTACTGTCACAATAGTCTCCACTGTCACAATAGTCTCTACTCTCAATAATCTATACTGTCGCAATAGTCTCTACTGTCAAAATAGTCTCTAATGTCAAAATTGTCTCTACTGTAACAGTAGTCACTACTGTCACAGTAGAGTCTATTGTCACAGCAGTCTCTATTCTCACAGTAGTCTCTACTGTCACAAGTGCCTATAGTCTCTACTGTCACTGAAGTCGCTGCTGTCGCAGTAGTCTCTAATATCACAGTGGTAACTGCTCCCTGTAGTCTCTACTGTGATGTCACAGTAGTCTTTACTGTCACAACAGTCTCTACTGTCACAATAATTTCAACTGTCACCGCAGTATCTACTATCGCAGTAGTCTCTACTATGACAGTTGTCTACCGTCAAAGTAGTTTCTAGTGTCACAGTATTCTCTACTGTCACAGTAGAGTTTATTGTCACAGTAGTCTCTACTGCCAGTAGTCTTCTGACACAATAGTCTCTACTGTCACAATAGTTTCCACTGTCACAATAGTCTCTACTGTCACAATTGTATCTACTGTCACAATTGTCTCTACTCTCACAGTAGTCTCTACTGTGACAGGAGAGTCTATTATCAGAGTAGTCTATTCTCACAATAGTCTCTACTGTCACATGTGCCTATAGTCTCTACTGTCACAACAGTCTCTATAGTCACAATAGTCTCAACCTGGGGACTCATTGGACTCAGCGAGACTACTGGAGACTCATGAGACTCAAGAGACTGCTAGGGAGTCATGAGACTCTGAAAGACTACTGTGGATTCAAGCGACTCATGAGAATTGTAGAGACTCATGGAGATTCATGAGACTCAGGTGGATTACTGGGTACTCATGAGACTCATAGAGACTACGGAGACTCATGAGACTCAGGGATATTACTGGGAATAAATATTACTCAGAGACAGCTGGGGACTCATGAGACTCAGGGAGACTATTTAGTACTCATGAGACTCTGGATAGTAATAAAGACTAAAGGGGATTCATGAGAGTCAGTAAGACTTCTGTGGACTCATGAGACTCATTAGAATCATAGACTCATAGGGACTCGTGAGACTCATGGATACTGCTGGGGACTGATGAGACACAAAGTCTACTGTGGACTCATGAGAATCATAGACTCATGAAAACCTCATGAAACTCAGGGAGACTAATGGAGACTCATGAGACTCACAGAGACTACTGTGGACTCATGAGACTCATGAGAATCATAGATAATCAGGGGGACTCGTGAGACTCTGGGAGACTATTGTACAGTGTTGTCATTGAGTCTCATGAGTCCCCAGTAGTCACTGAGTGTCAAGAGTCCCCAGCAGACTCTAAGAGTCTCATGAGTCTCCAGTAGTCTCCCTGAGTCTCATAAGTCTACAATAGTCTCCCTGAGATTCATGATTCCCCATGAGTCTATGATTGTCATGAGTATCATGAGTCCACAGTTGTTTTCTGAGTCTCATGATCCCCATCTGTCTCCATGAGTCTCATTAGTCCCCAGTAGTGTACCTGAGCCTCATGAGTCTCCATTAGTCTCGCTGAGTCTCATGAGTCCCAATGAGTCTATGATTCTCATGAGTCCACAGTAGTCTGAGTCTCATGAGTCCCTAGAAACTTTTATGAGTCTCATGTTTCTCCTGAGTCCCCAGTAGTCTCCCTGAGACTCATGAGTCTCCATTATTCTCCCTGAGTCTCGTGAGTCCCTACTCATGATTCCACAGTAGTCTTTCTGAGTCTCATGAGTCTCAGCAGTTACTCTGAGTCTCATGAGTCTTCCTTAGTCTCCCTGAGTCTCTGGATTCTCCATCAGTCTCTATGATTCTCATGAGACTGATGGGGATTAATGAAACTCATAAAGACTACTGGAGACTCATGAGACTCATAGAGACTACCGAGGAGTCATGAGACTCCGTGAGAAAAATGGAGACTCATGAGACTCAAGGAGACTACTGGGGACTCATGAGAATCAGGGAGACTATTTAGAACTCATGAGACTCTGGATAGTAATAAAGACTAAAGGGGATTCATAAGTCAGAAAGACTACAGTGGACTCATGAGACTCATTAGCCTCAGAAACTCATTGGGACTCATGAGTCTCATGGATACGGCTGGAGACCCATAATCCACAAAAACTACTGTGGACTCATTAGACTCATGAGAATAGACTCATGAGGACTCATGAGACTCAGGGAGACTAATGGAGACTCTTGAGACTCAGGGAGACTACTGGGGACTGATGAGACTCAGCGAGACTGACAGAGACTCACGAGTCTCAGAAAGAATACTTGGGACTCACGAGACTCATGAGAATCATAGAGACTACTCGGGACTCATGAGACTGAGAAAGACTACTGTGGACTCTTGAGACTCATAGAGACTGCAGGGGAGTCATTAGACTCAGAGACTACTGGGGACTCATGAGACTGAGAAAGACTACTGTGGACTCTTGAGACTCATAGAGACTGCAGGGGAGTCATTAGACTCAGAGACTACTGGGGACTCATGAGACTCATGAAGACTGCTGGGGACTCATGAGACTCAGGTAGCCTAATGGAGACTCACGAGACATTGGGAGACTACTGGGGAGACATGAGACTCCGGGTTACTAATGGAGACTGATGAGACTCCGGGAGACTATTTAGGACTCATGAGACTCTGGATAGTAATAAAGACTGAAGGGGATTCATGAGACTCAGAAAGACTACTGTGGACTCATGAGACTCATGAAGACTGCTGGGGACTCATGAGGCTCAAAGAGACTACTGTGGACTCATGAGACTCAGGTAGACTAATGGAAACTCATGAGCCTCAGGGAGACTACTGGGGACTCATGAGACTCAGGGAGACTAATGGAGACTCTTGAGACTCAGTGACTACTGGGGACTCATGAGAATCATAAAGAATCACGAAGACTCGTGAGATCTGGGAGACTATCGTACAGTATTCTCTTTGAGTCTCATGAGTCCCCAGTAGTCACTGAGTGTCAAGAGTCCCCAGCAGACTCTAAGAGTCTCATGAGTCTCCAGTAGTCTCCCTGAGTCTCATAAGTCTCCAATAGTCTCCCTGAGATTCATGATTCCCCATGAGTCTATGATTCTCATGAGTATCATGAGTCCACAGTAGTTTTCTGAGTCTCATGAGTCCCCAGCTGTCTCTATGACTCTCATTAGTCCCCAGTAGTGTACCTGAGTCTCATGAGTCTCCATTAGTCTCGCTGAGTTTCATGAGTCACAAATAGTCTCCCGGGAACTCATGAGTTTCTATTCGTCTTTCTGGGTATCATGAGTCACTAATGAGACTCATGACTCCTCAGGAGTCTCCCAGAGTGTCATGAGTCTCCATTAATCCACCTGAGTCTCATGAAACTAGTAGAGACTACTGTGGACTCTTGAGAATCATGAGACTAATAGAGACTCTTAGTGACTCATGAGACTCATGAAGACTGCTGGGGACTCATGAGGCTCAAAGAGACTACTGTGGACTCACGAGAGTCAGGTAGACTAATGGAAACTCATGAGACTCTGGGAGACTACTGGGGTCTCACTGGACTCAGCGAGACTAATGGAGACTCATGAGACTCGGAGAGACTACAGGGGACTCATGAGACTCAAGAGACTGCTAGGAACTCATGAGACTCTGAAAGACTACTGTGGACTCAAGCGACTCATGAGAATCGTAGAGACTCATGGGGACTCATGAGACTCATAGAGACTACGGAGACTCTTGAGACTCAGGGAAAATACTGGGAATAAATAAGACTAAAAGAGACAGCTGGGGACTCATGAGACTCAGGGAAACTATTTAGTACTCATGAGACTCCGGATAGTAATAAAGACTAAAGGGGATTCATGAGTCAGAAAGACTACAGTGGACTCATGAGACTCATTAGCCTCAGAAACTCATTGGGACTCATGAGACTCATGGATACTGCTGGAGACCCATAATCCACAAAATCTACTGTGGACTCATTAGACTCATGAGAATAGACTCATGAGGACTCATGAGACTCAGGGAGACTAATGGAGACTTGAGACTCAGGGAGACTACTGGGGACTGATGAGACTCAGCGAGACTGACGGAGACTCATGAGTCTCAGAAAGAATACTGGGGACTCACGAGACCCATGAGAATCATAGAGACTGCTGGGGACTCATGAGACTCAGAAAGACTTCTGCGGACTCTTGAGACTCATAGAGACTGCTGTGGAGTCATGAGACTCATAGAATCTACTGGGGATTCACAATACGCATAGAGACTTCTCTAGACTCATGAGACTCAGGTAGAGTAACCTGAGACTCCAGAAACTCAGGGAAACTACTGGGGAATCATCAGACTCATGACAATAATAAAGACTAAAGGGGACTCAATGGACTCAGACTACTGTGGACTCTTGAGACTCATGAGAATCAGACTGATGGGGACTCATGAGACTCATGGAGTCTACTGGGTACTCATGAGAATCATGAGACCCCTTCAGACTTCTGGGGTCTGATGAGACTCAGACTACTGTGGACTCATGAGACTCAGAGACTGCTGGGGACTTATGAGACTCAGTTAGACTACTGGAGAGTCATGAGACTCAGGGAGACTATCTGGGTCTCATGAGACTCTGCGAGACTAATGGAGACTCATGAGACTCAGGGATATTACTGGGGACTAATAAGACTCATAGAGACAGGTGGGGACTCATGAGACTCAGAAAGACAACTGTGTACTGATTATACTCATGAGAATCAGAGACCCATGGGAAATCATCAGACTCAGGGAGTCTAATGGAGATGAGTCTCCAGTAGTCTCCCTGAGTCTCATGAGTCCCAATGAGTCTATGATTCTCATGAGTCCACAGTAGTCTGAGTCTCATGAGTACCTAAAATTTTTTATGAGTCTTTTGTGTCTACTGAGACCCCAGTAGTCTCCCTGAGAATCATGAGTCTCCATTATTCTCGCTGAGTCTCTTGAGTCCCTACTCATGATTCCACAGTAGTCTTTCTGATTCACATGAGTCTCAGTAGTTACTATGAGTATCATGAGTCTTCCTTAGTCTCCCTGAGTCTCTGGAGTCCCCATCAGTCTCTATAATTCTCATGAGTATCACGAGTTCACAGTAGTTTTTCTGAGTTTCATTAGTCTCCAGCTGTCTCTATGAGTCTCATTAGTCTCCAATAGTGTCCCTGAGTCTCATGAGTCCACAGTAGTCTTTCTGACTCTCATGAATCCCCTTTAGTCTTTATTACTATCCAGAGTCTCATGAGTACTAAATAGTCTCCCTGAGTCTCATGAGTCCCCAGCTGTCTCGGAGTAATATTTATTCCCAGTAATATTCCTGAGTCTCATGAGTCTCCGTAGTCTCTATGAGTCTCATGAGTCCCCAGTAATCCACCTGAGTCTCTTGAATCTCATGAGTACTAAATAGTTTCCCTGAGTCTCATGAGTCCCCAGCTGTCTCTTTTAGTCTTATTTATTCCCAGTATTTTCCCTGAGTCTCAAGAGTCTCCGTAGTCTCTATGAGTCTCATGAGTCCCCATGAGTCTCTACGATTCTCATGAGTCGCTTGAGTCCACAGTAGTCTTTCAGAGTCTCATGAGTCCCTAGCAGTCTCTTGAGTCTCATGAGTCCCCTGTAGTCTCTCCGAGTCTCATGAGTCTCCATTAGTCTCGCTGAGTCCAGTGAGACCCCAGTAGTCTCCCAGAGTCTCATGAGTCGCTTGAGTCCACAGTAGTCTTTCAGAGTCTCTTGAGTCCCTAGCAGTCTCGAGTCTCATGAGTCTTCAGTAGTCTCTATGAGTCTAATGACTCCCCTGCAGTCTCTATGAGTCTCAAGAGTCCACAGTAGTCTTTCTGAGTCTCATGAGTCCCGAGTAGTCACTATGATTCTCATGAGTCTCGTGAGTCCCAAGAATTCATTCTGAGACTCATGAGTCTCTATTAGTCTCGCTGATTCCAATGAGTCCCCAGTAGTCTCCCTGAGTCTCATGAGTCTCCATTAGTCTACCGGAGTCTCATGAGTCCACAGTAGTCTCTTTGAGCCTCATGAGTCCCCAGTAGTCTCCCAGTCTCATGAGTCTCCATTAGTCTTTCTGAGTCTCATGAGTCTCCAGTAGTCTCACTGAGGCTCATGAGTCTCCAGTAGTCTACCTGAGTCTCATGAGTCCACAGTAGTCTCTTTGAGCCTCATGAGTCTCCAGCAGTCTTCATGAGTCCACAGTAGTCTTTATTACTATCCAGAGTCTCATGAGTCCTAAATAGTCACCCGGAGTCTCATCGGTCTCCATTAGTCTACCTGAGTCTCATGAGTCCACAGTAGTCTCTTTGAGTCTCATGAGTCTCCAGCAGTCTTCATGAGTCTCATGAGTCCCCAGTAGTCTCTGAGTCTAATGATTCCCCGGCAGTCTCTGAGTCTCAAAAGTCCACAGTAGTCTTTCTGAGTCTCATGAGTACCGAGTAGTCTCTATGATTCTCCTGAGTCTCGTGAGTCCCAAGTATTCATTCTGAGACTCATCAAGCTCAGAGAGACTGCTGGGGATTCGTGAGACTCAGAGAGACTCCTGGAGACTCACGAGTTTCATGGAGACTGCTGGAGACTCATGAGACTCATCGAGCCTAATGGAGACTCATGAGACTCAGGGACACTAATGGGGACTAATGAGACCTCATAGAGACAGCTGGAGACTCATGAAACTCAGAAAGACTACTGTGGACTCATGATACTCATGAGAAGCATAGAGACTGATGGAGACTCCAGAGACGCAATGAGACTAAGGAAGACTCATGAGACTCAGAGTAACTACTGGGGACTCACGAGACTCCTGAGACTCATAGAGACTTCTGGGGACTTATGAGACTCAGACTACTGTGGACACTGAGACCTATGAGAATCAACAGTCCACAGTAGTCTCTGAGTCTCATGAGTCTCCATTAGTCTCCCTGAGTCTGATGATTCCCCATGGGTCACTATGATTCTCATGAGTATAATCACTACACAGTTGTCTTTCTGAGTCTCATGAGTCCCCTGCTGTCTCTATGAGTCTTATTACTCCTAAGTAATATCCCTGATTCTCATGAGTCTCCATTAGTCTCCCTGAGTCTCATGAGTCCTCATGAGTCTATCATTCTCATGAGCCTAATGAGTCCACAATAGATTTTTTGTCTCATGAGTCTCCAGCAGTATCCCTGAGTCTCATGAGTCCCTAGCAGTCTCTATGAGTCTATGAGTCCCCTGTAGTCTCCCTGAGTCTCATTAGTCTCCATTAGTCTCCCGGAGTCTCATAAGTCCCCATTTGTTTACCTGAGTCTCATGAGTCCCTAAGAATCTTTGAGTCTCATGAGTCTCAAGAGTCCACAGTAGTCTCTATTAGTTTCATGAGACTCAGGTAGAATAATGGACACTCAAGAGACTCAGGGAAACTTCTAGGGAATCATGAGACTCAGCGAGACTAATGGAGACACATGAGACTCAGGGAAACTACTTGGGCTAATGAGACTCATGATAATAAGAAAACTAAAGGAAACTTCTGAGACTCAGAGACTCATGACACTCTGAAAGACTACTGTGGAATCATGAGAATCATAGACTCATTGGGACTCCTGAGACAAACGGAGACTCATGAGACTCAGAGACTACTGGGTACTCATGAGACTCATTAAGACAACTGTGTAGTGATTATACTCATCAGAATCAGAGTGACCCATGGGGAATCATCAGACTCAGGGAGACTAATGGAGAGTCATCAAGCTCAGAGAGACTGCTGAGAATTCATGAGACTCAGGAGGTATTACGATTGCCAAAACTTGGACAAGGACCGGAATCAATGACCCCCGTTCTAAATACTCGATCGATACTATTACGGCATTACCTTCGAATTATTAAAAGTAGTACAATTGTGTGGAGTTTGTAATCTGGTTGATGATTGTGGTTGGTAGCTGCATCCTTCACCAGTCTTAAGAGAAGAATGTAGGTCACATGATTACACTGTTGTATTCTAATATATAATTATATGGATAACAACAGCAATTCAAAATATATTTCGTGATTGCAATTATAACAACCTTCTGTTAATTCCCTATGTTGCTGACAAATGTAATAATGTACAGTTGTGTTATATAATCAGATTCTTCTATAGTGACCCTGTTCTATTGTGTTCTTAATTAATCCATTGAAATCAATATAGTTAACAAGTGTATTACAAAGTTGGGTCGAACAGTCAGATTCTGGAATAACGACCCTATTCTGTTCTGTTCTAAGTTATTGATTCCCGCCCTTCATCATTTCAAATAATTCTAGTGATGTTTCATTCACACTCGCAAACATATTTGAATTTAATTTCCTATATTTGTAATAGAATTTGTGTCGGGTCGTATAATTAGAATCTGGTGTAATGACCCTGTTCTGTTCTGTTCTTACTACAAGTTATTGATTGTAACCTATTAAAATTAATATCATTGTAGTAATGCTTTATTCACTATCACAAAGAAATTTGAAATTAATTTTCAATATTGTTAACAGCTATAGTACAAAGTTGGGTCGAACAATGAGGTTTTGGTATAATGACCCTATTCTTTTGTGTTCATTAATTCAAAGTTACAGATTCCCACCCTTCATCATTTCACATCATTCTAGTGATGTTTTATTCACAGTCGCAAAGAAATTTGAATTTAATTTCCTATTTTTGTAATAGAAAGTTTTGTCGGGTCGTATAATTAGAATCTGGTGTAATGACCCTGTTCTATTCTGTTCTTACTACAAGTTATTGATTGTAACCTATTGAAATTAATATCATTCTAGTAATGCTTTATTCACAATCATAAAGCAATTTGAATTTAATTTCCTGTATTGTTAACAAATGTAATAGAATTTGCGTTGGGTCGTATAATTAGAATCTGGTATAACGACCCTATTCTTTTGTGTTCATTAATTCAAAGTTATTGATTCCCACCAAAGATTTGCTGGGTCGTATAATTAGAATCTGGTGTAATGACCCTGTTCTGTTCTGTTCTTACTACAAGTTATTGATTGTAACCTATTGAAATTAATATCATTCTAGTAATGCTTTATTCACAATCATAAAGCAATTTGAATTTAATTTCCTGTATTGTTAACAAATGTAATAGAATTTGCGTTGGGTCGTATAATTAGAATCTGGTATAACGACCCTATTCTTTTGTGTTGATTAATTCAAAGTTATTGATTCCCACCAAAGTTTTGCTGTGTCGTATAATTAGAATCTGGTGTAATGACCCTGTTCTGTTCTGTTCTTACTACAAGTTATTGATTGTAACCTATTGAAATTAATATCATTCTAGTAATGCTTTATTCACAATCATAAAGCAATTTGAATTTAATTTCCTGTATTGTTAACAAATGTAATAGAATTTGCGTTGGGTCGTATAATTAGAATCTGGTATAACGACCCTATTCTTTTGTATTCATTAATTCAAAGTTATTGATTCCCACCCTTCATCATTTCACATAATTCTAGTGATGTTTCATTCACACTCACAAAGAAATTTGAATTTAATTTCCTATATTTGTAATAGAATTTGTGTCGGGTCGTATAATTAGAATCTGGTGTAATGACCCTGTTCTATTCTGTTCTTACTACAAGTTATTGATTGTAACCTATTGAAATTAATATCATTCTAGTAATGCTTTATTCACAATCATAAAGCAATTTGAATTTAATTTCCTGTATTGTTAACAAATGTAATAGAATTTGCGTTGGGTCGTATAATTAGAATCTGGTATAACGACCCTATTCTTTTGTATTCATTAATTCAAAGTTATTGATTCCCACCCTTCATCATTTCACATAATTCTAGTGATGTTTCATTCACACTCACAAAGAAATTTGAATTTAATTTCCTATATTTGTAATAGAATTTGTGTCGGGTCGTATAATTAGAATCTGGTGTAATGACCCTGTTCTATTCTGTTCTTACTACAAGTTATTGATTGTAACCTATTGAAATTAATATCATTCTAGTAATGCTTTATTCACAATCATAAAGCAATTTGAATTTAATTTCCTGTATTGTTAACAAATGTAATAGAATTTGCGTTGGGTCGTATAATTAGAATCTGGTATAACGACCCTATTTTTTTGTATTCATTAATTCAAAGTTATTGATTCCCACCCTTCATCATTTCACATATTTCTAGTGATGTTTCATTCACACTCACAAAGAAATTTGAATTTAATTTCCTATATTTGTAATAGAATTTGTGTCGGGTCGTATAATTAGAATCTGGTGTAATGACCCTGTTCTATTCTGTTCTTACTACAAGTTATTGATTGTAACCTATTGAAATTAATATCATTCTAGTAATGCTTTATTCACAATCATAAAGCAATTTGAATTTAATTTCCTGTATTGTTAACAAATGTAATAGAATTTGCGTTGGGTCGTATAATTAGAATCTGGTATAACGACCCTATTCTTTTGTATTCATTAATTCAAAGTTATTGATTCCCACCCTTCATCATTTCACATAATTCTAGTGATGTTTCATTCACACTCACAAAGAAATTTGAATTTAATTTCCTATATTTGTAATAGAATTTGTGTCGGGTCGTATAATTAGAATCTGGTGTAATGACCCTGTTCTATTCTGTTCTTACTACAAGTTATTGATTGTAACCTATTGAAATTAATATCATTCTAGTAATGCTTTATTCACAATCATAAAGCAATTTGAATTTAATTTCCTGTATTGTTAACAAATGTAATAGAATTTGCGTTGGGTCGTATAATTAGAATCTGGTATAACGACCCTATTCTTTTGTATTCATTAATTCAAAGTTATTGATTCCCACCCTTCATCATTTCACATAATTCTAGTGATGTTTCATTCACACTCACAAAGAAATTTGAATTTAATTTCCTATATTTGTAATAGAATTTGTGTCGGGTCGTATAATTAGAATCTGGTGTAATGACCCTGTTCTATTCTGTTCTTACTACAAGTTATTGATTGTAACCTATTGAAATTAATATCATTCTAGTAATGCTTTATTCACAATCATAAAGCAATTTGAATTTAATTTCCTGTATTGTTAACAAATGTAATAGAATTTGCGTTGGGTCGTATAATTAGAATCTGGTATAACGACCCTATTCTTTTGTATTCATTAATTCAAAGTTATTGATTCCCACCCTTCATCATTTCACATAATTCTAGTGATGTTTCATTCACACTCACAAAGAAATTTGAATTTAATTTCCTATATTTGTAATAGAATTTGTGTCGGGTCGTATAATTAGAATCTGGTGTAATGACCCTGTTCTATTCTGTTCTTACTACTAGTTATTGATTGTAACCTATTGAAATTAATATCATTCTAGTAATGCTTTATTCACAATCATAAAGCAATTTGAATTTAATTTCCTGTATTGTTAACAAATGTAATAGAATTTGCGTTGGGTCGTATAATTAGAATCTGGTATAACGACCCTATTTTTTTGTATTCATTAATTCAAAGTTATTGATTCCCACCCTTCATCATTTCACATATTTCTAGTGATGTTTCATTCACACTCACAAAGAAATTTGAATTTAATTTCCTATATTTGTAATAGAATTTGTGTCGGGTCGTATAATTAGAATCTGGTGTAATGACCCTGTTCTATTCTGTTCTTACTACAAGTTATTGATTGTAACCTATTGAAATTAATATCATTCTAGTAATGCTTTATTCACAATCATAAAGCAATTTGAATTTAATTTCCTGTATTGTTAACAAATGTAATAGAATTTGCGTTGGGTCGTATAATTAGAATCTGGTATAACGACCCTATTCTTTTGTATTCATTAATTCAAAGTTATTGATTCCCACCCTTCATCATTTCACATAATTCTAGTGATGTTTCATTCACACTCACAAAGAAATTTGAATTTAATTTCCTATATTTGTAATAGAATTTGTGTCGGGTCGTATAATTAGAATCTGGTGTAATGACCCTGTTCTATTCTGTTCTTACTACAAGTTATTGATTGTAACCTATTGAAATTAATATCATTCTAGTAATGCTTTATTCACAATCATAAAGCAATTTGAATTTAATTTCCTGTATTGTTAACAAATGTAATAGAATTTGCGTTGGGTCGTATAAATAGAATCTGGTATAACGACCCTATTCTTTTGTATTCATTAATTCAAAGTTATTGATTCCCACCCTTCATCATTTCACATAATTCTAGTGATGTTTCATTCACACTCACAAAGAAATTTGAATTTAATTTCCTATATTTGTAATAGAATTTGTGTCGGGTCGTATAATTAGAATCTGGTATAACGACCCTATTCTTTTGTGTTGATTAATTCAAAGTTATTGATTCCCACCAAAGTTTTGCTGGGTCGTATAATTAGAATCTGGTGTAATGACCCTGTTCTGTTCTGTTCTTACTACAAGTTATTGATTGTAACCTATTGAAATTAATATCATTCTAGTAATGCTTTATTCACAATCATAAAGCAATTTGAATTTAATTTCCTGTATTGTTAACAAATGTAATAGAATTTGTGTTGGGTCGTATAATTAGAATCTGGTATAACGACCCTATTCTTTTGTGTTCATTAATTCAAAGTTATTGATTCCCACCAAAGTTTTGCTGGGTCGTATAATTAGAATCTGGTGTAATGACCCTGTTCTGTTCTGTTCTTACTACAAGTTATTGATTGTAACCTATTGAAATTAATATCATTCTAGTAATGCTTTATTCACAATCATAAAGCAATTTGAATTTAATTTCCTGTATTGTTAACAAATGTAATAGAATTTGCGTTGGGTCGTATAATTAGAATCTGGTATAACGACCCTATTCTTTTGTATTCATTACTTCAAAGTTATTGATTCCCACCCTTCATCATTTCACATAATTCTAGTGATGTTTCATTCACACTCACAAAGAAATTTGAATTTAATTTCCTATATTTGTAATAGAATTTGTGTCGGGTCGTATAATTAGAATCTGGTGTAATGACCCTGTTCTATTCTGTTCTTACTACAAGTTATTGATTGTAACCTATTGAAATTAATATCATTCTAGTAATGCTTTATTCACAATCATAAAGCAATTTGAATTTAATTTCCTGTATTGTTAACAAATGTAATAGAATTTGCGTTGGGTCGTATAATTAGAATCTGGTATAACGACCCTATTCTTTTGTGTTGATTAATTCAAAGTTATTGATTCCCACCAAAGTTTTGCTGTGTCGTATAATTAGAATCTGGTGTAATGACCCTGTTCTGTTCTGTTCTTACTACAAGTTATTGATTGTAACCTATTGAAATTAATATCATTCTAGTAATGCTTTATTCACA
Organism: Petrosia ficiformis; assembly: GCA_947044365.1. Lineage (NCBI taxonomy): Eukaryota > Metazoa > Porifera > Demospongiae > Haplosclerida > Petrosiidae > Petrosia > Petrosia ficiformis. The sequence goes on from OX345638.1 coordinate 3,317,130, forward strand.
ATCATAAAGCAATTTGAATTTAATTTCCTGTATTGTTAACAAATGTAATAGAATTTGCGTTGGGTCGTATAATTAGAATCTGGTATAACGACCCTATTCTTTTGTGTTGATTAATTCAAAGTTATTGATTCCCACCAAAGTTTTGCTGGGTCGTATAATTAGAATCTGGTGTAATGACCCTGTTCTGTTCTGTTCTTACTATAAGTTATTGATTGTAACCTATTGAAATTAATATCATTCTAGTAATGCTTTATTCACAATCATAAAGCAATTTGAATTTAATTTCCTGTATTGTTAACAAATGTAATAGAATTTGCGTTGGGTCGTATAATTAGAATCTGGTATAACGACCCTATTCTTTTGTGTTCATTAATTCAAAGTTATTGATTCCCACCAAAGTTTTGCTGGGTCGTATAATTAGAATCTGGTGTAATGACCCTGTTCTGTTCTGTTCTTACTACAAGTTATTGATTGTAACCTATTAAAATTAATATCATTGTAGTAATGCTTTATTCACTATCACAAAGAAATTTGAAATTAATTTTCAATATTGTTAACAGCTATAGTACAAAGTTGGGTCGAACAATGAGGTTTTGGTATAATGACCCTATTCTTTTGTGTTCATTAATTCAAAGTTACAGATTCCCACCCTTCATCATTTCACATCATTCTAGTGATGTTTTATTCACAGTCGCAAAGAAATTTGAATTTAATTTCATATATTTGTAATAGAAAGTTTTGTCGGGTCGTATAATTAGAATGTGGTGTAATGACCCTGTTCTATTCTGTTCTTACTACAAGTTATTGATTGTAACCTATTGAAATTAATATCATTCTAGTAATGCTTTATTCACAATCATAAAGCAATTTTAATTTATTCGCCTGTATTGTTAACAAATATAATAGAATTTGTGTTGGGTCGTATAATTAGATTCTGGTATAACGACCCTATTCTTTTGTATTCATTAATTCAAAGTTATGCTGATGACATCGTGTTATATAAGCCATCGACTTCATCCTTTAGTCTCTCTAATCTGCAGCTAGACATATTTGCTACATTTGTATTTCTAAGTGGATCAAGATGAATGGCCTTATCATCATTTAAAAGAAGACCGAATCCCTTGTCATTTCGAATGGCATAAAATATTGTTAAAGAAACAAATGGCCATTATTATATGAAAAATGGCATTTTTTTGCTTTCAATAATTTATATCTTGCAATATTTTCATTAGCTAGGTTGTATATATATGTTTAGGGTTGTAATCAATTGTATCAAGAACATGTATACAGAACACACAATAGGGTCGTTAATCTCGTTATGCCAGAATCTGATAACATGACCCAACTTTGTATTGTTACATTTGTCAACAATGTAGGAAATTATATTCAAACTCTTTGTGATAGTGAACTAGAATGATATTAAATGATAAAGGGGGGAGTAATGAATATATTAAGAATAGAAGAGAATAGGGTTGCTATTCTAGAATCTGATTACACAACCCAGTGTGATAACATTGGTTATTTAAAAATTAATTTGTATTATGAACTGAACAGAAAAGGATCATTATACCAGAATCTGATTATATGACTCACTTGTGTGTATCATTATATTTTTTCAACAATATAGGAAATTAAATTCAGACTGATATTTTTTGCTGTGAGCTGATTAGTGCAACAAGGCTCTATATAATTAAATTCATGATTAATATTTCTTTATTACCTGGTAGTTTGCCAGTCTGCAATTGATATGGCTGAAGGTGACGGAAGAAAACCAACTTCTAAAAAGGTTTTTTTTTACATTATTATCATAGATGTTAGTTATCTTTCCCCTCTTTGTAATATGTTAGAGGTGCCCTGCAGAACAAGAAATGTACCAATCTGTGTGGAAGAGTGTTCGTGATGCAGATGAAAGTAAATACAGCTTTTCATCAATGCAGTTGAAGCGCAAACGCCCTCTACGAGAACAGAAGGGTAAAATTAAACAAGAGATGAAAAAGTCTGGAATGCCAACCACAGAGCATAAGAGTGTCTCATTATTTGACATCTCACCAGGAGTCATTGAACCTGAAATGTTGGAATCAGCTTCTTATTCGTATTCACAACAGGACTCAGGATCCTCAATTTGCATTGTAATGTCTTTTGTAGTGTTTTAAAAATAACATCATTATTATTTTATTTTTATACAAGGGGTCAAGCATTGCCTGTGGCAACTCGGCATTGAGCAACTTAGAAATTTACATTCGAGAACTAAGGAATTGTCAAGCAGTGTCACCTTGTGACAGCACATTGAAAACATTTGTTATACAAGACTGGAATGAGAGTACTCTTTCTCTAAAGGTAATTTGTCCAGACATTTATAACCAGTAGTTAGTGCACATTTATTTTTCCAAAATAAGCCTAGGAAATTTATTTTTGTAAAACGAACAGCCAAGGTGTTTACAGATGGCATTGAATGGGTTTACAGTTGCTCTTGCAACATTCACAATGCAAACCTTCTTGATGGTATGGGACACAACCCTGGGATTGAATACAGTGTCTTGCAGTCCATAGTTCCTGACTGCATACATATTGATACTATGAGGAATATAGTAGTAGAAGTGGATGCAATTCATGATATACATCCTCAACTTGAGTTTTCAGGTAATTAAATCTCCATAATTGTTAACTTTCATACCTTATATATATATATATAAATTTTTTTTTGTGTGTATAATTATACAGATCATACATATGCTGGTGTTGAAGTTGACCCAAAATGGGAGGTTAGTTACAGATGGGATGCTTATTGCAGTAATTATTACCACATTCAAAAATTTGTCAAATTCTGTAGGTGCTTGACAAGGTTGCTGTTCTTCAAAATGGAGAATACATATGTGTATCTCTTGACAATAGTACTGGTGTTTTATATTGTGAAAAAGGAGTGATAAGATGTGCTACCTGTTATGATAAAACAGCCTGTTCTCATGTCACTTATATGAATGAGGTAATTGATGATCTTGACTCCTCTTCACCTGCTGAAGTCCTTTTGAGGACCTTTGTGGAGTCTTTGAATAGAACAATATCTGCTTCACCATCTTGTAAATCACTTCTTTGTCAATCAACGAATAAAATTCCTTTTTCACTATCTGAAACTCAGAAAGCTATCTTCAATGAATCTGATACTGAGAGGTATAACATCTCTGATGAAGACCACGATGCACATCTTATACCAGAATTGGATATGATCAGGCACTGCTCTCTCTGCAATGGTTGTAGTTGGAGTCCCCAGTATACACTAGAAAGAAAAAGCAATATTATTACATATAACAAGATTATTTCTGCAAGAGGTTTGGAGTGTATTTTAGTTTTTTTCAATAATAAAGTTATTTGTCTTACAATTACAGTGTACTGTTACACATGTTCGGAAGAACTATGCAAAGGGAAAATTGTGTTTGATGGCAACTCGAAATGTCTCCTTAATATGGGGCAATTTTTTATTGCGCATGAAGTGTTAAGATTATTTATGCACCATTTTCTTAATGGAAAGTAAATATTTTTATATATTGGTGTTTTATTTGTCAAATATGTCTGTATATATTTTTTCCAGAACTACAATGTTTACTGAGTACACTGTTTTAAAGAAAATTCAAGAGGACAGTGGAAGCCATTTCTTTAGTTCTTTATTCACTTATAATCACTTTCGTTTCAGCTGGTACAACTATTTATCTCTCTTGGACATTGACTATGGTGATGGTTTCAAATGCACTATATGTGGTGATCAACCAGAGACAGTGATAATGGATGCAACATCACTTGCATTCCGTCGGGAAGCAGATTCTTGGCATGAAGCACTGTTTCAACAGCAACAAGTTTCTGAAAAGAAAAGTGGAAGCAGGTGTATAATAATCAACATTTCAGTAATAGGTACATATTCATAACATTTAAATGTTTTTTTTTGTTTATTCTTCAGGTTTCGAGACCGGATTCTCATTCCTGACAAACAAACTCGCGAATGTCTAAAGAGCTTTGTGAAAAATGACACCAATAATATTGTTTCTCTGAAGCTTTTGATCTTAAAGAATGCTCCTTGTATGATGAAGCTTCTTGAGTTTGTTGCAGTTCATGGTAGACTTACATCTGAATGGAGGGAGTTTGTTCTTGCTTTATCTACATCTTCACCAGTCTGTGCCCTTTTTCATCCTTCAGATAAGCTATTCTCTCTTTTACACAAAATTGCAGAGTTCGGTCCTCCAACTGATCTTAAGGACATGCAGTTTTTACAGTCCGAATGTCCAGTATTATTTAATGTATTTCGGCATAATAAAAACTTACCAAAGACCATTCTTAGTGATCTACTATTTGAAATAATTGCAAAGGCCAAAGCTCCATTCGTAGCTTCAACTGAAGAGTATCACTTGCCAACTTCAGTTCATGCTCCAAATGATGATATCGCTTTTTTCCCTTCACTACCAGTGGTTCGTCTAAGAGGGTCATATCATTCCGATAATACAAAAAGGGATAAAATCTGCACTAAGCACACTATTGGCCACCCGTCTCTATTACCTGGAGTCTTTATTTTGTTTTGTAAACATGGTTAGAGAATATAATGCTTAATTGCAGTAGGTTTATGATAGCATTTCTAGGTATATGCTATGGTTTTGAAGTCATGAGAGTGTGTGAATCCCCAAATACTGCATTCACAACCCTTTTCACAAGATTCAGAAAAGGTTATTTTTAAAATTAATGTTTATTCAATTCAAGTACTTTTCTTACTTGTTTTAATTATAGGTCCTAATAACATCATATATGATAATGCATGCAATCTCCACAACTATTCCTTGAACAGAGAGCCAGACTTTTTTAAAACAACTTGGTTTCTTGTAGACAGATTCCATTGGAAAAATCATGCAGGTTACATTGTTGATGCATCCTTCAGCCATTAGTTGTCAGCTATATGTTTTATTTATACAGGTTGCAGTGTTGGATATAATATGTCCTTATATCCTCAGTTCACTGAAATCAATAGTCAAATTGTTGAGCAGTGTAACTCAGTCTTGAAGAGGACAAAGTCTTCACTATCTTATATGACCAAAAAAAATTTTTTAGATCACTGTAAATTCATGCTCTGGTACAGGAACACAATGCAAAAGCCATAACATACAGTTGAAAATATTGTCGACAAACTTGATCTCTCATATAGTTAAGTAAGTGTTATTTTGTAAAACTTTGCACTTTCTTTGTGTACATATATTATGTATAATTGGAATAGACTAATTGAAGCACAATTATAATCACAATTATTGGTATATAATTACTATCTATACATCATTATTAATAAGTGAGTTTAGCTAATATATTCCTCAAGAATTTGAAATAATTATAAAGACAATTTCTATTTAGTACAATTTAGTGATTTTCCCTGTTCAAAAATATATGTACAATTATAAAATTATATAATTATATATATTCATAATATATGAGACTTTCTAAGTGACAGTGTGGGGATATAGGAGATGGTAGATGAGGAATTAAATATATTTATAGTCTTTGAACAATTGTTGTTAGCTAGGTGGAGCCACCAAGAAAGGTGGTCAGATTAGCATCTGAGCTGGTATCAGAGGGAATATATATTAAATTTGGAAAATAGATAGCAACTCTTGCTGACATCTATATATTTGCAAAAAGATTTTTAACCATAAAACAAGATGCATAGGAACCAAGTGTGGCACATTGAGGAGGGAAAAGTGTGGAATGGAGTCAACAGTCTTCTGAATATCAAAAATACAACGCAGATACCTTGTTGAGATTAAAGCAGATTCGGTATAGAGAGCCCAGAGTAGAAAACGAATTGACATTTAGGAGAAGCTATTAATAGTATTGCAACAGTTACATTGCTATGAAGGGTTTGGAGTATAGATGATTCTGAGTTTCCTACAGATCGACTTCAGAGAAGAGTTAGAAAGGCCATTAAGTTAAGCAGATTTCTGGTGGGATAGATAAAATATATTGTTTCAGTCTATATATATACATAATCCACAGTGTAAGTAAAAAGATTGATGAACTGGGATTTTGGGGGATTGATATACTCAAATGGATAGTTAGATTCACTAGCTAATTTCTTCAAAGATATAGTCCAGGAATAAAAAAAATATCATTAGGGGAGAAGAGGGAATATTAAATCTCATGGAACGTATGGTAGAAAATCACAAAGTGCACAGCCAGATTTAAATTTTTATTTAATCTAGCAGCACAACTAAGTATGGAAGAAAATTACAGGGATTCTAAAGAAATTAGCTATATTCTTATTACATAGATTGCTGATCATGGGGTACATAACAAGGAAATCACCTGTGTTTACTGTATATACAATAATAATGTTATGGACTGTATATGTCAAGTTATTTTACCTTATGTGCTCATCTTTAATTTATCAGCTTCTGTAAATCAGTTGTTATTGCAACAAAATATGATTTAACATTAAAGAAATCTCAATTTGTGATGTTTGAGGAAACATCACTACAAAAAAAAACTGATAAATACTAAGCACATTATTTTGTAGCTATTATAATTATATAGTGAATTTTATTAACAAAATATGCAAATGTGAAGGCCTTATAGAAAACAATAAGTCATGGTCAAGTTAAGATAGGAGCCAAAGGTTCTCTTGTAGTACTTTTCTTCTTCTTTCACCATAAGAGTATAATAACTCATCCCCAATTTCAATCTTCTTTTTTGCAAAAAAACAAAGATGTGGCTGTCCGTGTACTTCAATAATCCTTGTAGTTAGGTTATCTTTAGCTAAAGAATGATTAATTAACCTACCAATCCTGTTGGACTCTTTAGTAGCATCAATACTGTCAAAACATGACATGAATATTGAAAATAATGATGTTTATTCTTACCACCATCCTTTTGCATTATGATGGAAAAAATACAAAAAGCTTCCTATTGATTCGTCATATTCCATTTCCCTTCTTTTTCCATCATTGAAAGTAATCAGTTCACCAACATACTCACATACAAATTCACTGGGAGCATAAGCACGCCTAGTTATAATGCCCCTCCCTTTTTCTGGGACTACTGTTACCTTTGTTTGAATAAACATGTGATACAGGTAAGATATTAATAACAAACGTAATTATAATTGTGGCATTACATACCTCAAGAAATGATTCATCACCGACAAGTATTTTATCAATAGTGTCTTGGTATTCCTCATTCTACAATATGCAAACACTAAGTAATTATACTACTTTCATATACATTGCTCACACCTTTTTATCCTTGGTTGTTTTTCTTCTTGACTTTGATGTTACAATGTCTTTATTAAGCCTGTTAATTAATAATCATGCTGTTCATGCTTTAGTATTGTTTTATTAAGCATACTTTGACTGGAAATACATTTCTGAATGATCATGGCAATGCTTCAGAAGTAATGCTCTTGTCTCAATTGGACTTTGCCAATGTTCAGAGATGGATGTTTCAAGGTATTTTGCAAGTATGGGTTTGTCAGGTGAGTGTTGTAGCTTAGGTAAAAACAGAGTAGAACAAAAACATCATGCATTTATGAAGTTTCTTACTGAAAACAGAATATTCATGTTCTGTATTATATGAATTCCACAGTCAGAACCAGATTGGTGAGGAACCTGTAAGTCCAACAAACAATTAAAAAATAATTTCTTAATAAAAAACTACTTACTCTAATCTGTTCAGCTCTTAATGTAACCTTTTTGTTCAAAATAGCAGAAAAGAATTTTTCTACAGTGTTAATTGTATCCTTGTGAAAAGATGTTGAACAATTTAAAGAATCCAGTATAAGAATCCTTGAATATAATAATTATTAAGATGATTATTATGTGTGTATCACAGCGAACCTGTTTTCATTTAGAATGACAATGACTAATATCCAGTGCCACGAAGACCTGTATATATGAGATGAAATAGACACAAGCAGGAAAGTTAACATTTTTATACTCACTCTACTTTACATGGAAGGACTACTGTTTTCCCATCTAAAGAACAGGAATTGTTCAATGACCTGTGAAATCGACTCATCTCTTGACATGCTTGTAACCAGTTAAGTTTTCGTGCATAGCAAATAGAAGAGAAGGTTTGAGCACTAAGTGGAATTATCCATTTGCTTGATGGTAATAATGTACTGACCATGCAGACACAGGGAGAGTTTATTAGAAACACCAACTGATTATATATCTATATCTCACCAGATATAAAAGTCAATGATAGCATCAGAAATCCCATTACCTGGTAAGAGTGAGTACACATCCATTGGCATGATTCCAACTGATCTCACAGTTTCATACTTTGTGCAATTCCTAATCAAACAACTAGAATAAAAGCTTTGTATGCAAGACCTCTTGTGGAAATATTAAATCAACGTACATGGGCTCCGCTGCATTTTTGTCTTTGTCACAGCACAAGAAATTGTTTCCTTTTTCAAAGTAATGAGAGCAAACACCAACACAAGAACAGTGATACCAACCATAACACTGTTGACACTGTACCCAAGTCGTTAACATTTCTTTGCTTAATTTACAATTTGTAAATTTCCCCATTAAACAGATTTCACTGAAATCATCAAAATTGATTAACTTGCATTTCAGGGGAGGCTTAGTACGATCTATGTGGAAAAGAAAACATTATCTTGTGTGATTACATGTATTGTATCCATACCTGAAGCTGGAATCAATGGAACTACAGTTTCCTCTTTTATCCACATGATGGTCAGAGGCTGCTGCTGAACACCACTCATTGAGGAATGGCATGGATGGATTATTGTGTTATGGATAGGACTTTGGCTATCCTCATTCCACTGGCAAAGAGGTCTGTTAATAGCACCAGCTAAAAACAAAAGTTGGAAGTATCCTGCAATATAATGAGACAATTAAGAAATTGCAGCAATTTAGCTGCTAATAACCTGTATGAGATTCCACTCTGCATAATTGCTGAAGCTGGCTCTTAACAGCAAAGGATAGAGTGTCCTTGACAGAAGGTAGGAATTTAGGTCTTTGCTCAAAATCTGCAACATGTATGGTGTTACATAAAAACTGCACTGCTAAACCAGGATCATCAATTTTTGATATCAGCTATTTCGTTAAAAAGAATAACGTGTCTGTGATATCATATATAATTCAACAGCAAATGCTAACTTCATCTAAGATATCTTGAAAGTGAGTAATACCATATATCACAGAAGAAAACTTCAATAAATCAACTAGTGTTTGATCACCATTGCCTAGCATTTTGGTCATACTTGTAAACAGGGAATTACCATCTGATGGAATACAAAAGACCTTATACCCAGTTGGAATTATAGGGTTGAGTATCTTCTGACGACTAAAGAATTAATTATAGTGTATTTAAGGTAAAAACTTCCAAATGCTTACACAATATCCTGTTCAATAGCAGGCAACTGTCTTGCCGAGACAGGAGTCAAGCCCTTGAGTATTTGAAGATCATTTTCTATAGCTTTTGCATGATCAAGAGCCCTTGCACAGAAGCTTTCCCAATCTAGAGTAGTGGCACACCTTTCTAGATCACTTAGTACCAATGTAGCTGACATCTTTAATAAAGATTGTAGCAATCATCATAATAAGATATTGTTGTACAGACCTTTTGCTTTTCAATGGTAGTGTTCACATTGCTCATTTCTTCTGACAATATTAATATGCTGGGTACTAGAATGCATCTTAACTAAAGCTCTCTATTAAAGCTATGCTTACCAGTTAGGCTTTCTTCTTCACTATGGATGCTATCACCTAAATCTGCTACTAAAATGATGATCATCAAATCATAATATATTTAAAAATTACCTTCATCCATTTGTAGTAGCTCTTCATCAATATGATTGTGACTTCCTATATCCTATTATACAGCTTTATAAGCCAATACATTTATGGGACCTATAATTACCTCTTCATTTACAATATCATTAACTGCTGATTGTACACCATTTCTATAAAATTGAAAAACAATCAAGCACACTGACATTCATACAATAATGGCATAACTATACATGTACATTGTGAAGCAGTCAGGACAGTGTTCCATGAAACTTGAGAGTACTTCTCTCATTTCTCCTGAGGTCATTTTACTGATTTTGATGTCTATATAAATGTATCAAACTAGGATTCAATATCTATTACAACATATAAACAGCAGTGCCTTTAATTCTAGGATTATTCGGGCTTTTAAAAGACACTGATTTAGGCCACCAGTTTGGCCTGTTAATGTCATTTCCCCAAAATCCTCTTTTCCCTGTTTAAAATTTAAAGCGTAATGGCACCAACATATTATTGTAGTTCTGACCTTCTGGGTTACATATTTTTGGCAAAACCTTGCAGAGTGTATCCTTGCGCCAATCACTTGGATTGGCAGAAAAAAGATCAATTTTTTTCTTCTCTTCTGCTGCTTCAAGTACCAAAACTGTAAATATTTTCTGATATAAATGCTCATATTTATCTTACATTCACTAGTTTCTTGTTGAACCAAGACTTTGGAGACTTCTAAGTTATGATGAATGGAAAATCATGAATTCACAATCAGCAAACCAGAGTTTTTACCTGGGACAGATCGACCATATGCTGCCTCATAAAATTTATTTTGTACTTCTTTATCCTTTACAAATTGTTCCATGTGTTTTGGCACTGAAGTCATAAAAGCACAGGAGTATATAAGAAGGAGGTTTACAGACATACTGATATGTATTTACCAACATATACAATAGCATCCCTTTGACCACGCTTACGATCCAAATACAATATTGCAAAACTAGGCTCATTAGGTTTAGTCTTGTCTACCCACTTTTGAGCCTACAATTCATACACACAATTAATCGACCTCAAACAATTATAAGAAAACTCTCATACCCTGAGTTTTAAGGATCTCCAGTTTCTGATGTTAGCTCTACTACTGATCATTTTGAAGAAACCAAACCTTTTTAATTATATATAAACTTAATGAGTAATAAAATTAATAAGAAATGCATATTGAAAAAGATGTAATCACAGATACATAATTATAGTGGCTACATAAATCTGAAACAATGTTCATAAAAATCTGTCAGTCCATTTTCTACTGCAGTGTTGTTTTGAAATACCAAACCTAAAATTGAAGTAAGGATAAAAGGTCTTTGTACACTAAAATTAAACCAATACTGTTTCGTAGTTCTACAAAACCACATGTCAACTAGAACACTATGCACTCATAAAGTTAACATTTATATGCATAAAAATCAACTAAGAGTGTTATAGTAGGAACAATTTAGGTAATAACACATTGAAGAAATTACTAAAGTGTCATTAATTTTAATGCTTCAAACAATAAAATTGTTATTGGCAATACTGTTAGTCCTCTTGAGCTTGTAGAATACTACAATTAAAAACATAAAATCATAATTATTATACCCTATACTAAAACTAAAAGAAATCTGAGACAGCTAGTAAAATGATAACTAAAACTAAAACAGATTTTGATACTAATACAATTATCACGCAGCTCAGCTTCCAACTGTAGAAAGTTTCTTCCAAAATTCTACGAAACACTAAATACCTGGATTGCATATACAAAATATATATAATATAATATAAATAATATACTATTATAATTATCATACAATGTATACTATTCCATGTGGTACTTAGTCCATTGATTTAATTGCAGTAGAATCAACTATAATATTTCTTCTGCAGGATTGGTTTGCAATAAATAAGAACAAAAGAGAATAGAGTTGTAATACTGAGACGCCATGTGCTTACATTGAATACTAACATGAAATAAAATTCAATTTCATTTGTCATAATTGAAGAAATAACTAGACTGATATTAATTTTCAATTGGTTACAATTAATAACTTCAATTAAGAACAGAACAGAACAGGGTCTTTACACCAGATTCTAATTATACGACCTGACAAAACTTTCTATTACAAATATAGGAAATTAAATTCAAATATCTTTGCGACTGTGAATGAAACATCACTAGAATGATGTGAAATGATGAAGGGTGGGAAACAATAACTTTGATTAAGGACACAAAAGAATAGGGTCGTTATACCAGATTCTAATTATACGACCTGACAAAACTTTTTTTACAAATATAGGAAATTAAATTCAAATTTCTTTGCGACTGTGAATGAAACATCACTAGAATTATGTGAAATGATGAAGGGTGGGAATCAATAACTTTGAATTAATGAATACAAAAGAATAGGGTCGTTATACCAGATTCTATTTATACGACCCAACGCAAATTCTATTACATTTGTTAACAATACAGGAAATTAAATTCAAATTGCTTTATGATTGTGAATAAAGCATTACTAGAATGATATTAATTTCAATAGGTTACAATCAATAACTTGTAGTAAGAACAGAATAGAACAGGGTCATTACACCAGATTCTAATTATACGACCCGACACAAATTCTATTACAAATATAGGAAATTAAATTCAAATTTCTTTGTGAGTGTGAATGAAACATCACTAGAATTATGTGAAATGATGAAGGGTGGGAATCAATAACTTTGAAGTAATGAATACAAAAGAATAGGGTCGTTATACCAGATTCTAATTATACGACCCAACGCAAATTCTATTACATTTGTTAACAATACAGGAAATTAAATTCAAATTGCTTTATGATTGTGAATAAAGCATTACTAGAATGATATTAATTTCAATAGGTTACAATCAATAACTTGTAGTAAGAACAGAACAGAACAGGGTCATTACACCAGATTCTAATTATACGACCCAGCAAAACTTTGGTGGGAATCAATAACTTTGAATTAATGAACACAAAAGAATAGGGTCGTTATACCAAAAGCTCATTGTTCGACCCAACTTTGTATTATACCTAGCTGTTAACAACATTGAAAATTAATTTCAAATTTGTTTGTGATACTGAATAATACATCACTAGATTAATATTAATTTTCAATTGGTTACAATCAATAACTTGTAGTAAGAACAGAACAGAACAGGGTCATTACACCAGATTCTAATTATACGACCCGACAAAACTTTCTATTACAAAAATAGGAAAATAAATTCAAATTTCTTTGCGACTGTGAATAAAACATCACTAGAATGATGTGAAATGATGAAGGGTGGGAATCCATAACTTTGAATTAATGAACACAAAAGAATAGGGTTGTTATACCAAAACCTCATTGTTCGACCCAACTTTGTAGTATAGCTGTTAACAATATTGAAAATTAATTTCAAATTTCTTTGTGATAGTGAATAAAGCATTACTACAATGATATTAATTTCAATAGGTTACAATCAATAACTTGTAGTAAGAACAGAACAGAACAGGGTCATTACACCAGATTCTAATTATACGACCCGACACAAATTCTATTACAAATATAGGAAATTAAATTCAAATATGTTTGCGAGTGTGAATGAAACATCACTAGAATGATGTGAAATGATGAAGGGTGGGAATCAATAACTTTGAATTAATGAATACAAAAGAATAGGGTCGTTATACCAGATTCTAATTATACGACCCAACGCAAATTCTATTACATTTGTTAACAATACAGGAAATTAAATTCAAATTGCTTTATGATTGTGAATAAAGCATTACTAGAATGATATTAATTTCAATAGGTTACAATCAATAACTTGTAGTAAGAACAGAACAGAACAGGGTCATTACACCAGATTCTAATTATACGACCCAGCAAAACTTTGGTGGGAATCAATAACTTTGAATTAATCAACACAAAAGAATAGGGTCGTTATACCAGATTCTAATTATACGACCCAACGCAAATTCTATTACATTTGTTAACAATACAGGAAATTAAATTCAAATTGCTTTATGATTGTGAATAAAGCATTACTAGAATGATATTAATTTCAATAGGTTACAATCAATAACTTGTAGTAAGAACAGAACAGAACAGAACAGGGTCATTACACCAGATTCTAATTATACGACCCAGCAAAACTTTGGTGGGAATCAATAACTTTGAATTAATCAACACAAAAGAATAGGGTCGTTATACCAGATTCTAATTATACGACCCAACGCAAATTCTATTACATTTGTTAACAATACAGGAAATTAAATTCAAATTGCTTTATGATTGTGAATAAAGCATTACTAGAATGATATTAATTTCAATAGGTTACAATCAATAACTTGTAGTAAGAACAGAATAGAACAGGGTCATTACACCAGATTCTAATTATACGACCCGACACAAATTCTATTACAAATATAGGAAATTAAATTCAAATTTCTTTGTGAGTGTGAATGAAACATCACTAGAATTATGTGAAATGATGAAGGGTGGGAATCAATAACTTTGAATTAATGAATACAAAAGAATAGGGTCGTTATACCAGATTCTAATTATACGACCCAACACAAATTCTATTACATTTGTTAACAATACAGGAAATTAAATTCAAATTGCTTTATGATTGTGAATAAAGCATTACTAGAATGATATTAATTTCAATAGGTTACAATCAATAACTTGTAGTAAGAACAGAACAGAACAGGGTCATTACACCAGATTCTAATTATACGACCCAGCAAAACTTTGGTGGGAATCAATAACTTTGAATTAATGAACACAAAAGAATAGGGTCGTTATACCAAAAGCTCATTGTTCGACCCAACTTTGTATTATACCTAGCTGTTAACAACATTGAAAATTAATTTCAAATTTGTTTGTGATACTGAATAATACATCACTAGATTAATATTAATTTTCAATTGGTTACAATCAATAACTTGTAGTAAGAACAGAACAGAACAGGGTCATTACACCAGATTCTAATTATACGACCCGACAAAACTTTCTATTACAAAAATAGGAAATTAAATTCAAATTTTTTTGCGACTGTGAATAAAACATCACTAGAATGATGTGAAATGATGAAGGGTGGGAATCCATAACTTTGAATTAATGAACACAAAAGAATAGGGTCGTTATACCAAAACCTCATTGTTCGACCCAACTTTGTAGTATAGCTGTTAACAATATTGAAAATTAATTTCAAATTTCTTTGTGATAGTGAATAAAGCATTACTACAATGATATTAATTTCAATAGGTTACAATCAATAACTTGTAGTAAGAACAGAACAGAACAGGGTCATTACACCAGATTCTAATTATACGACCCGACACAAATTCTATTACAAATATAGGAAATTAAATTCAAATATGTTTGCGAGTGTGAATGAAACATCACTAGAATTATGTGAAATGATGAAGGGTGGGAATCAATAACTTAGAACAGAACAGAATAGGGTCGTTATTCCAGAATCTGACTGTTCGACCCAACTTTGTAATACACTTGTTAACTATATTGATTTCAATGGATTAATTAAGAACACAATAGAACAGGGTCATTATAGAAGAATCTGATTATATAACACAACTGTACATTATTACATTTGTCAGCAACATAGGGAATTAACAGAAGGTTGTTATAATTGCAATCACGAAATATATTTTGAATTGCTGTTGTTATCCATATAATTATATATTAGAATACAACAGTGTAATCATGTGACCTACATTCTTCTCTTAAGACTGGTGAAGGATGCAGCTACCAACCACAATCATCAACCAGATTACGAACTCCACACAATTGTACTACTTTTAATATTTCGAACTAAATTCGAAGGTAATGCCGTAATGGTATCGATCGAGTATTTAGAACGGGGGTCATTGATTCCGGTCCTTGTCCAAGTTTTGGCAATCGTAATACCTGGACTCAGGGAGACTCGTGGAGACTCACGAGTTTCATGGAGACTACTGGTGACCCATGAGACTCATAGAAACTGCTGGAGACTCATGAGACTCATCGAGCCTAATGGAGACTCATGAGACTCAGGGACACTATTGGGGTCTAATGAGACTCAGAGACAGCTGGGGACTCATGAAACTCAGAAAAACTACCGTGGACTCATGATACTCATGAGAATCATAGAGACTGATGGGGACTCCAGAGACTCAGGGAGACCAAGGGAGACTCATAAGACTCAGAGAAACTACTGGGGACTCGCGAGACTCATGAGGCTCAAAGAGACTTCTGGGGACTTATGACACTCAGACTACTGTGGAACCTGAGACCTACGAGAATCATCAGTCCACAGTAGTCTCTGAGTCTCATGAGTCTCCATTAGAATCCCTGAGTCTGATGATTCCCCATGGGTCTCTGATTCTCATGAGTATAATCAGTACACAGTTGTCTTTCTGAGTCTCATGAGTCCCCAGCTGTCTATGAGTCTTATTAGTCCCCAGTAATATCCCTGAGTCTCATGAGTCCCCATGAGTCTCTACGATTCTCATGAGTTGCTTGAGTCCACAGTAGTCTTTCAGAGTCTCATGAGTCCCTAGTAGTCTCTTGAATCTCATGAGTCCCCTGTAGTCTCTCTGAGTCTCATGAGTCTCCATTAGTCTCACTGAGTCCAATGAGTCCCCAGTAGTCTCCCAGAGTCTCATGAGTCTCCATTAGTCTACCTGACTCTCATGAGTCCACAGTAGTCTCTTTGAGCCTCATGAGTCCCCAGCAGTCTTCATGAGTCTCATGAGTCCCCACTCATGAGACTTACAGTGACTACTGTGGACTCATGAGACTCAGGTAGACTAACGAAGACTCATGAGACTCTGGGAGACTACTGGGGAGACATGAGATTCCGGCTTACTAATGGAGACAGATGAGACTCCGGGAAACTACTTAGGACTCATGAAACTCTGGATAGTAATAAAGACTGAAAGGGATTCGTGAGACTCAGAAAGACTACTGTGGATTCATGAGACTCAGGAAGACTGCCGGGGACTCAATAGGCTAAAAGAGACTACTGTGGACTCATGAGACTCTGGTAGACTAATGGAGACTCATGAGCCTCAGGGAGACTACTGGAGACTCATGAGACTCAGGTAGACAAATGGAGACTCTTGAGACTCAGTGACTACTGGGGACTCATGAGAATCATAGAGAATCACGAAGACTCGTGAGACTCTGGGAGACTATCGTACAGTATTCTCTTTGAGTCTCATGAGTCTCCAGTAGTCTCCCTGAGTCTCATAAGTCTCCAATAGTCTCCATGAGATTCATGATTCCCCATGAGTCTATGATTCTCATGAGTATCATGAGTCCACAGTAGTTTTCTGAGTCTCATGAGTCCCCAGCTGTCTCTATGACTCTCATTAGTCCCCAGTAGTGTACCTGAGTCTCATGAGTTTCCATTAGTCTCGCTGAGTCTCATGAGTCTCTAATAGTCTCCCTGAGACTCATGAGTTTCCATTAGTCTATCTGGGTATCATGAGTCACTAGTAATGCCAATGAGACTCATGACTCCCCTGGAGTCTCCCAGAGTGTCATGAGTCTCCATTATTCCACGTGAGTCTCATGAAACTAGTAGAGACTACTGTGGACTTTTGAGACTCATGAGACTAATAGAGACTCTTAGTGACTCATGAGACTCAGGTAAACAAATGGGGACTTATGAGACTCAGGGAGACTCATAGAGACTGCTAGGGACTCAGACTACTCAGAGACTCAGAAAAACTACTGTGGACACAACAGACTCATGAGAATCATAGAGACTCATGAGGACTCATGAGACTCAGGTAGACTATTGGAGACTCATGAGACTCAGAGACTACTGGGGAGTCATGAGACTCCGGGTGACAAATGGAGACTCATGAGACTCAAGGAGACTACTGGGAACTCATGAGAATCAGGGACACCTCTGGGGATTAATCAAACTTCTAGAGACAGCTGGGGACTCATGAGACTCAGAAAGACTACTTTGGACTCATGATACTCATGACAATCATAGAGACTCAAGGGGAATCATGAGACTCGGGGAGACTATTGGAGACTCATGAGACTCAGAGACTACTGGGGAGTCATGAGACTCCGGGTGACAAATGGAGACTCATGAGACTCAAGGAGACTACTGGGGACTCATGAGAATCAGGGAGACTATTTAGTACTCATGAGACTCGGGATAGTAATAAAGACTAAAGGGGATTCATTAGTCAGAAAGACTACAGTGGACTCATGAGACTCATTAGCCTCAGAAACTCATTGGGACTCATGAGACTCATGGATACTGCTGGAGACACATAATCCACAAAATATACTGTGGACTCATTAGACTCATGAGAATAGACTCGAGGACTCATGAGACTCAGGGAGACTAATGGAGACTAATGGAGACTCTTGAGGCTCAGAGAGATTGTTGGGATTCATGAGACTCAGAAAGACTACTGTGGACTCTGGAGACTCATAGAGACTGCTGGGGAGTCATGAATCTCAGAGAGACTACTGGAAACTCATGAGACTCATGAAGACTGCTGGGGACTCCTGAGGCTCAAAGAGACTACTGTGGACTCATGAGACTTCGTTAGATTAATGGAGACTCATGAGACTCAGGGAGACTACTGGGGGCTCATGAGTCTTCCTTAGTCTCCCTGAGTCTCTGGATTCCCCATCAGTCTCTATGATTCTCATGAGTATCATGAGTCCACAGTAATCTTTCTGAGTTTCTGAGACTCATGAAGACTGCTGGGGACTCATGAGGCTCAAAGAGTCTACTGTGGACTCATGAGACTCCGGGAGACTACTGGGGATTAATGAAACTCAAAGACTACTGGAGACTCATGAGCCTCATAGAGACTACTGGGGAGTCATGAGACTCCGGGTGACAAATGGAGACTCATGATACTCAAGGAGACTACTGGGGACTCATGAGAATCAGGGAGACTATTTAGTACTCATGAGTCTCTGGATAGTAATAAAGACTAAAGGGGATTCATGAGTCAGAAAGACTATAGTGGACTCGAGACTCAATAGCCTCAGAAACTCATTGGGACTCATGAGACTCATGCATACGGCTGGAGACCCATAATCCACAAAATCTACTGTGGACTCATTAGACTCATGAGAATAGACTCATGAGGACTCATGAGACTCAGGGAGACTAAGGGAGACTCTTGAGACTCAGTGAGACTACTGGGGACTGATGAGACTCAGCGAGACTGACGGAGACTCATGAGTCTCAGAAAGAATACTTGGGACTCACGAGACTCATGAGAATCATAGAGACTGCTGGGGACTCATGAGACTCAGAAAGAGTACTGCGGACTCTTGAGACTCATAGAGACTGCTGGGGAGTCATGAGACTCATAGAATCTACTGGGGATTCACAAGACGCATAGAGACTTCTCTAGACTCATGAGACTCAGGTAGCGTAACCTCAGACTCCAGAGACTCAGGGAAACTACTGGGGAATCATCAGACTCATGACACTAATAAAGACTAAAGGGGACTCATGGGACTCAGACTACTGTGGACTCTTGAGACTCATGAGAATCAGAGACTCATGGGGACTCATGAGACTCAGGTAGACTAACGAAGACTCATGAGACTCTGGGAGACTACTGGGGAGACATGAGATTCCGGCTTACTAATGGAGACAGATGAGACTCCGGGAAACTACTTAGGACTCATGAAACTCTGGATAGTAATAAAGACTGAAAGGGATTCGTGAGACTCAGAAAGACTACTGTGGATTCATGAGACTCAGGAAGACTGCCGGGGACTCAATAGGCTAAAAGAGACTACTGTGGACTCATGAGACTCTGGTAGACTAATGGAGACTCATGAGCCTCAGGGAGACTACTGGAGACTCATGAGACTCAGGTAGACAAATGGAGACTCTTGAGACTCAGTGACTACTGGGGACTCATGAGAATCATAGAGAATCACGAAGACTCGTGAGACTCTGGGAGACTATCGTACAGTATTCTCTTTGAGTCTCATGAGTCTCCAGTAGTCTCCCTGAGTCTCATAAGTCTCCAATAGTCTCCATGAGATTCATGATTCCCCATGAGTCTATGATTCTCATGAGTATCATGAGTCCACAGTAGTTTTCTGAGTCTCATGAGTCCCCAGCTGTCTCTATGACTCTCATTAGTCCCCAGTAGTGTACCTGAGTCTCATGAGTTTCCATTAGTCTCGCTGAGTCTCATGAGTCTCTAATAGTCTCCCTGAGACTCATGAGTTTCCATTAGTCTATCTGGGTATCATGAGTCACTAGTAATGCCAATGAGACTCATGACTCCCCTGGAGTCTCCCTGAGTGTCATGAGTCTCCATTATTCCACGTGAGTCTCATGAAACTAGTAGAGACTACTGTGGACTTTTGAGACTCATGAGACTAATAGAGACTCTTAGTGACTCATGAGACTCAGGTAAACAAATGGGGACTTATGAGACTCAGGGAGACTCATAGAGACTGCTAGGGACTCAGACTACTCAGAGACTCAGAAAAACTACTGTGGACACAACAGACTCATGAGAATCATAGAGACTCATGAGGACTCATGAGACTCAGGTAGACTATTGGAGACTCATGAGACTCAGAGACTACTGGGGAGTCATGAGACTCCGGGTGACAAATGGAGACTCATGAGACTCAAGGAGACTACTGGGAACTCATGAGAATCAGGGACACCTCTGGGGATTAATCAAACTTCTAGAGACAGCTGGGGACTCATGAGACTCAGAAAGACTACTTTGGACTCATGATACTCATGACAATCATAGAGACTCAAGGGGAATCATGAGACTCGGGGAGACTATTGGAGACTCATGAGACTCAGAGACTACTGGGGAGTCATGAGACTCCGGGTGACAAATGGAGACTCATGAGACTCAAGGAGACTACTGGGAACTCATGAGAATCAGGGAGACTATTTAGTACTCATGAGACTCGGGATAGTAATAAAGACTAAAGGGGATTCATTAGTCAGAAAGACTACAGTGGACTCATGAGACTCATTAGCCTCAGAAACTCATTGGGACTCATGAGACTCATGGATACTGCTGGAGACACATAATCCACAAAATATACTGTGGACTCATTAGACTCATGAGAATAGACTCGAGGACTCATGAGACTCAGGGAGACTAATGGAGACTAATGGAGACTCTTGAGGCTCAGAGAGATTGTTGGGATTCATGAGACTCAGAAAGACTACTGTGGACTCTGGAGACTCATAGAGACTGCTGGGGAGTCATGAATCTCAGAGAGACTACTGGAAACTCATGAGACTCATGAAGACTGCTGGGGACTCCTGAGGCTCAAAGAGACTACTGTGGACTCATGAGACTTCGTTAGACTAATGGAGACTCATGAGACTCAGGGAGACTACTGGGGGCTCATGAGTCTTCCTTAGTCTCCCTGAGTCTCTGGATTCCCCATCAGTCTCTATGATTCTCATGAGTATCATGAGTCCACAGTAGTCTTTCTGAGTTTCTGAGACTCATGAAGACTGCTGGGGACTCATGAGGCTCAAAGAGTCTACTGTGGACTCATGAGACTCCGGGAGACTACTGGGGATTAATGAAACTCAAAGACTACTGGAGACTCATGAGACTCATAGAGACTACTGGGGAGTCATGAGACTCCGGGTGACAAATGGAGACTCATGATACTCAAGGAGACTACTGGGGACTCATGAGAATCAGGGAGACTATTTAGTACTCATGAGTCTCTGGATAGTAATAAAGACTAAAGGGGATTCATGAGTCAGAAAGACTATAGTGGACTCGAGACTCAATAGCCTCAGAAACTCATTGGGACTCATGAGACTCATGCATACGGCTGGAGACCCATAATCCACAAAATCTACTGTGGACTCATTAGACTCATGAGAATAGACTCATGAGGACTCATGAGACTCAGGGAGACTAAGGGAGACTCTTGAGACTCAGTGAGACTACTGGGGACTGATGAGACTCAGCGAGACTGACGGAGACTCATGAGTCTCAGAAAGAATACTTGGGACTCACGAGACTCATGAGAATCATAGAGACTGCTGGGGACTCATGAGACTCAGAAAGAGTACTGCGGACTCTTGAGACTCATAGAGACTGCTGGGGAGTCATGAGACTCATAGAATCTACTGGGGATTCACAAGACGCATAGAGACTTCTCTAGACTCATGAGACTCAGGTAGCGTAACCTCAGACTCCAGAGACTCAGGGAAACTACTGGGGAATCATCAGACTCATGACACTAATAAAGACTAAAGGGGACTCATGGGACTCGAACTACTGTGGACTCTTGAGACTCATGAGAATCAGAGACTCATGGGGACTCATGAGACTCAGGGAGTCTACTGGGTACTCATGAGAATCATGAGACCCCTAGAGACTTCTGGGGTCTGATGAGACTCAGACTACTGTGGACTCATGAGACTCAGAGACTGCTGGGGACTTATGAGACTCAGTACTGGAGTGTCATGAGACTCAGGGAGACTATCTGGGACTCATGAGACTCTGCGAGACTAATGGAGACTTATGAGACTCAGAGATTACTGTGGACTGATGATTCTCATAGGTCTCAGTGTCCACAGTAGTCTGAGTGTCATAAGTCCCCAGAAGTCTCTTTGAGCCTCATGAGTCTCGCGAGTCCCCAGTAGTTTCTCTGAGTCTCATGAGTTTCCCTTAGTCTTCCTGAGTCTGATGATTCGCAATGGGTCTCTGATTCTCATGAGTATAATCAGTACACAGTTGTCTTTCTGAGTTGCATGAGTCCCCAACTATCTCTGAGTCTCATTAGACCCCAATAGTGTCCCTGAGTCTCATGAGTCTCCATTAGGCTCGATGAGTCTCTTGAGTTTCCAGCAGTCTTTATGAGTCTCATGGGTCACCAGTAGTCTCCATGAAACTCGTAGAGAATCATGAGACTCAGGGAGACTAATGGAGACTCATGAGACTCAGGGAGACTACTGGGGAGACATGAGACTCTGGGTAACAAATGGAGACTCATGAGACTCAGGGAGACTATTTAGGATTCATGGGACTCTGGATAATAATAAAGACTAAAGGGGATTCATGAGACTCAGAAAGACTACTGTGGACTCTTGAGACTCATAGAGACTGCTGGGGAGTCATGAGACTCATGAAAACTGCTGGGGACTCATGAGGCTCAGGTAGACTAATGGAGACTCTTGAGACTCATGAGAATCATAGAGAATCACGAAGACTCGTGAGACTCTGGGAGACTATTGTACAGTATACTCTTTGAGTATCATGAGTCCCCAGTAGTCACTGAGTCTCAAGAGTCCCCAGCAGTCTCTAAGAGTATCATGAGTCTCCAGTAGTCTCCCTGGTTATCATAAGTCTCCAATAGTCTCCCTGAGATTCATGATACCCCACGAGGCTATGATTCTCATGAGTATCATGAATCCACAGTAGTTTTCTGAGTCTCATGAGTCCCCAGCAATCTCCATGAGTCTCATTAGTCCCCAGTAGTGTACCTGAGTCTCATGAGTCTCCATTAGTCTCGCTGAGTTTCATGAGTCCCAAATAGTCTCCCTGAGGCTCATGAGTTTCCATTAGTCATTCTGGGTATCATGAGTCACTAGTAAAGTCAATGAGACTCATTTCTCCTCAGGAGTCTCCCTGAGTGTCATGATTATCCATTAGTCTCCCTGAGTCTCGAGTTCCAATGAGTCTGTGATATTCATGAGTCTCATGAGTCCACACTAGTCTTTCTGAGTCTCATGAGTACCCAGTAGTTTCTGAGACTCATGAGTCTCCATTTGTCTCCCTGAGTCTCATGAGTCCCAATGAGTTTATGATTCTAATGAGTCCACAGTAGTCTGAGTCTCATGAGTGCCTAGAATTTTTTATGAGTCTCATGTGTCTCCTGAGTCTCCAGTAGTCTCCCTGAGACTCATGAGTTTCCATTATTCTCCCTAAGTCTCATGAGCCCATACTCATGATTCCACAGTAGTCTTTCTGAGTCTCATGAGTCGCTGAGTCTCATATGTCTCCTTTAGTCTATTATTATCATGAGTCTCATTAGCCAGTGTAGTTTCCCCGAGTCTCACGTGTCTCCATTAGTCTCGCTGAGTCTCATGATTCCCTAGAAGTTTCCCTGAGTCTCATGAGTGACCATTATTCTACCTGAGTCTCATGAAACTAATACAGACTACTGTTGACTTTTGAGACTCATGACACTCATAGAGACTCTTAGGGACTCATGAGACTCAGGTAAACAAATGGGGACTTATGAGACTCAGGGAGACTCATAGAGACTTCTAGGGACTCATGAGACTCAGAAAGACTACTGTGGACACAAGAGACTCATGACAATCATAGAGACTCAAGGGGAATCATGAGACTCAGGGAGACTATTGGAGACTTTTGAGACTCATGAGAATCATAGAGACTCGTGAGGACTCATGAGACTCAGGTAGACTACTGGGATTCCTGAAAGTCATAGAGACTACTGGGGATTCAGGTAGACTAATGGAGAATCAAGAGACTCAGGCAGAATATTGGGGAATCATGAGACTCAACGAGACTATTGGAGACTCATGAGACTCAGGGACACTACTGGGTATTAATGAAACTCATAGAGACATCTGGGGACTCATGAGACTCAGAAAGACTACTTCGGACTCATGATACTCATGACAATCATAGAGACTCAAGGGGAATCATGAGACTCAGGGAGACTATTGGAGACTTTTGAGACTCAGGAAGACTACTGGAGACTCGTGAGGCTCATAGAGACTGCTGGGGACTCATGAGACTCATAGACTACTGGGGACACAGGAGACTCATAGAGACTGCTGGGGACTCATGAGAGTCAAAGAGACTACTGTGGACTCACGAGACTCAGGTAGACTAATGGAGACTCATGAGACTCAGGGAGACTACTTAGAACTCATGAGACTCTTGATACTAATAAAGAGTAAAGGGGACTCTGGGGACTCATTAGACTCAAAAGACTACTGTGACTCATTAGACTCATACAGACTGCTGGGGACTCATGAGAGTCAAGGAGACTACTGTGGACTCATGGGACTCCGATAGACTAATGGAGACTCATTAAACTCAGGGAGACTCAGGGAGACTCAGGGAGACCCATAGAGACTGCTAGGGACTCATGAGACTCAGAAAGACAGCTGGGGACTCATGAGATTCAGAAAGACAACTGTGTACTGATTATACTCATGAGCATCATAGTGACCCATGGGGAATCATCAGACTCAGGGAGACTAATGGAGACTCATGAGAGTCAGAGACTACTGTGGACTGTTGATTCTCATAGGTCTCAGTGTCCACAGTAGTCTGAGTCTCATAAGTCCCCAGAAGTCTCTATGAGTCTCATGAGTCTCGTGAGTCTTCCTTAGTCTCCCTGAGTCTCATGAATTCCCAGCAGTCTCTCTGAGCTTGATGAGTCTCCATTAGTCTCCCTGAGACTCTTGGGGAATCATGAAACTCAGGGAGACTTATGGAGACTCATGAGGCTCAGAGAGATTGCTGGGGAATCATGAGACTCAGAAAGACTACTGTGGACTGTTGAGACTCATAGAGACTGCTGGGGAGTCATGAAACTCAGAGACTACTGGGGACTCATGAAACTCATGAAGACTGCTGGGGACTCATGAGGCTCAAAGAGACTACTGTGGACTCATAAGACTCAGGTAGACCAATGGTGACTCATGAGACTCAAGGAGACTACTGGGGACTGATGAGACTCAGCGAGACTAATGGAGACTCCTGAGACTCAAGAGACTGCTAGGGACTCATGAGACTCTGAAAGACTACTGTGGACTCAAGTGACTCATGAGAATCGGAAAGACTCATGGGGACTCATGACACTCAGGTGGATTCCTGGGGACTCATGAGACTCATAGAGACTACGGAGACTCATGAGACTCAGGGATATTACTGGGAATAAATAAGACTCAGAGACAGCTGGAGACTCCTGAGACTCAGGGAGA
This sequence comes from Petrosia ficiformis, assembly GCA_947044365.1. Lineage (NCBI taxonomy): Eukaryota > Metazoa > Porifera > Demospongiae > Haplosclerida > Petrosiidae > Petrosia > Petrosia ficiformis. The sequence goes on from OX345638.1 coordinate 3,342,924, forward strand.
CTATTTAGTACTCATGAGACTCTGGATAGTAATAAAGACTAAAAGGGAGTCATGAGACTCATAGAGACTACTGTGGACTCATGAGACTCATTAGACTCAAACTCATAGGGACTCATGAGACTCAGATACTTCTGGGGACTGATGAGACACAAAATCTACTGTGGACTCATTAGACTCATGAGAATCATAGACTCATGAGGACCTCATGAGACTCAGGGAGACTAATGGAGACTCATGAGTCTCAGGGAGACTACGGGGGACTGATGAGACTCAGCGAGACTAACGGAGACTCATGAGTATCAGAATGAATACTTGGGACTCACGAGACTCATGAGAGTCATAGAGACTACAGAGACTCATGAGACTCAGGGATATTACTGGGAATAAATAAGACTCAAAGAGACAGCTGGGGACTCATGAGACTCAGGGAGACTATTTAGTACTTATGAGACTCTGGATAGTAATAAAGACTAAAAGGGAGTCATGAGACTCATAGAGACTACTGGGGCTCATGAGACTTATGGAGACTGCTGGGGACTCATGAGGCTCAAAGAGACTACTATGGACTCATGAGACTCAGGTAGACTAATGGAGACTCATGAGACTCAGGGAGACTACTGGGGAGACAGGAGACTCCAGGTGACTAATGGAGACTGATGAGACTCAGGGAGACTATTTAGGACTCATGAGACTCTGGATAGTAATGAAGACTACAGGGGATTCATGAGACTCAGAAAGACTACTGTGGACTCATGAGACTCACCGAGACTAATGGAGATTCATGAGACTCAGAGAGACTACTTGGGACTCATGAGACTCATGACAATCAAAGAGACTCATGGGGACTCGTGAGACTCTGGGGGACTACTGTTCAGTAGTCTTTTTGAATCTCATGAGTCCCCCACTTTCTCTGAGTCTCACGATTCCCGAGTAGTCTCCCTGAGTCTCATGAATTTCCATTAGTTTCCCTGAGTCTCACGAGTTCACATGAGTCTCTATGATTGTCATGAGTCTCATGAGTCCCAAGTAGTCTCCCCGAGAATCATGAATCTCCATTAGTCTACGTGTGTCTCATGAGTCTCCAGTAGTCTCTGATTCTCATGAATCCCCAGCAGTCTCTATGAGTCTCATGATAACCCAGTAGTCTCTCTGAGTCTGATGAGTGTCCACTCGTCTCTTAGAGTCTCATGAGACCCCATGAGTCTCTATGATTCTCATGAGTCTCATGTGTCCGCAGTAGTCTGAGTCTCATGAGTACCAAATAGTCTCTCTGAGTCTCATGAGTCTCCATTAGTCTCCCTGAGTCTCATGAGACCAATTGAGTCTATGATTCTCATAAGTCCCCAGTAGTCTGAGTCTCATGAGTTTCCCGATTCCTCAGTAATCTCCCTGAGTCTCATGAGTCTCCATTAGTCCCCCTGAGTTTCCTGAGTCCCTACTGTTGATTCCACAGCAGTTTTTCTGAGTCTCATGAGTCTAGGAGTCTCATGAGTCCCCTTTAGTCTTTATTTGTATCGTGAGTCTCATGAGCCCAAATAATCTCCCTGAGTCTCATGAGTCTCCATTATTCTCGCTGAGTCATGATTCCCCAGTAGTTCCCCTGAGTCTCTTGAGTCTCCATTAGTCTACCCGAGTCTCATGAAGCTAATAAAGACTACTGTGGACTCATGAGACTCATGAGACTCATAGAGACTGCTGGGGACTCATGAGACTCCGAAAGACTACTGTGGACTCTGAGACTCTGGTAGACTAATGGAGACTCATGAAACTCAGGGAGACTGCTGGAGACTTACGAGACTCTGGGAGACTGCTGGGGTCAGATGAGACTCAGAAAGACTACTGTGGACTCATGATACTCATGCGAATCATAGAGACTCATGGGGAATCATGAGACTCAGGGAGACTATTGGAGACTCATGAGACTCATAGAGACTAATGGGGACTAATGAGACTCAGACTACGGTGGACTCATGAGGCCTATGAGAATCATAAACTCATGGGGACTCATAATTCCACAGTAGTCTTTCTGAGTCTCATGAGTCTCTCTGAGTAGCATGAGTCCCCTTTAGTCTTCTTTAGTATCATGAATCTCATGAGTCCCAAGTAGACTTTATTAGTATCATGAGTTTCATGAGCCCCGAGAAGTCTCCCTGAGTCTCAGGAGTCTCCAGTACTGTCTTTGAGTCTCATGAGTCCCCAGCTGTTTCTATGAGTCTCATGAGTCTCCATTAGTCTCGCGGAGTCTCAAGAGTCCCCATGAGTCTCTATAATTCACATGAGTCTCATGAGTCTCCACTAGTCTCCTGGAGTCTTATGAGTCCCCATGAGACTCTATGATTCTCATGAGTCTCCTCAGTCCACAGTAGTCTGAGTCTCATGAGTCCCCAGAAGTCTCTATGAGTCTCATGAGTCTCAGGATTCCCCAGTAGTCTCCTTGAGTCTCATGAGTCTCTATTTGTCTCCCTGAGTCTCATGAGTCCCTACTCATGATTTCACCGTAGTCTTTCTGAGTATCATGAGTCTCTGAGTCTCATGAGTCCCCTTTAGTCTTTATTAGTATCATGAGTCTCATGAGCCCAAGTAGTCTCTCTGAGTCTAATGAGACTCCATTAGTCTCGCTGAGACTCATGTTTCCCCAGTAGCTTCCCTGAGTCTCTTGAGTGTGCATTATTCTACCTGAGTTTCAGCAAACTAATGAAGACTAATGTGGACTCATGAGACTTATCAGACTCAGAGACTGCAGGATACTCATGAGACTCAGAAAGACTGCTGTGGACTCATGAAAGTCATGAGTATCACAGAGACTCATGGGGACTCATGAGACACAGGGACTGTAATGGAGACTCATGAGACTCAGGGTTACTACAGGGGACTGATGAGACTCAGAGACTGCTAGGGACACATGAGACTCAGAGAGACTAATGGAGACTCATGAGACTCAGGGAGACTATATGGGACTCATAAGATTCAGCGAGCCTAATGGAGACTCATGAAACTCATTGACACTACTGGGGACTAATGAGACTCATAGAGACAGTTTGGGACTCATTAGACTCAGAAAGACTCTTGTTGACTCATGATACTCATGAGAATAATAGGACTCATGTGGAATCATGAGACTCTAGGAGACTAATGGAGACTCATGAGGCTCAGAGAGACTGCTGGGGATTCATGAGACTCAGAAAGACTACTGTGGACTCTGAGACTCTGGTAGACTAATGGAGACTCATGACACTCAGGGAGACTGCTGGGGACTCATGAGACTCAGCATGCATATTGGAGACTCTTCAGACTCAAGACACTATTGGGGACTAATGAGGCTCAGAGACACCTGGGGACTCATGAGACTCAGAAAGACTACTGTGGACTCATGATAATCATGAGAATCATAGAGACTCATGGGAAATCATGAGACTCAGGGAGACTAATGGAGTCTCATGAGACTCAGAAAGACTATTGGGGACTCATGATTCAACAGTAGTCTTTCTGGGTCATGAATTTCTCTGAGTCTCATGAGTCTCCTTTAGTCTTTATTAGTATCTTTAGTCTCATGAGTCCCAAGTAGACTACCTGAGTCTCATGAGTCTCCATTAGTTTCCCTAAGTCTCCTGAGTCCTCATGAGTCTATGATTCTCATGAGTCTCATGAGTGCACAGTATTTATTCTAAGTGTCATCAGTCTCCCGCAGTCCCCTGAGTCTCATGAGTCTATATGAGTCTCTGAGTCTGATGAGTTTCATGAGTCCACAGTAGTTTTTCTGAGTCTCATGAGTCTCCATTCGTCTACCTGAGTCTCATAAGTCCACAGTAGTCTCTTTGAGTCACCTGAGTCCCCAGCAGTCTCTCTGAACCACAAGAGTCCCCAGAAGTCTCCCTGAGTCTGATGAGTCTATATAAGTCTCTGAGTCTGATGAGTCCACAGTAGTCTCCCTGAGTCTCAAGGGTCTCCAGTAGTCTCCCTGAATTTCATGATTCCCCATAAGTCTCCATGATTTCCATGAGTATCATGAGTCCACAGTAGCCTTTCAGAGTCTCATGAGTCCTCAACAGTCTTTATTAGTCTCATGGGTAACCTGGAGTCTCCCTGAGTGTCATGAGTCTCCATTAGTCTCCCAGAGTGTCATGAGTCCCCATGAGTTCCTGTGATACTCATGAGTCTCATGAGTCCACAGTAGCCTTTCTAAGTCTCATGAGTACCCAGAAGTCTCCCTGAGTGTGATGAGTCTCCATTAGTCTACAAAAATCTTAGTCCCCATCAGTCTCTATGAGTCTCATGATTACCCTGTAGTCTCCCTGAGTCTCATGAGTCTCCATTAGTCTCCCTGAGTCTCATGAGTCCCAATGAATCTATGATCCTCATGAGTCCACAGTAGTCTGAGTCTCACGAGTCCCCAGAAGTCTCTAAGAGTCTCATGAGTCTCATGAGTCTCCCGGAGTCTCATGAGTCTCCCTGAGTCTCCCTGAGTCTAATGAGTCCCTACTCATGATTCCACAGTAGTCTTTCTGAGTCTCATGAGTCTCTTAGTCTCATGAGTCCCCTTTAGTCTTCATTAGTATCATGAGCCTCATGAGCCCACGTAGTCTCCCTGAGTCTCATGAGTCTCCATTCGTCTCGCTGAGTCACGTGATTCCCCAGTAGTTTCCGTCAGTCTCTTGAGTCTCCATTAGTCTATCTGAGTCTTAGGAAACTAATGAAGACTACTGTGGACTCATGAGACTCATGAGACTCATAGAGACTGCAGGAGACTCATGAGAATAAGGGAGACTGCTGTGGATGCATGAGACTCATGAGTATCACAGAGAATCATGGGGACTCAGGGAGACTAATGGAAACTCATGAGACTCAGAGAGATTACTGGGGACTCATGAGACTCAGCGAGACTAATGGATACTCATGTGACTCAGGGAGACTACTTGGGACTCATGAGACTTATGAGAATCATAGAGACTCATGGGGACTCCTGAAATTCCGGTAGACTACACGGGACTCATGAGACTCATAGAGACTGCTGGGGACTCATGAGGCTCAGGTAGACTAATGGAGAATCATGAGACTCAGGGAGACTATTGGGGACTCATGAGACTCATAGAAACTGTTGGGGACTCTTGAGACTCATGAGTATCACAAAGAATCATGGGGACTCAGGGAGACTAATGGAACTCATGAGACTCAGGGAGACTTTTGGGGACATTTGAGACTCAGAGAGACTACTGGGGACTCATGAGATTCATAGAGACTGCTGGGGACTCATGAGACTTTAAGAGACTACTTTGGACACATAATACTCATGAGAATCATAGAGACTCAGGGGGAATCATGAGACTCAGGGAGACTTTTGGAGACTCTTGAGACACATGGAGACTACTGGGGACTCATGAGACTCATAAAGACTGTTGGGGACTCATGAGACTAAGGTAGACTAATGGAGACTCATCAGACTCAGGGAGTCTACTGGGGAATCATGAGATTCAGGGAGACTAATGGAAACTCATGAGACTCAGGGAGACTACTTAGGACTCATGAGAATCTTCATACTAATAAACACTAAATGGGACACATTAGACTCAGAAAGACGACTGTGGACTCATGACACTAATGGGGATCAGAGACTCATGAGGACTCATTAAACTCAGGGAGACAAATGGAGACTCATGAGACTCAGGGAGACTACTGGGGACTCATGAGACTTATGAGAATCATAGAGACTCATGGGGACTCCTGAAATTCCGGTAGACTACACGGGACTCATGAGACTCATAGAGACTGCTGGGGACTCATGAGGCTCAGGTAGACTAATGGAGAATCACGAGACTCAGGGAGACTATTGGGGACTCATGAGACTCATAGAAACTGTTGGGGACTCTTGAGACTCATGAGTATCACAAAGAATCATGGGGACTCAGGGAGACTAATGGAACTCATGAGACTCAGGGAGACTTTTGGGGACTCTTGAGACTCAGAGAGACTACTGGGGACTCATGAGATTCATAGAGACTGCTGGGGACTCATGAGACTTTAAGAGACTACTTTGGACACATAATACTCATGAGAATCATAGAGACTCAGGGGGAATCATGAGACTCAGGGAGACTTTTGGAGACTCTTGAGACACATGGAGACTACTGGGGACTCATGAGACTCATAAAGACTGTTGGGGACTCATGAGACTAAGGTAGACTAATGGAGACTCATCAGACTCAGGGAGTCTACTGGGGAATCATGAGATTCAGGGAGACTAATGGAAACTCATGAGACTCAGGGAGACTACTTAGGACTCATGAGAATCTTCATACTAATAAACACTAAATGGGACTCATTAGACTCAGAAAGACGACTGTGGACTCATGACACTAATGGGGATCAGAGACTCATGAGGACTCATTAAACTCAGGGAGACAAATGGAGACTCATGAGACTCAGGGAGACTATTGGGGACTCATGGGACTCAGAAAGACTTCTTGGAACTCATGAGACTCATGAGAATCATAGACAATCACGGGGACACTTGAGACTCTGGGAAACTACTGTACAGTAGTCTCTTTGAGTCTCATGAGTCCCCAGCAGTCTCTATGAGTCTCATGAGTCCCCAGCTGTCTCTATGGGTCTGATTAGTCCCCAGTAGTGTACCTGAGTTTCATGAGTCCCCAATAGTCTCCCTGAGACTCATGAGTTTCCATTAGTCTTTCTGGGTCTCATGAGTCACTAGTAGTGTCAATGAGTCTCATGAGTCCCTTGTAGTCTCCCTTGGACTCATGAGTCTCCAATAGTCTCCCTGAGTCTCATGAGTTCCCATGATTCTTTGTGATACTCATGAGTCTCATGAGTCCACTGTAGTCTTTCTAAATCTCAGGTGTCACCAGCAGTCTCCCGGAGTCTCATGAGTCTACAGCAGTTTCTATGAGTCTCATGAGTCACCAGTAGTCTCCCTGAGTCTCATGAGTCTCCATTAGTCTCGCTGAGTCTCATGAGTGCCCAGTAGTGTCTTTGAATTTCATGAATACCCTGCAGTCTCTATGAGTCTCATGAGTACCCAGTAGTCTCTGAGTGTCATGAGTCTCCATTTGTCTCCCTGAGTCTCATGAGTCCCAATGAGTCTATGATTCTCATGAGTGCACAGTAGTCTGAGTCTCATGATTCTCTAGAATTCCTTATGAGTCTCATGAGTCTCCTGAGTCCCCAGTAGTCTCCCTGAGACTCATGAGTCTCCATTATTCTCCCTGAGTCTCATGAGTCCCTAATCATGATTCCACAGTAGTCTTTCTGAGTCTCATGAGTCTCTGAGTCTCATGAGTCCCCTTTAGTCTTTATTTGTATCATGAGTCTCATGAGCGCAAGTAGTCTCCCTGAGTCTCATGAGTCTCCCTTAGTCTCGCTGAGTCTCAAGATTCCCCAGTAGTTTCCCTGAGTCTCTTGAGACTCCATTAGTCTACACGAGTCTCATGAAACTAAGAAAGACTACTGTGGACTCATGAGACTTATGAGACTCATAGAGACTCATAGGGACTCATGAGAATCAGGGAGACTAATGGAGGCTCCTGAGACTCAGAGAAACTACTGGGGACTCATGAGACTCATGAGACTCATAGATACTGCTGGGGATTCATGAGACTCAGAAAGTCTACTGTGGACTCTAAGACACAGGTAGACTAATGGAGACTCATGACAATCAGGGAGACTGCTGGGGACTCACGAGTTTCAGGGAGACTACTGGTGACTCATGAGACTCACAGAGTCTGCGGGAGACTCATGAGACTGCTGGGGAGTCATGAGACTCAGCGAGACTAATGGAGACTCATGAGATTCAGGGAGACTACTTGGGAGTCATGAGACTCAAAAAAACTTCTGGAGACTCCCGAGACTCATAAGACTCAGAGACTTCTGGGGACTCCTGTGTGTCAGACTACTGTGGACTCATGAGACCTATGAGAATCATAGAGACTCATGGGGACTCATTCTTCAACAGTAGTCTTTTTGAGTCTCAAGAGTCTCTTGAGTCTCATGAGTCCCCTTTAGTCCTTATTAGTATCATGAGTCTCATGAGCCCAAGTAGTCTCCCTGAGTCTCATGCGTCTCCATTAGTCTCGCTGAGTCCCAGTAGTTTCCCTGAGTATCTTGTATCTCCATTAGTCTACCTGAGTCTCATGAAACGAATGAAGACTACTGTGGACTCATGAGACTCATGAGAATCATAGAGACTCATGGGGACTCGTGAGACTCAGGGAGACTACTGGGGACTCATGGGACTCAGCAAGACTAATGGAAACTCATGAGACTCAGGGAGACTACTGGGGAATCATGAGAGTCATGAGACTCTTAGAGACTTCTGGGGACTCATGAGACTCAGAAAGACTACTGTGGACTTGGAAGACTCAGGTAGACTACTGGGGACTCACGAAACGCAGAGACTCCTGGGTACTTATGAGAGTCATGATACTAATAAAGACTAAAGGGCACTCATGAGACTCAGAGAGATTCATGTGTCTCAGAAAGACTTCTGAGGAATCCTGAGACTCATAGAGACTCCTGGGGAGCAGGATACTGAGAGAGACTCATAGGAACTCATAAGACTCAGGGAGACTTATGGGGACTCTTGAGACTCCGAAAGACTGCAGTGTACTCATGAGACTCGTGAGTATCACAGAGACTCATGGGGACTCATGATACTCAGGGAAAGTAATGGACAGATTCAGGGAGACCACAGGGGACTCATAGAGACTGCTAGTGACTCATGAGACTATGGTAGACTAATTGAGAATAATGAGATTCAGGGAGACTATTGGGGTTTCATGAGACTGAAGGACATTACTGGAGACTCATGAGACTCATGACATTCTTAGAGACTTCTGGGGACTAATGAGACTAAGAATACTGTGGACTCATGAGACTCATGAGAATTGTGGAAACTCATGGCGACTCATGAGACTCATAGAGACTCATAGAGACTCATAAGTACTAATGAGAATCAGTGATACTCATAAAGACTAAAGGGGACTCATGAGACTCAGACAGATTCATGTGTCTCAGAAAGACTAATGAGGAATCATGAGACTCATTGAGACACCTGGGGAGCTGGATATTGAGAGAGACTCAGAGGAACTCATGAGACTCAGGGAGACTAATGGGGACTCATGAGACTCCAAAAGACTGCAGTGTACTCATGAGACTCATGAGTATCACAGAGACTCATGGGGACTCATGATACTCAGGGAAACTAATGGAGAGACTCAGGGAGACCACAGGGGACTCATAGAAACTGCTAGGGACTCATTAGACTCGGAAGGACTACTGTGGACTCAAGAGACTCATGAGAATCATAGAGACTGCTGGGTACTCATGAGACTCAGAGAGACTGCTGGCGACTCATGAGACTCAGAAAGGCTACAGGGGACTCATGAGACTCATAGAGACTGCTAGGGACTCATTAGACTCTGAAGGACTACTGTGGACTCAAGAGACTCATGAGAATCATAGAGACTCATGGGGACTCTTGAGACTCATGTAGACTAATGGAGAATCATGAGACTCAGGGACACTACTATGAAACTCATAGAGACAGTTGGGGACTCAAGAGAGTCAGAAAGACTACATTGGACTCATGATACTCATGAGGATCATAAAATCTCATGGGGAATCATAGGACTCAGGAAGACTATTGGAGACTCTTGAGACTCAGGGAGACTACTTGGGACTCATGAGACTCACAGAGACTGCTGGGGACTCATGAGAGTCAAAAAGACTACTGTGGACTCATGAGACTCAGGTAGACTAATGGAGCCTCATGAAACTCAGGGAGACTACTGGGGACTCATGAGACTCAGCGAGACCAATGGAGACTCATGAGACTCAGGGAGACTACTTAGGAATCATGAGAATCTTGATAATAATAAAGACTAAAGGGGACTCATTAGACTCAGAAAGACTACTGGGGACTCATGAGACTCATGAGAATCAAAGACTCATAGGGACTCATGTGACTCAGGGAGACAGCTGGGGACTCATGGGACTCAGAATGTCTACTGTGGACTTATGAGACCTATGAGAATCATAGAGACTCCTGGGGACTCATGATTCCCCAGTAGTCTTCCTGAGTCTCATGAGTCTCTCTCAGTCTCATGAGTCCCCTATAGTGTTTATTAGTATCATGAGTCTCATGAGTCCCAAGTAGACTTTATTAGTATTATGAGTTACATGAGCCCTAAGTAGTCTCCCTGAGTCTCATGAGTCTCCATTAGTCTCGCTGAGTCTCATGAGTCCACAGTAGTCTCCCTGTGTCTCATAAGTCTCCAGTAGTCTACCTGAGTCTCATGGGTCTCCAGTAGTCTCTTTGAGTCTCATGAGTCCCAAGCAGTCTCTATGAGTCTCATGATTCCCCAGTAGACTCTCTTAGTCTCATGAGTCTCCACTAGTCTCCCTGAGTCTCATGAGTCCCCATGAGTCTCTATGATTCTCATGAGTTTCATGAGTCCCCAGAAGTCTCTATGAGTCTCATGATTCTCATGAGTTCCCAGCAGTCTCAATGATTCACATGAGTACCCAGTAGTCTCTCTGAGTCTCATGAGTATCCATTAGTCTCCCTGAGCCTCATGAGTCCCAATGAGTCTATGATTCTCATGAGTCCACAGTAATCGAAGTCTCATGAGTCCCTAGAATTCTCTATGAGTCCCATGAGTCTCCTGAGTCCCAAGTAGTCTTCCTGAGTCTCATGAGTCTCCATTATTCTCCCTGAGTCTCATGGGTCCCTACTCATGATTCCACAGTAGTCTTTCTGAGTCTCATGAGCCTCCATTAGTCTCTTTGATTCTCATGAGTACTTATGAGTCTCTATGATTCTCATGAGTCCCCATGAGTCTCTATGATTCTCATAAGTTTCATGAGTCCACAGTAGTCTGAGTCTCATGAGTCCCCAAAAGTCTCTATGAATCTCATGAGTCTCATGAGTCCCCAGTGGACTCCATGAGTCTCATGAGTCTGCATTAGTCTCCCTGAGTCTCATGAGTCCCTATTCATGATTCCACAGTAGTCTTTCTGAGTCTCATGAGTGTCTGAGTCTCATGAGTTCCCTTTTGTCTGTATTAGTATCATGAGTCTCATGAGCCCAATTAGTCTCCCTGAGTCTCACTAGTCTCCATTAGTCTCGCTGAGTCGCATGATTCCCCAGTAGTTTTCCTGAGTCTCTTGAGTATCCATTAGTCTACCTGAGTCTCAAGAAACTAATAAAAACTACTGTGGACTCATGAGACACATGAGACTCATAGAGACTGCAGGAGACTCATGTGACTCAAGGAGACTACTGGGGACTAATGAGACTCAGAAAGACTACTGAGCACTCATGAGACTCTTGAGTATCACAGAGATTCATGGGGACTCATGAGACTCAGGGACTCTAATGGAGACTCATGAGACTCAGGGAGACTACAGGGGACTCATGAGACTCAGTGACTGCTAGGGTCACATAAGACTCAGAGAGACTACTGTAGACTCAGGATACTCATGAGAATCCTAGAGACTCATGGGGAATCATGAGACTCAGGGAGACTAATGGAGACTCATGAGGCTCAGAGAGACTCCTGGGAATTGCTTAGATTCAGAAAGACTACTGTGGACTCTGAGACTCTGGTTGACTAATGGAGACTCATGACACTCAGGGAGACTGCTGAGGACTCACGAGTGTCTAAGGGACTACTGGTGTCTCATGAGACTCATAGAGACGGTTGGAAACTCATGAGACTCAGTGAGCCTAATGGAGACTCATGACACTCAGGGACACTATTGGGGAATAATGAGACTCAGAGACAGCTGGGGATACTTGAGACTCAGAAAGACTACTGTGGACTCATGATACTCATGGGACTCAGAGAGACTACTGGGGACTCATGAGACTCAGCGAGACTAATGGAGACTCATGAGAGTCATAGAGACTCATGGGGACTCATGATACCCATGTAGTCTTCCTGAGTCTCATGAGTCCCCATGAGTCTCTATGATTCTCATAAGTCTCATGAGTCCACATTAGTCTGAGTCTCATGAGTCCCCTGTAGTTTCTATGAGTCTCATGATTCTTGTGAGTCTCCAGTAGTCTCTCTGAGTCTCATAGGACTCCATTAGTCTCCCTGAGTCTCATGATTCGCCATGAGTCTCTATGATTCTCATGAGTATCATGTGTCCACAGTAGTCTTTCTGAGTCTAAAGAGTCCCCAGCTGTCTCTGAGTCTCATTAGTCCCCAATAGTGTCCCTGAGTGTCATGAGTCTCCATTAGGCTCGCTGAGTCTCATGAGTCTCCAACCGTATCTATGAGTCTCATGAGACACCAGTAGTCCCCTTGACACTCGTGAGTCCCCAGCAGTCTCCCTGAGTGTCATGAGTCTCCATTAGTCAACCAGAGTCTCATGAGTCCTCATGAGTCTATGACTCTCATGAGTCTCATCAATCTCCTGAGTCTCCAGCTGTCTCTATGAGTCTCATATTTCTCCAGTAGTCTCCCTGAGTCTAATGAGTCTCTATGAGTCTCATGAGTCCCCATGACTCTCTATGATTCTCATGAGTCTCATGAGTCCGCAGTAGTTTGAGTCTCATGAATTTCCAGAAGTCTCTATAAATCTCATGAGTCTCATGATTCCCCAGTAGACTCCCTGAGTCTCAAGAGTCTCCATTAGTCTCCCTGAATCTCATGAGTCCGTAGTCATGATTCCACAGTAGTCTTTCTGAGTCTCATGAGTCTCTGAGTCTCATGAGTCCCCTTTAGTCTTTATTTGTATCACGAGTCTCATGAGCCCAAGCAGTCTCCCTGAGTCTCATGAGTCTTCATTAGTCTCGCTGAGTCTCACGATTCCCCTGTAGTTCCCCTGAGTCTCTTGAGTCTCCATTAGTCTACCTTAGTCTCATGAAAATAATAAAGACTACTGTGGACTCACGAGACTCATGAGTATCACAGAGACTCATGGGGACTCATGAGACTCAGGGACTCTAATGGAAACTCATGAGACTAAGGGAGACTACTGGGAACTCATGAGACTCAGCGAACCTAATGGAGACTCATGAGACTCAGGGACACTACTGGGGACCAATGAGACTCATAGAAACCGCTGGGGACTCTTGAGACTCAAAAAGACTACTGTGGACTCATGATACTATTGAGAATCATAGAGACGCATGGGGAATCATGAGACTCAGGGAGACTAATGGAGACTCATGAGGCTCAGTGAGACTGCTGGGGATTCCTGAGACTCAGAAAGACTACATGGGACTCTTAGACTTTGGTAGACTAATGGAGACTCATGACATGCAGGGAGACTGCTGGAGACTCACGAGTCTCAGGGAGACTACTGGTGACTCATGAGACTCAGAGTCTGCTGGGGACTTTTGAGACTCAGCGTGCCTAATTGGGACTCATGAGACTCAGGGAGACTAATGGAGAATCATGACACTGAGAATGTCTGCTGTGGACTCTTGATACTCATGAGAATCATAAAGACTCACGAGACTCATGAGACACATAGAGGCTTCTGGGGACTCATGAGACTCAGACTACTCTGGACTCATGTGACCTATGAAAATCATAGAGACTCTGGGGACTCATGAAATTCATGGAGACTAATGGAGACTCATGAGACTCAGAGAGACTACTGGGTACTCATGAGTCCCCTTTATTCTTTATTAGTTTCCTGAGTCTCATGTGTCCCCAGTAGACTAACGGAGTCTCATGATTCTCCATTAGTCTCCCTGAGTGTCATGAGTCCTCATTAGTCTATGATTCTCATGAGACTCATGAGTCCACAGTATTCTTCCTGAGTGTCAGCATTGTCCAGCAGTTTCCATGAGTCTCACGAGTCTATATGAAACTCTGAGTCTCATGAGTCTCATGTGTCCATAATAGTCTCTCTGAGTCTCATGAGTCTCCATTCGTGTACCTGAGTCTCATGATTCCACAGTCGTCTCTGAGTCTCACGAGTCCCCCGTAGTCTCCCAGAGTCTCACGAGTCTCCAGTAGTCTACCTGAGTCTGATGAGTCCACAGTAGTCTCTTTGAGTCTCATGAGTTCCCAGCAGTCTCTATGAGACTCATGCGACCCCAGTAGTTTCTCTGAGCTTCAAGAGTCCCCAGCAGTCTCCCTGAGTCTCAAGAGTTTCCATTAGTCTCCCTGAGTTTCATGATTCCCCATGAGTCTCTATGCTTCTCATGAGTATCATTAGTCCACAGTAGTCTTTCTGAGTCTCATGAGTCCCCAGCAGTCTCTATGAGTCTCATGAGTCCCCAGTAGTCTCACTGAGTTTCATGAGTCTCCATTAGTCTTGCTGAGTTTCATGAGTCTCCAGTAATCTCTTTGAGTTTCATGAGTTCCCCGCAGTCTCTATGAGTCTCATGATTCTCCAGTAGTCTCCTTGAGTCTCATGAGTCTCCATTAGTCTCCCTGATTCTCACGAGTCCCCACAAGTCTCTATGATTCTCATGAGTCTCATGAGTCCCAAGTAGTCTCCCTGAGTCTCATGAGTCTCCATTAGCCTCGCTGAGTCTCATGAGTTCCCAGTAGTCTTTTTGATTCTCATGAATTCCCAGCTGTCTTTATGAGTCTCATGAGTACCCAGTAGTCTCTCTGAGTCTCATGAATCTCCATTAGTCTCCCTGTGTTTCATGATTCCCAATGAGTCTCTATGCTTCTCATGAGTATCATTAATCCACAGTAGTCTTTCTGAGTCTCATGAGTCCCCAGCAGTCTCTATGAGTCTCATGAGTCTCCATTAGTCTTGCTGAGTCTCATGAGTCCCCAGTAGTCTCCCTGAGTCTCATGAATCTCAATTAGTCTACCTGTGTCTCATAAGTCTCAAGTAGTCTTTTTGACACTCATGAATACCCAGCAGTCTTAATGAGACTCATGAGTCCACAGTAGTTTGAGTCTCATGAGTCCCCAGAAGTCTCTATAAGTCTGATGAGTCTCATGAGTGCCCAGTAGTCTCCCTGAGTCTCATGAGTCTCCATTAGTCTCCCTGAGTCTCATGAGTCCCTATTCATGATTCCACATTAGTCTTTCTGAGTCTCATGAGTGTCTGAGTCTCATGATTTCCCTTTAGTTTGTATTAGTATCATGAGTCTCATGAGCCCAAGAGGTTTCACTGAGTCTCATGAGTCTCCATTAGTCTACCTGAGTCTCATGAAACTAATAAAGATTACTGTGGACTCATGAGACTCATGAGACTCTTAGAGACTCATAGGGACTCATGAGAATCAGGGAGACTAATGGAGGCTCATGATACTCAGGGAAACTACTGGGTACTCATGAGACTCATAGACCATGCTTGGGACTCATGAGATCAAAGAGACTACTGGAGACTCATGAGACTCAGGTGGACAAATGGAGACTCAAGAGACTCAGGGAGACTACTGGGGACTCATGAGACTCAGCGAGATTAATGGATACTCATGTGACTCAGGCAGACTACTTGGGACTCATGAGACTCATGAGAATCATAGAGACTCATGGTGACTCATGATTCAACAGTAGTTATTCTGAGTCTCCTGAGACTCTCTAGTCCCCTTTCGTCTTTATTAGTGTCATGAGTCTCATGAGTCCCAAGCAGACTTTATTAGTATCATGAGTTTCATGAGCCCCAAGTAGTCTCCCTGTGTCTCATGAGTCTTCATTAGTCTCGCTGAGTCTCATGAGTCCCCAGAACTCTCCCTGTGTCTCATAAATCTCCATTAATCTACCTGAGTCTCATTAGTCTCCAGTAGTCTCTTTGAGTTTCATGAGTTCCAAGAAGTCTCTATGAGTCTCATGATACTCCAGTAGTCTGCTTGAGTCTTATGAGTCTCCATTAGTCTCCCTGAGTCTCACGAGTCCCTGTGAGTTTTTATAATTCTCATGAGTCTCCTGAGTCCCAAGTAGTCTCCCTGAGTCTCATGAGTCTCCATTAGTCTCGCTGAGTCTCATGAGTTCCCAGTAGTCTGTTTGATTCTCATGAATTCCCAGCTGTCTTTATGAGTCTCATGAGTACCCAGTAGTCTCTCTGAGTCTCATGAGTCTCCAGTAGTTTTCCTGAGTCTCAGGAGTCCCCATGAGTCTCTATGATTCTCATGAGTCTCATGAGTCCACAGAAGTCTTAGTCTCATGAGTCCCCAGAAGACTCTATGAGTCTGATGAGTCCCCAGTAGTCTCCCTGAGTCTCATGAGTCTCCATTAGTCTCCCTGAGTCTCATGATTCCCTACTCATGATTCCACAGTAGTCTTTCTGAGTCTCATGAGTCTCTGAGTCTTATGAGTCCTCTTTATTGTTTATTAGTATCATGTGTTTCATGAGTCCCAAGTAGTCTCGCTGAGTCTCATGAGTCTCCATTAGTCCAGCTGAGTCTGATGGTTCTCCAGTACTTTCCCTAAGTCTCTTCATTCTCCATTAGTCTAACTGAGTCTCATGAGTCAACTGTAGTCTCTTTGATTCTCATGAATCCCCAGCAGTCTCTATGAGTCTCATGAGTAACCAGTAGTCTCCCTGTGTCTCATGGGTCTCATGAGTCCACAGTAGTCTCCCTGAGTCTCATGAGCCTCCATTAGTCTCTCGGATTCTCATGAGTCCTTATGAGTCTCTATGAGTCTGATGAGTCCACATGAATCTTTATTATTCTCATGAGACTCATGAGTCTACAGTAGTCTGAGTCTCATTAGTCCCCAGAAGTCTCTGTTAGTCTCATGAGTTTTCTGAGTCCACTGTAGACTCCATGATTCTCATGAGTCTCGATTAATCTCCCTGAGTCTCATGAGTTCCTACTCATGATTCTTTCTGAGTCTCATGAGACTCTGAGTCTCATGATTCCCCTTTAGTCTTTATTAGTATCATGAGTCTCATGGCCCAAGTAGTCTCCCTGAGTCTCATGAGTCTCCATTAGTCTCTCTGAGTCTCAAGATTCCCCAGCAGTTTCCCTGAGTCTCTTGAGTCTACATTAGTCTCCCTCAGTCTCATGAAACTAATGAAGAGTACTGCGGACTCATGAGACTCATGAGAATCGTAAAGACTCGTGGAGACTCGTGAGACTCAGGGAGACTCCTGGGGACTCATGGGACTCAGCGAGACTAATGGTGACTCATGAAACTCAGGTAGACTACTGGGGACTCATGAAACTCATAGAGACTGCTGGGTGCTCATGAGACTCAGGGAAACTACTGGGGACTCATGAGACTCAAGAGACTCATAGAGACTTTGGGTGATTCATGAGACTCATTAGAATCATAGAGACTCATGGGGACTCATGACACTCTGAAAGATGACTGTCGACTCATGACAATCAGGGAGACTAATGGGGACTCATGAGTTTCTGAGACCCTTCTGAGGAATCTTGAGACTCATGGAGACTCCTGGGAAGCAGGATACTGAGAGAGACTCAAAGGGACTCATGAGATTCAGGGAGACTAATGGGGACTCATGAGACTCAGAAAGACTGCTGTGGACTCATGAGACTCATGAGTATCACAGAGAATCATGGGGACTCATGAGACTCAGGGAGACTAATGGAGACTCATTAGTCTCAGGGAGAATAATGGGGACTCATGAGACTCAACGAGACTAATGGAGACTCATGAGACTCAGAAAGACTACTTGGGACTCAAGGGACTCATAAGAATACTAGAGACTCAATGGGAGGCGTGAGATTCAGAGAGACTACTGTACAGTAGTCTGTTTGAGACTCATGAGACCCCAGCGGTCTCCATGAGTCTCAGGAGTCTCCCTGAATTTCACGAGTCTGCATTAGTCTCCCTGAGTCTCATGAGTCCCAATGAGTTTATGAATCTCATGAGTCCACAGTAGTCTGAGTCTCCTGAGTTCCCAAAATTTCTTATGAGTCTCATGAGTCTCCCGAATCCCCAGGAGTTTCCCTGAGTCTCAAGAGTCTCCATTATTCTTACTGAGTCGCATGAGTCCCTACTCATGATTCCACAGTAGCCTTTCTGAGTCTCATGAGTCTCTGAGTCTCATGACTCCCCTTTAGTTTTTATTTGTATCATGAGTCTCATGAGCCATAGTAGTCTCTCTGAGTCTCATGAGTCTCCATTAGTCTACATAAGTCTCATGAGTCTACAGCAGTCTCTTTGATTCTCATGAATCCCCAGCAGTCTCTATGAGTCTCATGAGTAACTAGTAGTCTCTCTGAGTCTCATGCATCTCATGAGTCCCAAATAGTCTCCCTGAGTCTCATGAGCCTCCTTTAGTCTCTCTGATTCTTATGAGTCTCTATGAGTCTCATGAGTCCCCACGAGTCTCTATGATTCTCATGAGTCTCATGAGTCTACAGTAGTCTGAGTCTCATGAGTCTCCAGAAGTCTCTCTGAGTCTCATGAGTCTCATGATTCCCCAGTAGACTCCCTGAGTCTCATGAGTCTTCATTATTCTCCCTGAGTCTCATGAGCCCCTACTCATGATTCCACAGTAGTCTTTCTGAGTCTCATGAGTCTCTGAGTCTCATGAGTCCCATTTAGTCTTTATTAGTATCATGAGTCTCATGAGCCCAAGTAGTCTCCCTGAGTCTCATGAGTCTCCATTAGTCTCGCTGAGTCTCCCTTAGTCTGAGGAAACTAATAAAAACTACTGTGGACTCATGAGTCTCATGAGACTCATAAAAACTCATAGGGACTCATGAGAATCAGGGAGACTAATGGAGGCTCATGAGACTCAGAAAGACTGCTGTGGACTCATGAGATTCATGAGTATCACAGAGAATCATGGGGACTCATGAGACTCAGGGAGACTAAAGGAGTCTCATTAGACTCAGGGAGAATAATGGGGACTCATGACACTCAACGAGACTAATGGAGACTCATGAGACTCAGGGACACAACTGGGGATTAATGAAATTCATAGAGACAGATGGGGACTCATGAGACTCAGAAAGACTACTTTGGACACATGATACTCCTGAGATCATAGAGACTCATGGGGAATCATGAGACTCAGGGAGGCTATTGGAGACTGTTGAGACTCAGGGAGACTACTGGGGACTCATGAGACTCATAGAAACAGCTGGGGACTCGTGAGGCAGACACCTTATGGGTCATTTTGGAGTACTAATGGGTCGTAGTGGACTCCACATGTGTACCATTGGATTCGTAATTCGTCCTTGTGGACTCCTTATAGGTCCTAGTGGACTCCTAATCGGTCCTAGTGGACTCCTTATTGATCCTAGTGGAGTCCTATTGGGCCCTAATGGACTCCTATTGGGTCCTAGTGGACTCCTTATGGGTCTTATTGGACATCTAATGGCTCCTAGCGCACTTCTAATGGGTCCTAGAGGACTCCTATTGGGTCCTGGTGGACTCCTATTGGGTCCTCGTGGACACCATAAGGGTCCTAGTGGATTCTTAATGGGTCTGAGTGGAATCCTTTTGGGTCATAATGGACTCCTTTTGGGATCAAGTGGAATCATAATCGGTCCTAGTGGACTCCTAATGGGTCCTAGTGGACTCATAATGGGTCCTATTGGACTCCTAACGAGTCCTAGTGGACTCCTTATTGATACTATAGGACACCTAATGGGTCCGAGTGGACTCCAAATGTGTCCTATTGGATTCCTATTTCGTCCTAGTGGAGGACCTAGTGTACTCCTAATCGGTCCTAGTGGACTCCTTATTGGTCCAAGTGGAGCTCCTATTGGGTCCTAGGGGACTCCTTATGGGTCCTATTGGACACCGAATGGGTCCTAGCGCACTCCTAATGGGTCCTAGCAAACTCCTTTTGCGTCCTGGTGGACTCCTATTGGGTCCTCTTGGACACCATATGGGTCCAAGTGGATTCATACTGGGTCCTAGTGGACTCCTAATGGGTCCTAGTGGACTCCTTATTTGTCCTAGTGGACTCCATATTGGTACTAGTGGACTCCTAATGGGTCCTAGTGGACTCCTTAGGGGTCCTATTGGACACCTAACGGGTCCTATTGGACTCCTAATGGGTCCTAGTGGACTCCTTATTTGTCCTAGTGGACACCTTATGGGTCATAGTGAACTACTAATGGGTACTAGTGGACTCCTAGTCGGTCGTAGTGGACTCCTCATCGGTTCTAGTGGACTCCTAATTGGTCCTAGTGTACTCTTATAGGGTCCTATTGGACTCCTTGTCGGTCCTAGTGGACTCTTACTTGGTCCTAGTGGACTCTTTATTGGTCTTATTATACTCCTATTGGGTCAAATGGACTCCTAATGGGTTCTATTAAACTCTTAATGGGTCCTAGCGCACTCCTAATGGGTCCTAGTGGACTCCTATTTGGTCCTAGTGGACTTCTTATGGGTCTTAGTGGACTCCTAATCGGTCGTAATGGAATCCTCATCGGTTCTATTGAACTCCTTGTGGGTCCTAGTGAACTCCTAATCGGTCCTAGTGGATTCCTTGTTTGTCCTAGTGGACTCCTTATGGGTCCTAGTGGACTTTTAATGGGTCCTAGTGGACTCCTATCTGCTTATGGGTCTTAGTGGACTCCTAATCGGTCGTAGTGGACTCCTAATTGGTTCTAGTGGACTCCTAATGGGTCCTAGAGGAATCTTAATTGGTCCTTGTGGACTCCTCATTGGTCCTAGTAGACTCTTTTTGGGTCATATTGGACTCCTAATGGGTGCAAGTGGAGTTCTATTGTGTCATAATGGACTACTTTTGGGATCTAGTGGAATCATAATGTGTTATAGTGGATTCCCATTGGGTACTAGTGGACTCCTTATGGGTCCTAGTGGACTCCTATTGGGTCCTATTGGACTCCTATTGGGTCCTAGCGGACTCCTAATTGGTCCTAGTGGACACATAATGTGTCTTAGTGGACTACTATTTTGTCCTAATGCACTTCTAATGGGTCCTAGTGGACTCCTAATGGGTGCAAGTGGAGTCCTATTGTGGCATAATCGACTCCTTTTGGGATCTAGTGGAATCATAATGTGTAATAGTGGATTCCCATTGGGTACTAGTGGACTCCTTATGGGTCCTAGTGGACTCATATTGGGTCGTAGTGGACTCCTAATGGGTCATGGTGGACTCCTTATTCGTCCTAGTGGACACCTAATGGGTCCTAGGGGACTCCTAATTGGTCCTAGTGGAATCATAATGGGTCTTAGCGGACTCCTATTTTGTCCTAGTGGAATCGTAAAGGGTCCTAGAGGACGCATAATGAGTGTTATTGGAATCCTGTTGGGTTCCAATGGACACCTTTTGGGATCTACGGGAATCAAAATGGGTCCTAGTGGACTCCTAATGGGTCCTAGAGGACTCCTATTGGGTCCTAGTGGACTCCTAATTTGTCCTAGAGGACTCATAGTGGACTCCATTTGGGTCCTAATGGACTCCTTTGGGGATCTAAATGAGTACAATTGGAATCTTATTGTGTCGTAGTGAACTCATATGGGTCCATATGGATCCTTTTGGGTTCTAGTGGACTACTATTGTGTCCTAGTGGAGTCCTATTGAGTCCTAGCGGACGCCTTATGGGTACTAGTGGACCCCTATTGGGTCCTAGTGGATTCCTTATGGGTACTAGTGGACTCCTAATTGGTCATACTGGATTCATAATGGGTATACTATAGGGGTCATATTGGGTCCTAAGGGACACTTTTTAGGTCCTAGTGGACTCCTATTGGTACTCCATATGGGTGCTAGTGGACTTTTTATGGGTCCTATTGGACATCTAATTGGTCCTAGCGCACTTCTAATGGTCCTAGTGGACTCCTTTTGGGTCCTGGTGGACTCCTATTGGGTCCTCGTGGACAACATAAGGGTCCTAGTGGATTCATACTGTGTCCTAGTAGACTCCTAATGGGTCCTAGTGGACTCCTAATTGGTCCTAGTGGACTCCTAATGGGTAATTGTGGAGTCCTATGGTGTCATATTGGACTCCTAATTGGTCTTAGTGGACTCCAAATGGGTCCTAGTGAACTGCTTATGGGTTTTATGGACTTCTATTGGGTCCTAGTGGACTCCTAATGGGTCCTAGTAGAGGTCCTAGTGGACTCCTAATTGTTCCGAGTGGACAAAATAGGAGTCCACTAAGACCCATTATGAAATGGGTCTTAGTGGACTCCTATTTTGTCCTTGTGCACTCATAAAGGGTCATAGTGGACTCCTTATTCGCCCTAGTGGACACCTAATGGGTCCTAGTGGACTCCTATTGGGTCCTAGTGGACTCCTAATTGGTCCTAGGGGACTCATAATGGGTCTTAGCGGACTCCTATTTTGTCCTAGTGGACTCGTAAAGGGTCCTAGAGGACGCATAATGCGTGTTATTGGACTCCTGTTGGATTCTAATGCACTCCTTTTGGGATCTAGGGGAATCAAAATGGGTCCTAATGGACTCCTAATGGGTCCTAGAGGACTCCTATTTTGTCCTAGTGGACTCCTAATTTGTCCTAGAGGACTAATGGACTCCTTTGTGGATCTATTGGAGTCATAATGGGCACCATTGTAATCTTATTGGGTCGTAGTGAACTCCTATGGGTCCATATGGATCCTTTTGTTGTCTAGTGGACTACTATTGTTTCCTAGTGCAGTCCTATTGAGTCCTAGCGGACGATTTATGGGTACTTGTGGACCCTTTTCGGGTCCTAGTGGATTCCTTATGGGTACTAGTGGACTCCTAAATGGTCATACTGGATTCATAATGGGTCTTATTGTTATACTATAGGGTCATAATGGACTCATATTGGGTCCTAATTGACACCTATTGGGTCCTAGTGGACTCCTATTGGTACTCCATATGGGTCATAGTGGAGTCCTATTGGGTCTTATTGGACACCTAATGGGTCTTAGTGGACTCCTTATTGGTCCTAGTGGACTCCATATGGGTCCTAGTGGAGTCCTATTGGATCCTATTTGACTCCTAATGGGTCCTAGTGGACACCTAGTTGGTCGGAGTGGACTCGTTATGGGTCTTAAAGGATTCCTAATGGGTCGTAGTGGACTCTTTTTGGGTCCTAGTGGATTCCTAATGGGTGTGAATGGACTTCTTTTGGGTCCTAATGGACTCCTTTTGGGATCTAGTGGAATCATAATCGATCCTCATGGACACTTTATGGGTCCTAGTGGACTCCTAATATGTCCTAGTGGACTCCTTAAGGGTCATAGAGGACTACTAATGGGTCATAGTGGACTCCTAATGGGTCCTAGTTGACTCCTTATTTGTACTCGTTATGGATCCTAGTTGCGTCCTAGATGACTCATATTGGGTCCTAGTGGATAACTTATGGGTCCAAGTGGACTCCAAAAGTGTCCTATTTGATTCCTATTTGGTCCTAGTGGACTCCTAATGGGTCCTAGTGGACTCCCATTGTGTCCTAGTGGACTCATTATGGGTATTAGTGGACTCCTATTGGGTCTTAGTGGATTCCTAACGGGTGTGAGTGGATTCCTTTTGGGTCCTAATGGACTCATTTTGGGATCTAGTGGAGTCCTATTGGGTCCTCCTGGACACCTTATGGGTCGAAATGGAATCCTAATGTGTCCTAGTGGACTCCTTATTGGTCCTAGTGGACTCCTATTGGGTTCTGGTGAACTCCTATTGGGTCCTCGTGGACACCATACGGGTCCTGGTGGATTCTTAATGGATCTGGGTGGAATCCTTTTGGGTACTAATGGACTCCTTTTGGGATCAAGTGGAATCATAATCTGTCCTAGTGGACTCCCACAGGGTCCTAGTGGACTTATAATGGGTCCTATTGGACTCCTAACGGGTCCTAGTGGAGTCCTAATGGGTCCTATTTGACTCGTAATGACTCCTAGTGGACTCCTTAAGGGTCCTCGTGGAGTCTTATTGGGTCGTAGTAGACTCCTTATGGGTCATTTTGGAGTACTAATGGGTCGTAGTGGACTCCAAATGTGTCCTATTGGATTCGTAATTCGTCCTAGTGGACTCCTTATAGGTCCTAGTGGACTCCTAATCAGTCCTAGTGGACTCCTTATTGATCCTAGTGGAGTCCTATTGGGCCCTACTGGACTCCTATTGGGTCCTAGTGGACTCCTTATGGGTCCCAATGGACATCTAATGGGTCCTAGTGCACTCCTAATGGGTCCTAGAGGACTCCTACTGGGTCCTGGGGGACTCCTATTGGGTCCTAGTGGACTCATAATGGGTCCTATTGGACTCCTAACGGGTCCTATTGGACTCCTAATGGGTCCTAGTGGACTTCTTATTTGTCCTAGTGGACTCCTTATTGGCACTAGTGGACTCCTATTGGGTCCTAGTGGAGGTCCTATTGGACACCTAATGGGTCGTAGCGCACTCCTAATGGGTCCTAGGGGATTCCTTATTTGTCTTAGTGGACTCCTTATGGGTCATAGTGGACTACTAATGGATCCTAGTGGACTCCTAATTCGCCCTTGTGGACTCCTTATGGGTCCTAGTGGACTCCTGATCGGTCGTAGTGGACTCCTCATCGGTTCTAGCGGACTCCTAATTGGTCCAAGTGGACTCTTATAGGGTCCTAGTGGACTCCTAATAGGTCCTAGTGGTCTCCTTATTGGTCCTAGTTGACACCGATGGGGTCCTAGTGGACTCCTTCGGGGTGCTAGGGGACAGCTAATCGGTCCTAGTGGACTCCTTATTTGTCCTAGTGGACACCGATGGGGTCCTAGTGGACTCCTTATGGGTCCAGTGGACTCCTAATACGTCCTAGTGGACACCTTATGGGTACAAGTGGACCCAAAAAGGTCCTAGTGGAATCCTAATTGGTCTTAGTGGACTCCAATTGGGTCCTAGTGAACTCCTTATGGGTCCTATGGACTCCTATTGGGTCCTATTGGACTCCTATTGGGTCCTAGCGGACTCCTAATTGGTCCTAGTGGACACATAATGGGTCTTAGTGGACTCCTATTTTGTCCTAATGCACTTCTAATGGGTCCTAGTGGACTCCTAATGGGTGCAAGTGGAGTCCTATTGTGGCATAATCGACTCCTTCTGGGATCTAGTGGAATCATAATGTGTTATAGTGGATTCCCATTGGGTACTAGTGGACTCCTTATGGGTCGTAGTGGACTCCTATTGGGTAGTAGTGGACTCCTAATGGGTCATAGTGGAGTCCTTATTCGTCCTAGTGGACACCTAATGGGTGCTATGGGACTCCTAATTGGTCCTAGTGGAATCATAATGGGTCTTAGCGGACTCCTATTTTGTCCTAGTGGACTCGTAAAGGGTCCTAGAGGACTCATAGTGGACTCCATTTGGGTCCTAATGGACTCCTTTGGGACACCTTATTGATACTATAGGACACCTAATGGGTCCGAGTGGACTCCGAATGTGTCCTATTGGATTCCTATTTCGTCCTAGTGGACTCCTTATAGGACCTAGTGGACTCCTAATCGGTCCTAGTGGACTCCTTATTGGTCCTAGTGGAGTCCTATTGGGCCCTAAAGGACTCCTATTGAGTTCTAGAGGACTCCTTATGGGTCCTATTGGACACCTAATAGGTCCTAGTGGACTCCTTTTGGGTCCTGGTGGACTCCTATTGGGTCCTCGTGGACACCATATGGGTCCTAGTGAATTCATACTGGGTCTTAGTGGACTCCTAATGGGTCCTAGTGGACTCCTTTTTTGTCCTAGGGGACTCCTTATTGGTACTAGTGGACTCCTAATGGGTCCTAGTGGACTCCTTAGGGGTCCTATTGGACACCTAATGGGTTCTAGCGCACTCCTAATGGGTCCTAGTGGATTCCTTATTTGTCCAAGTGGACTCCTTATGGGTCATAGTGGACTCCTAATGGATCCTAGTGGACTCCTTATTTGTCCTAGTGGACTCCTTATGGGTACTAGTGGACACCTCTTTGGTCGTATTGGACTGCTTGTGGGTCCTAGTGGACTCCTAATCGGTTGTAGTGGACACCTCATTGGTTCTAGCGGACTCCTAATGGGTACTATTGGACTCTTATAGGGTCCAATTGGACTCCTTGTGGGTCCTAGTGGACTCCTAATCGGTCCTATTGGACTCCTTATTGGTCCTATTGGACTCCTATTGGGTCCTAGTGGACTCCTATAGGGTCCTATTGGATTCCTTATTTGTCCTAGTGGACACCTAATGGGTCCTATTGAACTCCTAATGGGTCCTAGCGCACTCCTATTGGGTCCTAGTGGATTCCTTATTTGTCCTAGTGGAGTCCTTATGGGTCATATTGGACTCCTAATGGGTCCTAGTGGACTCCTTTTCGGTCCTAGTGGACTGCTTATGGGTCCTAGTGGACTCCTATTCGGTCGTAGTGGACTCCCTATTGGTCCTAGTGGAGTTCTATTGGGCCCTAATGGACTCCTATTGGGTCCTAGTGGACTCCTTTTGGGTCCTATTGGACACCTCCCGAGTCCTAGCGCACTCTTAATGGGTCCTAGAGGACTCCTATAGGGTCCTGGTGGACTCCTATTGGGTCCTCGTGGACACCATATTGGTCCTAGTGGATTTTTAATGGGTCTGAGTGGAGTCCTTTTGGGTCCTAATGGACTCCTTTTGGGATCAAGTGGAATCATAATCGGTCCTAGTGGACTCCTAATGGGTCCTAGTGGACTCATAATGGGTCCTATTGGACTCCTAATGGGTGCAAGTGGAGTCCTATGTGGCATAATCGACTCCTATTGGGATCTAGTGGAATCATAATGTGTTATAGTGGATTCCCATTGGGTACTAGTGGACTCCTATTGGGTCGTAGTGGACTCCTAATGGGTCATGGTGGACTCCTTATTCATCCTAGTGGACACCTAATGGGTCCTATGGGACTCCTAATTGGTCCTAGTGGAATCATAATGGGCCTTAGCGGAGTCCTATTTTGTCCTAGTGGACTCGTAAAGGGTCCTAGAGGACTCATAGTGGACTCCATTTGGCTCCTAATGGACTCCTTTGGGGATCTATTGGAGTCATAATGGGTACAATTGGAATCTTATTGGGTCGTAGTGAACTCCAATGGGTCCATATAGATCCTTTTGGGTTCTAGTGGACTACTATTGTGACCTAGTGGAGTCCTTTTGAGTCCTAGCGGACGCCTTATGGGTACTAGTGGACCCCTATTGGGTCCTAGTGGATTCCTTATGGGTACTAGGGGACTCCTAATTGGTCATACTGGATTCATAATGGGTCTTATTTTTATACTATAGGGTCCTAATGGACTCATATTGGGTCCTAATGGACACCTTTTGGGTCCTAGTGGACTCCTATTGGTACTCCATATGGGTCATAGTGGAGTCCTATTGGGTCTTATTGGACTCCTTTCGGGTCCTAGTGGACTCCTGATCGGTCGTAGGGGACTCCTCATCGGTTCTAGCGGACTCCTAATTGATCCTAGTGGACTCTTATAGGGTCCTAGTGGACTCCTAATAGGTCCTAGTGGTCTCCTTATTGGTCCTATTGGACTCCTAAGTGGTCCTAGAGGATTCTTAATTGGTCCTTGTGGACTCCTCGTTGGTACTCCTATTGGGTCCTATTGGACTCCTAATGGGTGCAAGTGGAGTTCTATTGTGTCATAATGGACTCCTTTTGGGATCTAGTGGACATATTATGTGTCTTAGTGGACTCCCATTGGGTACAAGTGGACTCCTAATGGGTCCTAGTGGGCACCTTAAGGGACCTATAGGAGCCCTATTGGGTCATTGTGGACTCCTTACCGGTCCTAGCGGACTCGTATTGAGCCCTAGAGCACTCGTTATTTGTCCTAGGAGACACCTATTGCGTCCTAGTGAACTCCGATTGGGTCCAAGTGGACTCCTTATGGGTACTAGGTGACAGCTAATCGGTCCTAGTGGACTCCATATTGGTCCTAGTGGACACCGATGGGGTCCTAGTGGACTCCTTCGGAGTGCTAGGGGACAGCTAATCGGTCCTAGTGGACTCCTTATTTGTCCTAGTGGACACCGATGGGGTCCTAGTGGACTCCTTATGGGTCCAGTGGACTCCTAATACGTCCTAGTGGACACCTTATGGGTACAAGTGGACCG
Organism: Petrosia ficiformis; assembly: GCA_947044365.1. Lineage (NCBI taxonomy): Eukaryota > Metazoa > Porifera > Demospongiae > Haplosclerida > Petrosiidae > Petrosia > Petrosia ficiformis. The sequence continues at coordinate 3,370,837 of OX345638.1, forward strand.
AAAAAGGTCCTAGTGGATACCTATTTGGTCCAAGGGGACTCCTTATGGGTACTAGGGGACAGGTAATCGGTCCTAGTGGATTCCTAATTGGTCTTAGTGGACTCCAATTGGGTCCTAGTGAACTCCTTATGGGTCCTATGGACTCCTATTGGGTCCTATTGGACTCCTATTGGGTCCTAGCGGACTCCTAATTGGTCCTAGTGGACACATAATTGGTCTTAGTGAACTCCTATTTTGTCCTAATGCACTTCTAATGGGTCCTAGTGGACTCCTAATGGGTGCAAGTGGAGTCCTATTGTGGCATAATCGACTCCTTTTGGGATCTAGTGGAATCATAATGTGTTATAGTGGATTCCCATTGGGTACTAGTGGACTCCTTATGGGTCGTAGTGGACTCCTATTGGGTCGTAGTGGACTCCTAATGGGTCATGGTGGACTCCTTATTCGTCCTAGTGGACACCTAATGGGTCCTAGGGGACTCCTAATTGGTCCTAGTGGAATGATAATGGGCCTTAGCGGAGTCCTATTTTGTCCTAGTGGACTCGTAAAGGGTCCTAGAGGACTCATAGTGGACTCCATTTGGGTTCTAATGGACTCCTTTGGGGATCTATTTCAGTCATAATGGGTACAATTGGAATCTTATTGGGTCGTAGTGAACTCCAATGGGTCCATATGGATCCTTTTGGGTTCTAGTGGACTACTATTGTGACCTAGTGGAGTCCTTTTGAGTCCTAGCGGACGCCTTATGGGTACTAGTGGACCCCTATTGGGTCCTAGTGGATTCCTTATGGGTACTAGGGGACTCCTAATTGGTCATACTGGATTCATAATGGGTCTTATTTTTATACTATAGGGTCCTAATGGACTCATATTGGGTCCTAATGCAGTCCATTGGGTTCTAGTGGACCCCTTATGGGTCGTAGAGGAATCCTATTTGGTCCTAGTGGACTCATAATAGGTCTTAATGGACTCGTCTTGGGTCTTTATTGTGTCCTAGTGCACTCCTAATGGGTCCAAGTGGACTACGTAAATGTCCAAGTGGACTCGTATTGGGTCATAGTAATCTCCTACTGGGTCTTAGTTGACCCATATGTGTCCTATTGGACTCCTAATGGGTCCTAGTGCACTTCTAATGGGTCCTAGTGGACTCCTAATGTGTCCTAGTGGGGTACTATTGAGTCCTAGTGGACTACTTATATGTCCTAGTGGAGTGCTATTGTGTCATAATGGACTCCTAATTGGACCTAGTGAACTCATATGGGTCTTAATGGACTCGCATTGGGTTCTATTGGACTCCTAATGGGTCCTAGTGCACTCCTAATGGGTCCTAGTGGACTACTTAAATGTCCTAGTGAACTACTTAAATGTCCTAGTGGACTCCTATTGGGTCGTAGTAAACTCCTATTGGGTGCTAGTGGACTCCATATGGGTCCTATTGGACTCTTAATGGGTCCTAGTGCACTTCTAATGGACACCTAATGGGTGCAATTGGAGTCCTATTGTGGCATAATCGACTCCTTTTGTGATCTAGTGGAATCATAATGTGTTATAGTGGACACCTTAAGGGTCCTATAGGACTACTAATGGGTCATTCTGGGCTCCTAATGGATCCTAGTGGACTCCTTATTTCACGTAGTGGATTCCTAATGGGTCATAGGGGACTCCTAATGGGTCCTATTGGACTCCTTATGGGTCGTAATTGGGTCCTAGTGGACTGCTGTTGGGTACTATTTGATTCCTTTGTGGTCCTAGTGGACTCCTTATGGGTCCTACTGGACTCCTACTCGGTCCTAGTGGACTCCTTATTGGTCCTAGTGGACTCCTCAGGGGTCCTAGTGGACTCCTATTGGGTCCTAGTGGACTCCTTATGGGTCCTATTGGACTCCGAATGGGTCCTAGTGGACTCCTAATTGGTCCTAGTGGACTCCTTATTTGTCCTAGTGGAATCCCCTTGGGTCCTAGTGAACTCCTTTCGGGTCCTAATGGACTCCTATTGGGATCTAATGGAATCATAATCGGTCCTAGTGGACTCCTTATGCGTCCTAGTGGAGTCCTATTGGGTCCTACTGGACTGCTCATGGGTCCTAGTGGACTCCTAATGCGTCTTAGTCGAATCCTTAAGGGTCTTAGAGGACTACTAATGGGTCATAGGGGACAATTTTTGGGTCATAGTGGACACCTTATGGGTACAAGTGGACTCCAAACAGGTCCTAGTGGATACCTATTGGTCCAAGTAGACTCCTAATGGGTACTAGTGGACCGCTAATCGGTCCTAGTGGACTCCTTATTGGTCCTAGTGGACACCGATGGGGTCCTAGTGGACTCCTTATGGGTCCTAGTGGACTCCTAATGCGAAATAGTGGACTAATAATAGGTAATCGTGGAGTCCTATTGTGTCATATTGGACTCCTAATTGGTCCTAGTGGACTCCAATTGGGTCCTAGTGAACACCTTATGGGTCCTATGGACTCCTATTGGGTCCTAGTGGACTCCTAATTGGTCCTAGTGGACTCTTATTGGGTACTCCTAATTGGTCCTAATGGACTCATATTGGGTCTTAGCGGACTCCTATTTTGTCCTAGTGGACTCGCAAAGGGTCCTACGGGAATCAAAATGGGTCCTAGTGGACTCCTAATGGGTCCTAGTGGACTCCTATTGGGTCCTAGGGAGTCCTAGAAGACTCATAATGGCCTCAAGTTGGGTCCTAATGGACTCCTTTGGGGATCTATTGGAGTCATAATGGGTACAATTGGAGTCTTATTAGGTCGTAGTGAAATCCTTATGAGTCCATATGGAGTCCTTTTGGGTTGTAGTTCACTACTATTGGGTCCTAGTGGAGTCCTATTGAGTCCTAGCGGACAGCTTAAGGGTACTAGTGGACACCTATTGGGTCTTACTGGATTCCTTATGGGTACTAGTGGACTCCTATTTGGCCCTACTGGAGTCTTACTGTTATCCTATAGGGTCCTAATGGACTCCTAATGGGTCCTAGAGCACTTCTAATGGGTCCTAGTGGACTCCTAATGGGTGCAAGTGGAGTCCTATTGAGGCATAATCGACTCCTTTGGGATCTAGTGGAATCCTAATGTGTTATAGTGGATTCCCATTGGGTACTAGTGGACTCCTTATGGGACCTAGTAGACTCCTACTGGATCCTTGTGGACTCGTTATTTCACATAGTGGACTCCTTATGGGTCATATGGGACTCCTAATGTGTCCTAGTGGATTCCTTATGGGTCGTAGTTGGGTCCTTGTGGACTGCTATTGGGTCCTATTGGACAACTTATGGGTCCAAGTGGACTCCAAAAGGGTTCTTTTTGATTCCTTTTTGGTCCTAGTGGACTCCTTATGGGTCCTAGTGGACTCCTAATCAGTCCTAGTGGACTCCTTATTGGTCCTAGTGGACTCCTCGTGGGTCCTAGTGGATTCCTATCGGGTCCTAGTGGACACCTTATGGGTACTATTGGACTCCTAATGGGTCCTAGTGGACTCCTAATTGGTCTTAGTGGACTCTTTAGTTGTCGTAGTGGACTCATTATGGGTCATACTGGACTCTTATTGGGTCCTAGTGGACTCCTTATTTGACCTATTGGACACCTTATGGGTCCTATTGGAATCCTAGTGGTTCCTAGTGGACTCCATATGGGTCCAAGTGGATTCATATTTGGTCGAAGTGGACTCCTTATGGGCCTTGTGGACTCCTAATTGGTCCTAGTGGACTCCTTATTTGTCCTAGTGGACTCCTCGTGGGTCCTAGTGGATTCCTATTGGGTCCTAGTGGACACCTTATGGGTACTATTGGACTCCTAATGGGTCCTAGTGGACTCCTAATTGGTCTTAGTGGACTCATTAGTTGTCGTAGTGGACTCATTATGGGTCATACTGGACTCTTATTGGGTCCTAGTGGACTCCTTATTTGACCTATTGGACACCTTATGGGTCCTATTGGAATCCTAGTGGTTCCTAGTGGACTCCATATGGGTCCAAGTGGATTCATATTTGGTCGAAGTGGACTCCTTATGGGGTCTTGTGGACTCCTAATTGGTCCTAGTGGACTCCTTATTTGTCCTAGTGGAATCCCATTGAGTCCTAATGTACTCCTATTGGGTCCTAATGGACTGCTTATGGGTCCTAGTGGACTCCTAATCGGTCGTAGTGGACTAATTATTGGTCCTATTGGACTCCTAATGGGTCCTAGTGGACTCTTATAGGGTCCTATTGGACTCCTTGTGTGTCCTAGTGGACTCTTAATCGGTCCTAATGGACTCATTATTGGTCCTATTGGACTCCTTTTGGGTCCTAGTGGACTCCTACTGGGTCAAATGGACTCCTATTGGGTTTTATTGAGCTACTAATGGGTCCTAGCGCACTCCTAATGGGTCCTAGTGGATTCCTTATTTGTCCTAGTGGACTCCTTATCGGTCCTAGTGGACTCCTAATGAGTCCTAGTGGACTCCTACTTGGTCCTAGTGGACTGTTTATGGGTCCTAGTGGACTCCTAATCGGTCGTAATGGAATGCTAATTGGTTCTAGTGGACTCCTAATGGGTCCTACTGGACTCTCATAGGGTACTACTGGACTCCTTATGGGTCCTAGTGGACTCCTAATCGGTTCCTATTTTGTCCTAGTGGACTCCTCATTGGTCCTAGTGGACTCCTATTGGGTCCTATGGGATTCCTAATGGGTCCTAGTGGACTCCTCCTGGGTCCTAGTGGACTCCTATTGGGTCCTAATGGACTCCTTATGGGTCCTATTGGACTCCTAATTGGTCCTAGTGGACTCATATTGGGTATTAGTTGACTCCTATTTTGTCCTTGTGCACTCATAAAGGGTCATAGTGGACTCATTATTCGTCCTAGTGGACACCTAATGGGTCCTAATGGACTCGTATTAGGTCCTAGTTGACTCCTATTGGGTCCTAGTGGACTCCGAATTGGTCCTAGTGGACTCATAATGGGTCTTAATGGACTCCTATTTTGTCCTAGTGCACGGTCCTAGTGGACTCCTAATGGGTGCAAGTGGAGTCCTATTGTGGCATAATTGACTCATTTTGGGATCTAGTGGAATCATAATGTGTTATAGTGGATTCCCATTGGGTACTAGTGGACTCCTTATGGGTCCTAGTGGACTCCTATTGGGTCGTATTGGACTCCTAATGGGTCCTCGTGTACTCCTAATGGGTCGTAGTGGACACCTTAAGGGTCCTATAGGACTACTAATGGGTCATTCTGGACTCCTAATGGATCCTGGTGGACTCCTTATTTCACGTAGTGGACTCCTTATGGGTCATAGGGGACTCCTAGTGGACTCCTTATTTCACGTAGTGGACTCCTTATGGGTCATAGGGGACTCCTAATGAGTCCTAGTGGACACCTTATGGGTCGTAGTTGGGTCCTAGTGAACTGCTATTGGGTCCTATTTGATTCCTTTTTTGTCCTAGTGGACTCCTTATGGGTCCTAGTGGACTCCTCCTGGGTCCTAGTGGACTCCTATTGGGTCCTAATGGACTCTTTATGGGTCCTATTGGACTCCTAATGGGTCATAGTGGACTCCTAATTGGTCCTAGTAGACTCCTTAGTTGTCGTAATGGACTCATTATGGGTCATCCTGGACTCTTATTGGGTCCTAGTGGACTCCTTATTTGACCTATTGGACATCTTATGGGTCCTATTGGACTCCTAGTGGGTCCTAGTGGACTCCTAATTGGTCCTAGTGGACTCCTTATTTGTCCTAGTGGAATCCCACTGGGTCCTAGTGAACTCCTATAGGGTCTTAGTGGACTCCACATGGGTCCTATTGAACTCCTAATGGGTCCTAGGGCACTCCTAATGGGTCCTATTGGACACCTTATGGGTCATAGTGGACTGCTAATGGGTCATAGTGGACTCCTTATTTGTCCTAGTGGACTACTTAAGGGTCCTACTGGACTCCTATCGGGTCCTAGTGGACTCCGTTTGGGTCCTATTGGACTCCTTATGGGTCCTATTGGACTCCTAATGGGTCGTAGCGCACTCCTAAGGGGTCCTATTGGACTATTAATGGGTCATAGTGGTCATCTTATCGGTCCTAGTGGACTCCTATTGAGTTCTAGTGGACTACTTTTGGGTCCTAGTGGATTCCTAATGGGTCTGATTTGACTCCTTTCGGGTCCTAATGGACTCCTTTGGGATCTAGTGGAATCATAATCTGTCCTAATCGACTAATAATGGGTAATAGTGGACTCCTTATTTGTCCTAGTGGACTCCTTATGGATCCTAGTTGGGTCCTAGTGGACTCATATTGGGTTCTAGTGGATAACTTATGGGTCCAAGTGGACTCCCATTGTGTCCTAGTGGACTCATCATTGGTCCTATTGGACTCCTATTGGATCCAAGTGGATTCTTAATGGGTGTGAGTGGACTCCTTTTGGGTCCTAATGGATTCCTATTTCGTCTTAGTGGACTCTTTATAGGTCCTAGTGGACTACTAATCGGTCCTAGTGGACTCTTTATTGGTCCTAGTGGACTCCTATTTGGACCTAGTGGACTCCTATTGGGTTCTAGTGGACTGCTTTTTAGTCATATTGGACTCTTATTTGATTCCTATTTGGTTCTAGGGGACTCCTATTTGACTCCTATTGGACTCATATTGGGTCCTAATAGAGTCCTGCTGGCTCCCAGTGGTCTCCTAATGGGTCCTAGTGGACTCCTATTGGACTCCTATTGGGTCCTAGTGGAATCCTATTGGACTCCTAGTGGGTCCTAGTGGACTCCTATTGGGTTCTAGGGTTATTCTATTGGACTCCTATTGGGTCCTAGTAGACTCCTATTGGGTTCTAGTGGACTCCTATTTAGTCATATTGGACTCCTATTTGATTCCTATTTGGTTCTAGTGGACTCCTATTTGGTCCTAGTGGACTCCTAATGGGTCGTATTGGACTCCTATTGGGTCCTAGTGGACTCCTATTGGGTTCTAATGGTATCCAAATGGGTCCAATTGGACTCCTAATGGGACCTAGTAGACTCCTATTGGGTCCTATTGGAGTCCTAATGTGTCCTATTGGGTACTAGGGTACTCCTACTAAACTCCTATTGGGTCCTATTGGACTCCTATTGGGTCCTAGTGGACTTCTATTGGGTCTTAGTGGACTCCTATTGAGTCCTATTGAACTGCTAATGGGTCCTAGTGGACTCCAATTGGACTCCTATTGGTTCCTAGTGGACTCCTATTGGGTTCTAGTGGACCCCTAATGGGTCCGTGTGGACTCCTATTGGACTCCTATTGGGTACTAGTGGACTCTTGTTGGCTCCTAGAGGAAACCAAATGGGTCCTAGTGGACTCCCTATGGGACCTAGTAGACTCCTATTGGGTCCTAGTGCAATCCTATTGAGATGTAGTGGACTCCTAATGGTTGCTAGTCGATTCCTATTGGACTCCTATTGGGTCCTAATAGACTCCTGTTGGCTCCCAGTGGTCTCCTAATGGGTCCTAGGGGACTCCTATTGGACACCTATTGGGTCCTAGTGGACTCCTCTTGGATTTTAGGGGAATTTTATTGGACTCCTATTGGGTCCTAGTAGACTACTATTGGGTTCTAGTGGACTCCTAATTAGTCACATTGGACTCCAATTTGACTCCTATTTGGTCCTAGTTGACTCCTATTTGGTTCTAGTGGACTCCTAATGTGTCATATTGGACTCCTATTGGGTCCTAGTGGACTCCTATTGGGTTCTAGTGGTATCCAAATGGGTCCTATTGGACTCCTTATGGGACCAAGTAGACTCCTATTGAGTCCTAATAGACTCCTAATGTGTCCTATTGGACTCTTATTGGGTACTAGGGTATCCTACTAAACTCCTATTGGGTGCTATTGGACTCCTATTGGGTCCTATTAGACACCTATATGGTCCTAGTGGACTCCTATTGGGTCCTATTGAACTGCTAATGGGTCCTAGTGGACTCCTATTGGGTTCTAGTGGACTCCTATTGAGTCATATTGGACTCCTATTTGATTCCTTTTGGGTCCTAGTGGACTCCTGTTTGTACCGAGTGGACTCCTAATGGGTTGTATCTGACTCCCATGGGGTCCAATTGGACTCCTATTGGACTCCTATTGGGTCCAAGTGTACTTCTATTGGGTTCGAGGGGAATTCTATTGGACTCCTATTGGGTCCTAGTGGATTCCTATTGGGTTCTAGTGGTCTGCTAAAGGTAATCCTATTTGACTCCTATTGGGTCCTATTGTACTATTTGTCCGAGTAGAGTCATAATGGGTCGTATCAGACTGCCATGGGGTCCTGGTGGACTCCTATTGAGTTCTAGTAGAATCCAAATGGGTCCTAGTGGACTCCCTATGGGACCTAGTTGACTCCTATTGGGTGCTAGTGGACTCCTAATGTGTCCTAGTGGACTCCTATTGGGTGCTATTCAACTGCGAATTGGTCCTAGTGGACTCCTATTTGATTCTTGTGGAATCTTAATGGGTCCTAGTGGACTCCTTTTGAGTTCTTGTGGACTCCCATTGGACTCCTATTGGGTCCTACAGGATTCTTATTGGGTTCTACGGGAATTTTATTGGACTCCTATTGGGTGCTATTCAACTGCGAATTGGTCCTAGTGGACTCCTATTGGATTCTAGTGGAATCTTAATGGGTCCTAGTGGACTCATTATGAGTTCTCGTGCACTCCCATTGGACTCCTATTGGGTCTTACAGGATTCTTATCGGGTTCTACGGGAATTCTGTTGGACTCCTATTGGGTAATCCTATTGGGTTCTAGTGGACTGCTAATGGGTCATATTGGACTCCTATTTGACTCCTATTGGCTCCTCGAGGACTCCTATTTGGTCCGAGTGGACTCCTAATGGGGAGTCCTAGTGGACTCCTATTGGGTACTAGGGTACTCCTACTAAACTCCTATTGGGTCCTATTGGACTCCTATTGGGTCCTAGTGGACTCCTTATGGGTCCTCGTGGACTCCCATTGGACTCCTATTTGGTCCTAGTGGACTCATATTGGGTCCTAATGGACTTCTATTGGGTTCTATGGGAATTCTATTGGACTCTGATTGGATCCTAGTGGACTCCTATTGGGTTCTAGTGGACTCCTAATGGGTCATATTGGACTCCTATTTGACTCCTATTGGGTCCTAGTGGACTCCTAATGGGTCCTAGTGTACTCCTATTGGGCTCTAGTGAAACCCTAGTGGATTCTAATGGGGTCCTATTGGACTCCTATTGTGTCGTAGGGGACTCCTTTTGGGTTCTATTGGAACCCTAATGAGTCCAGTGGACTCCTATTGGGTCCTAGTGGACTCGTGTTTGGTCCTAGTGGACTCCTAATGTGTCCTAGGTGAGTGCTATTGGACTCCTATTGGGTCCTAGTGGACTGCTATTGGGTTCTAGTGGAAACCTAGTGGGTCCTAGTGGACTCCTAATGGACATCTATTGGGTCCTAGTGGACTCCTATTGGGTTCTAGTGGAACTCTAAAGGTCTTTGTGGACTCCTATTGGTTCCATGTGGACTCATAATGATTCCTATTGGACTCCTATGTGGTCCTAATGGACTCCTATTGGGTGATAGTGGACTCCTATTGGACTCCTATTAGGTCCTAGTGGACTGCTATATGGTTCTAGTGGAATACTAATGGGTCCCCGTGGACTCCTTATGGGTCCTATTGGACTTCTATTGGGTCTTATTGGAAACATAATGGGTCCTAGTGGACTCCTATTGGTTCCTAGTGGACTACTAATGGGTAGTAGTGGACTACCCTTGGACTCATATTGGGTCCTATTGCATTCCTATTGGGTCTTAGTGGACACATAATGGGTCCTAGTGGGCTCCTTTTGGGTCCTAGTAGAATTCTAATCGTTCCCAATGAACTACTATTGGACTCCTATTGGGTCCTAGTGGAATTCTAATGGGTCCTAGTAGACTCCTATTGGGTCCTAGTCGACTCCTAATGCGTCCTAGTCAACTCCTATTCGACTCCTATGGGGTCTTAGTGGACTCCTATTGGGATCTAGTGGACTCCCAATGGGTCCTAGTGGACTCCTATTTGACTCCTATTTGGTCCTCGTGGACTCCTATTGGGTTCTAGTGGAATACTAATGGCTCCTAGTGGACTCCTTAGGGGTCCTATTGGACTCTTATTGGACTGCTATTGGTTCCTCATGGACTCCTATAGGGTCCTATTGGACTCATAATGACTCCTTTTGGACTCCTATAGGGTGGTAGTGGACTCCTATTGAGTCATACTGGACACCTATTTGGTTCTAGTGGACTCCTAATGGGTCCTAGTGGACTCCTTATGGGTCCTAGTGAAATCCTATTGGACTCCGATTGGGTCCTAGTGGACTCCTATTGAGTCCTAGTGGACTCATAATGGGTCCTAGTAGACTCCTATTAGGTCCTAATGGACTCCCAGTGGGTCTCAGAGGACTCCTATTGGACACCTACTGGATCCAATTGGACTCCCATTGGGTTCTACTGGACTTTTAGTGGGTCCTAGTGGACTCCTATTGGATTACGATTGGGTCCTAATGGACTCCAGTTGGGTCCCAGTGGACTCCTTATGGGTAGTAGTGGACTCCCATTGGACACGTATTGGGTCCTGTTGGACTCCTATTGGGTCTTGGTGGACACTTAATGGGTCCTAGTGGACTCCTTTTGGGTACTAGTAGACTCCTAATGGGTCCCAGTGAACTACTATTGGACTCCTATTGGATCCTAGTGGACTCCTAATGGGTCCTAGTAGACTCCTATTGGGTCCTATTTGACTCCTAATAGGTCCTAGAAGACTCCTATTTGACTCCTATTCAGTCTCAGTGTACTCCCATTTGGTCCTAGTAGACTCCTAATGGGTCCTAGTTGACTTCTATTGACCTCCTATTGGGTCCTAATTGTCAAATGTTTGGTTCTAGTGGACTCCTAATGTGTCCTAGCGGACTCATTTTGGGTTTTAGTAGACTCCTAATGGGTCCTAGTGGACTGCTATTGGACACCTATTGTGTCCAGGTGGACACTTAATCGGTTTTAGTGGAATCTTAATGGGCCCTATTGGACTCTTTATGGGTCCTAATGGATTCCTATTGAGTCATAGGGGACTCCTATTGAACTCTATTGGTCCTAGTGGACTCCTATTGGGTCCTAGTGGACACCTAATGGGTCCTAGTGGACTCATAATGACTCCTATTGGAATCCTATTGGGTCGTAATGGATTCCTATTTGGTCATAGTTGACTCCTATTGGACTCCTATTAGGACCTACTGGACTCCTATATGGTTCTAATGGACTCCCATTGGACTCCTATTGGGTCCTATTGGACTCCTATTAGGTCCCAGTGGACTCCTATTGAGTCCTATTGGGTCATAGTGGACTACCATTGGGTTCTAGTGGACTCCTAGTGGGTCCAATTTGACTCCTAGTGGACTTCTAATGGGTCCTAGTGAGCTCCTATTGGAATCCTATTGGGTCCTAGTGGGCTCATATTGGGTCTTAGTGGACTCCTAATGGGTCGTAGTGGACTCCTATTTGACTGCTATTGGGTGCTAGTGGACTCCTATTGGGTTCTAGTGGAATCTTAATGGGACTTAGTGGACTCCTAATGGAGAACTATTGGGTCCTAGTGGACTCCTAAGGGGTCCTAGAGGACTCCTAGTGGACAACTATTGGGTACTAGTGGACTGCTATTGGGTTCTCTTGAACATCTAGTGGGTCCTATTGGAATCCTATTGGTTCCTAGTGGACTACTGTAGGGTCCTATTGGACCCATAATGACTCCATTTGGACTCCGATTGTGTCCTAATGGACTCCTATTGAGTCCTATTGGGTCATAGTGGACTACCATTGGGTTCTAGTGGACTCCTAGTGGGTCCTAGTGGACTCCTAGTGGACTTCTAATGGGTCCTAGGTAACTCCTATTGGAATCCTATTTGGTCCTAGTGGACTCCTATTGGGTTCTGGTGGACTCCTAATGGGTCCTGGTGGACTCCTAATGGACAACTATTGGGTCCTAGTGGACTCCTAATGGGTCCTAGAGGACTCCTATTGGCCAATTAGTGGGTCCTAGTGGACTGCTATTGGGTTCTCTTGAACACCTTGTGGGTCCTATTGGACTCCTATTGGGTCGTACTGGACTCCTAATGGGTCCTAGTGGACTCCTATTGGACTCCTATTGGACACCTATTTAGTCTTACTGGACTCCTATTAGGTCATAGTGGACTCCTATTGGGTTCTAGTGGACTCCTAGTGGGTCCTAGTGGACTCCTAGTGGACTTCTAATGGGTCCAAGAGAACTCCTATTGGAATCCTATTGGGTCCTAGTGGACTCCTATTGGGTTTTGGTGGACTCTTAAAGGGTTCTAGTGGACTCCTAATGAACAACTATTGGGTCCTAGTGGACTCCTAATGGGTCCTAGAGGACTCCTATTTGACAACTATTGGGTCGTACTGGACTCCTATTAGATCATAATAGACTCCTATTGGGTTCTAGTGGACTCCTAATGGGTCCTAGTAGACTCCTATTGGACTCCTATTGGACACCTATTGGATCTTACTGGACTCCTATTAGATCATAGTGGACTCCTAGAGGACTCATATTGGACTGATCTTGGGTCCTAGTGGACTATCCATTTTGTTCTAGTGGACTCCTAGTGGGTCCTAGTGGACTCATTTTGAATCCATTAGGATCCATAAGGAGTCCACTAGGACCCAATAGGAGTCCAATAGGACCCAGTAGGAGTCCACTAGGACCCTTTAGGAGTCCAATACCACCCATAAGGAATCCACTAGGTCCCAAAAGGAGTCACTATGACCCTATAGGAGTCCAATAGGGCCAATAAGTAGTCCACTAAGACCTATTAAAAGTGCACTGGTACCCAATAGGAGTTCACTAGGACGAATAAGGAGTCCACTAGTACCCATTAGGAGTCCACTAGGACCCATAAAGAGTCCAATAGGACCCAATAGTAGTCCACTCGTTCCCATTATGAGTCCACTAGGACCCATTATGAGTCCACTATTACCCAGTAGGAATGAGCAAGGACCCAAAAGGAGTCCACTAGGACCCAATAGGACTCCACTCTGTCCCATTATGAGTCCACTTGGACCCGCTATGAGTCCTCTAGGACCCAATAGGACTCCACTCGGAGTCCACTGGACCTTAAGTAGTCCAATAGTACCCATTAAGAGTCAACTAGGACCCATTATGAGTCCACTAGGACTCATTATGAGTCCACTTGGACCCAGTAGGAATGCACAAGGACCCAATAGGAGTCCACTAGGACCCAATAGGAGTACACTAGGACCAATAAGGAGTCCACTATGACTCATTAGGAGTCCACTAGTACCAATCAGAAGTACAATAGGACCCAATAGGTGTCCATTCGGACCCATTAGGAGTATCCATTAGGAGTCCAATAGGACCCATAAGGAGTCCACTAGGACCCCTAAGGATTCCACTAGGACCCAAATGGCGTCAACTGGGACCCCTTAAGAATCCATTAGGACCCATTAGGAGTGCAATAGGACCCAATAGGAGTCCACTAGGACCAATTAGGTGACCATTAGGACCCATTATTATTCCAATAGGAATCTATAGGAGTCCACTACGATTCATTAAGTGTCCACTAGGATCCATTTGTAGTCAACTAGTACCCATAAAGAGTCCACTAGGACCCAATAGGAGTCCATTAGGACCCAATACTAGTCCACTAGCACGAATATGGCGTCCACTAGGACCTATAAGGAGTCCACTAGGACCCAATAGGAGTCCACTAGGACCAATTAGGTGACCATTAGGACCCATTATTATTCCACTAGATCACAAAAGGAGTCCATTAGGACCCAATAGGAGTCCACTAAGACCCATAATGAGTCCACTAGGACCAATCAGAAGTCCAATAGGACTCAATAGGAGTCCACTAGGACCCAATAGGAGTCTACTATGACCAATTAGGAGTCCAATAGGACCCAATAGGAGTCCACTAGGACCAATAAGGAGTCCACTAGGACCCATTAGGAGTCCAATGGGACCCAATAGGAGTCCAATGGGACCCAATAGGAGTCCACTAGGACCAATAAGGAGTCCACTAGGACCCAATGGGAGTCCACTAGGATCAAAAAGGAGTCCACTAGGACCCATTAGGAGTCCACTAGGACCCATAAGGAGTTCACTACGACCCAATAGGAGTCCACTAGGACCAAATAGGAGTCCACTAGGACCAATAAGGAGTGCACTAGGACCAATTAGGAGTCAACTGGGACCTAATAGGAGTCCAGTAGAACGGATAAGGAGTCCACTGGTACCCATTAGGAGTCCACTAGGACCCATAAGGAGTCCACTAAGACACATTAGGAGTCCACTAGGATCAAATAGGAGTCCACTATGAGCCAATAGCAGTCCGCTATGAGCCATTATGAGCCCACTAGGACAAATTAGGAGTCCTCTATGACCCAATAGTACTCATTTAGGACCCATAAGGAGTCCACTAGGACCCAATAAGACTTCTCTAGGACCCATTAGGAGTTCACTAGGACCCACTATTATTCCCCTATTTCCCAAAAGGAGTCCACTAGGACCCAATAGGAGTCCACTAAGACCCATTATGAGTCCACTACTACCAACCAGAAGTACAATAGGACCCAATAGGGGTCCATTCGAACCCATTAGGAGTCCACTAGGACCCAATAAGAATGCATTAGGACCCATTTGGAGTCCAATAGCACCCAATAGGAGTACCAATAAAGAGTCCACTAGGACCCATTAGGAGTCCACTAAGACCGATTATGTGAACACTAGGACCCATTAGGTGTCCACTAGGACCCGTTAGGTGTCGACTAGGACCCCTAAGGATTCCACAAGGACCAAAATGTATTCCACTAGGACCAATAAGGAGTCCACTAGGACCCAATAGTTCTACACTAGGACCCATTAGGAGTCCACTAGTACCCCTAAGGATTCCACTAGGACCCAAATGGAGTCCACTAGGACCCAATAGGAGTCCACTAGGACCCAATAAGAATGCATTAGGACCCCTTAGGAGTCCAATAGAATGCAATAGGAGTACCAATAAAGAGTCCACTAGGACCCATTAGGAGTGCACTAAGACCGATTATGTGAACACTAGGACCCATTAGGTGTCCACTAGGACCCGTTAGGTGTCAACTAGGACCCATAAGGATTCCACAAGGACCAAAATGTATTCCACTAGGACCAATAAGGAGTCCACTAGGACCCAATAGAAGTCCAATGGGACCCATAAGAAGTCCACTAAGACCAATTATTAGTCAACTAATACCAACTAGGAGTCCTCTAGCACACAATAGGACTCCACTAGGACCCATAAGGAGTTCACTAGGACCAAATCGAAGTCTTCTATGACCCAATAGGAGTCCACTAGGACCATTATGAGTCCACTAGGACCCATTATTATTCCACTCGGACCAATCAGATGTCCAATAGGAGCCAATAGATGTCCCATATAACCAACTAGGAGTAGGAATAATTGTTAGTTGTGTACATAAGAATTAGGTCCATAGATAAATACTTGGTTAGGTAAATGGATATAAATAAATACAAGATTATAAGAATAGATAGATAGATACTGTTGCGTCCTTTCTTGAAATCTATGCACTAGTAGAAGTGTCTATAGGCTGGGTATCACTAAACCCAAACTGCATGCAACTTAACAATGAATGGAGTAAGGAAGTTCTTGACTCAATTTTCATACAACATGAACATGACTGACTATAACACACAAGCATACATGTGATGAGGGCCTCTGGGGCCAGTAACAGAACAAAGTAAGTATAACATGAACAAAAATGAGGCTATGAGGGTGAAAATAAAATTAAGTATTTAACACATAGGAAATAAAGGCTACATTACATAAATAAAATAATTTCAGAGTTTCTCTTAAATAGGACAGTCTGCACACGAACATACCGCCGGCCAAGACCTGCGGTCTTCAAATTCAAAGTTCAATCCTGAGGAAGTAACAGGGCAAGTTTAGTGACAGGCCTCTTGTACAGTCCAGAGCTTGTCTTAACTGTCGCAACACGAACAAGTCCATCACCACCGGGGTGTACATGTGTTACTCTGGCGAGTGGCCATTTGGTTGGTATGAGGTTATCCTCTTGTAAGACTACAATGTCATCGACTTCGATGTTACGTGACGGAAACTTCCACTTATTATGACGTCTTAATGATGATAGATATTCACTTGACCATCTATTCCAGAAGTGACGGACAATCGATTGACAGAGGTACCAACGTTTTAACAAGGAGAGTGTGTGATAAGATACTGAGGGATCTGGTATTGATTCGAGGGTTTGTCCGATGAGGAAGTGCCCTGGAGTCAAGGCTTCAATGCCATCTTCAACATGTGGTAAAGGGGCTAGGGGTCGGCTGTTTAGGCAAGATTCAATTTGTGTGAGAACTGTTGTCAATTCCTCAAAAGTTAACTTGGTATCACCAACGATTCGCTTGAAATGAAATTTCATCGACTTCACGGCTGCTTCCCATAAACCTCCAAAATGTGGAGTTCTTTCAGGTATGAATTTCCATACAATATTTTGAATGGAGCAGAAATCAGAAATGTCTCCTTATCTCTTTCAATTCTCGGGTGGCACCAACAAAATTAGTTCCATGGTCACTTAAGATTAAGCTGGGCTTACCACGTCGAGCAGTGAATCGTCTTAGAGCAGCTATGAAAGCATCAGTAGTCAGGTCGGAGACTGGTTCCAAGTGGACAGCCTTGACAGAGAGGGAAACAAACAAACAGATATATGCCTTTACAATCACTGGTTTTCTTACGTGAGCATACTTGACTTGGATGGGACCAGCGAAGTCAATTCCAACCTTGTCAAACACTGGACCTGGTGTGAGTCGTTCAGCCGGAAGTTGTCCAATCATTTGAGGAGATGGTTTGACGGAGAATTTACAGCAAGTGATACATCCTCGCGTGATTGATCGGACTAGTTTTTTGCAACTAAGTATGTGATAGCGACGGCTAAGAGAGGCCGTGAGCAGAGTGGGACCAGCATGTAACAATCTGAGGTGTTCAGAATGAACGATCAAATGAGTGAGGGGATGTTTGTGATGCAAAATAATCGGATACTTCATTGAATAGGACATTGGGGAGTATTGCTGTCTACCACCAACACGTAGCAGGCCAAAGGAATCAACCATTGGTCGCAGAGAAATAAGTGGGCTAGCTTTGTTGAGGTCAGACTTCAATTTGATTGAATCAATCTCATCTTTAAAGTGATCTCGCTGAGCGATTGAGTACCAGTACCATTCAGCAGTTTGCAATTCTTTGGTAGTGAGATAAATAAGATGACTAGGTTCTGTTCCTAGTTTACGACTACGGCAATTGTGATTGAATCTGATAATCCATGCGGTTACTCGTTTCAGTCTCGTGAATGAGGAGTAGTCACTAATATTCAATATGCATGAAAGTTAATTTAACACAGTGTGTAAAGAAAGCTCTCTTTCTTCGCTTGTTGATTCAGAAGGAGGTAGATTGAATTGCTTAGGCCATTGTGAAGAATCATAGTGGAGCCAGTTGGGTCCATTCCACCACAGGGTGTGATCAAGTAGCTCAGAGGGAAAGATTCCTCGTGAAGCACAATCAGCAGGATTTTGTATTCCTCCGATGTGATTCCATCTTTCAGGAGCTATGAGCTCTACAATGTAAGAGACTCGATTGCCAACATAGGTCTTGAACCTTCTGGGATTTCCAACGAGCCAGTTCAGAACAACGGTGCTATCAGTCCAGGCATACACATCATTAAGGGGAACATCAAAAATATTTTGGACATGGTAGAGCAATTGTGCCAGGAGGTAGGCTCCACATAGTTCAAGTCGAGGTATAGTTAATTTCTTGATTGGAGCTACCTTGGTCTTCGAAGTAACGAGGGAGATCTGTACCTTGCCAGATGTGTCAGTCATTCGTAGATACACTACAGCAGCATAGGCGTTTTCTGAAGCGTCACTAAATCCATGTAACTGAATAGAGGCAACTTGTGATTTCTTGTCGAAATAGTATCGGGAAATATGTTTGTTTGAGAGAAGGTGGAGTTCAGAACGCCATTGAAGCCAGTTTTCATAGATAGGATCTGGTACTAGGTCATCCCAATCAACTTTCTGCTCCCACAACCGTTGCAATAGGATTTTGACCTTTATTGTGGTTGGAGAAAACCATCCTAAAACATCAAAAGTCTTAGCGATGTCAGAGACTAGCACTCTTTTGGTGATGTTGTTCAGGGGTGGTAGGTTAGCAACTGTCAAGCGGAAATGATCCGTGCTTGAGTTCCACTCAATACCGAGAGTCTTCGTGTATTCGACAGGAGCTGGAAGTGATTGAATGGCTGGAGTATCTTTAAGATCAGAGGGAATGTGGCTTAGGACTTCTGCTTCACTAGAATTCCATTTCCTAAGAAGGAATCCACCCTTAGAAAATAGAGAGTGCAGTTGAGCTTGTAAATCGATTGCTTCTGAGACAGAGTCGGCACCAGCTAGACAATCATCCACGTAAAACGACGGGTCAATCACCTTCACTGCATGGGGGAATTCTGTGGCAAAATCGAGGGCATTCTGTTTCACTGCCATGTTCGCTGCAAAGGAGGAAGCAGACACACCAAAGGTGACTCTAGTCATGCGATAGTCACAAAGAATTTCACTGGGACTTCTCCTCCAAACGAATCTATGCAAATCACGATCATCTGGGATCAACTCTATGGCTCTATACATTTTACTGATGTCTGCGGTAAGTGCCACACGATGTAATCTGAATCTGAGAAGAACATCAATGAGGGGAGGGTGGACTGTTGGACCGACAAGGAGAGTGTCATTCAATGAAACACCGGAAGCAGATTTTGCAGATGCGTCGAACACGACTCTGACTTTAGTGGTTGTGCTGTGTTCCTTTCGAACAGCATGCATGGGTAGATAGAAGGTGTCCTTTGGACTTTTCTGTAAATCATCTGTGGGCACTGGTTCTGCGTGGCCCATTTGAAAATATTCTTCCATGACTGTTGAGAATTCTTGGAATTGCCCTTTAGAGTAAAGTGAACGTTCAAGAGAGATAAACCTTCTAACAGCTTGTGACCTGGATTCTCCAAGTGATTTGTTTGAGGATTCTTCGGTAGTGGAACGATGAATCTACCTGTTTCAGAACGAGAATGGGTTTCCTTGAAGTGACGAACGACTAACCGTTCTTCAGTAGAAAGGTTTGAGAAATCTTTAGGGTTTTCTTCGATCTCCCAGAACATACGTAATATTTCGTCTCCGGAAGTAACAGTGGAGTGATGAGAAGCAACAGAGAGGAGACTAACAGAATGATTGTTAGTTCTTCCTGTGAGAACCCATCCAAATTGAGTTTCAAAGGCAGTGGGTGTGCCATGGGGTCCGCACCGCCGGCCGTGCAGCAATACATCTGCGTATATATCTGCACCAAGTAGTAAATCAATCCTTCCTGGAATTCCAAAATCAGGATCAGCAAGTGACAGATTCAACAAATGGTTCCATTTTGAACTATTGTGCACAGGTTGTAAGGGTAGATCACAAGTCACTCGTGGTACAACAATGGCTGTGATTGAATACTTAACTTGGGATGAGTAGAGAGAGGAAATTTCAAATGTGGAAATGGAGTTCAATGGAGGTTTACGTGACATACCTCCAATTCCAGATACAGTGAGACATTGGGAGCGTCTATTCAGACCACAAGATTGAACTATGCGTTCTGATACAAATGACATGGTGGATCCAGAATCAAGCAGAGCACGGGCCTTGATATAAGTCCCGTCTAGAGCCTTGATCCGGACTTGGCAGGTCATGAGGAGAGTGTTGGGAATGTTGGATCCAGTTGAAATATTTGAAGATACTATCTGCTCGGTTGAAGATGAGAGAGATGGCATTTGAGGGGGTGCTGTAGTAGTAAGAGATTCCCTTGAATCGTTGTGAAGAAGTGTATGGTGAGGTCTTTGACATCTCCTACATCTGTTTTGGCTTGGGCATCGTTTAGAGAAGTGGCCTGGTTTCAGACAATTGAGACATAGTTCGTTGAGTCGAACAGTCGATATCATTTTGTCTCGAGGCAAGGATTTGAATTCTGGACAGGTGAACAAGGCGTGCTTTTCTGTCCTGCAAACAACACAGTTACCATTCACTTCTGCTGTGAATGTGGCAGAACGGAAAGGTGGGTGCTTCCTTGGATAGTCACTCCTTTGTGGCCTATGTGTTTCAGAGGTTAGGGTCTCGGATGCTTGAGCTCTCAGATTTATGAAGTCAAGTAGATCCTGGTAGTGAGAAACATCTGCGGATTCTTGATCGTGTTTCTGCCATTCAAATATTGTGGTTCTGTCAAGTTTCAGTTGGAGAAATGAGGTGATGAAAGTTCCATCAGGCTCGTGACCCATGGCCTTCAGAGCACGAATGTGCTGTTGGGCAGTATCATGAAGACGACGCAATTCGCTCCCACTACCATCCTTCAAAGCTGGGATTTCCACGATCTTCTTGACATGTGCTTGGTGGATCAGTTTAGGACGATTGTAACGAGTCTCCAAACACTTGACAGCTTCAGGGTAGTGATCGCCAGAACGAGACAGTCCTTCTATGGTGCTCTTGGCTGTGCCGTCTTTCAGGGCGTGTCTCAAATAGGCTAATTTTTCAGCATCGGAAATTTGAGTGCGGTCATGGATCGCAATACAAAATTGTTCCCAGAATGTCCTCCAGTTGAGAATATCCCCATCAAAGGTAGGAACATCCAACTTGGGCAGCCTTACTCCGTGAGAAGTAGGGACAGTGTGTGATGATTCTTCAGAGACTGGAATCTCCCTGCGATGATAGAGAAGTCCTTTGATATTGAGTGATGCATCGAACAAGCGTTCAGCCAGTTCAGTGACGGTAGTAAATAGTTCGTCCGTACCTTCAACTCCCATTGTGAGAACACTTTGCCTTATGGTTCCTAATTCTGTTTTCAAATCAGTGAGCTGCTCACTGTATTGATGTAGGACGTGAATTTGTTCTGGAGCATTAGACAGAGTTGTAGAAGAAGTCTCCACTGAGGCTAGTCTCCCTTGTAGGTCGATTAGGCTACGCGATATGGTTTTTCTCATACCAGAATCAGAAACAGAAGAGCAACTTCGGATGAGCTGTTGAATGCGGAGAGACATGACAGAAATCTCCTCATCATGAGTGTCTAGGACTTCCTGTTCCTTTGCTAAAGAGTCCACATCACTTTCATCAATTGTATCTATGATCAAGAAATGTTGATCCTTGAATTGTGCATCGAGCGATTTCAAGTTTGGCGTCAATTGTTGTGCGAGGTCGAGTGTCATGGGTTCATGAACCTTTGACTCAAGTGCTTTCAGTCGTGTGAAGAGTTTCGTGATAGAGGCCCTTGTGACGCCTCTTCTCTTTCGAAGATTAGATGTTTCTGGCATAACTTGTTGACTGGCGACGGAGATTCAAGTTGAGGTGAGCAACTAACTTGCAATGAGCTATTTCAATTTCCAAGAAAGAACAGATTGACAGTGTCACTGATACTCTTAGTAGTATCCGGCTCGGTGGACCAATTAGTATTGCGTCCTTTCTTGAAATCTATGCACTAGTAGAAGTGTCTATAGGCTGGGTATGACTAAACCCAAACTGCATGCAACTTAACAATGAATGGAGTAAGGAAGTTCTTGACTCAATTTTCATACAACATGAACATGACTGACTATAACACACAAGCATACATGTGATGAGGGCCTCTGGGGCCAGTAACAGAACAAAGTAAGTATAACATGAACAAAAATGAGGCTATGAGGGTGAAAATAAAATTAAGTATTTAACACATAGGAAATAAAGGCTACATTACATAAATAAAATAATTTCAGAGTTTCTCTTAAATAGGACAGTCTGCACACGAACAGATACAGTATACCCTCACCAATTTGAACAGCTTTCCATCAAATCAATGTCTTCTCGATGAGTCGTCTGGTGGATTCCACTTGTGTCTGGGAGGAGAAATCAAATGGAATACATAATATTATTCACTTACTGAATAGAACTCGTAATATGAGCTACAGTTAACTTGTGGAAACATTCACATGACTGAGAAACTTAACTTTGGTAATGATCTAAACATGTTATACAGTTCCTAAGTGCTTATGTGAAACCTGCATTACATAATTCCCAATACTAACTGAACAAATGCTTGGACGTTAATCTTTAGAAGAAAAGGGGGGGAAGACTAAAATACGTATGTTAGTTCAAAATTAAACATGTTAAAAATGATTTGTGATAATAATACATGAAAAACAGAAGAGCGGGGGAAGGAAATTCAAAGGTTTGGTAACTTACTGAGAAATTGTTATGAAAACACTATACTTGAGGTGCTGTATTTGAGTACTAAATAATATTCTTTCAAATCACTTCTTTGCACTCACATTTTTAACATTATTTGAAAGCATTCAAAGGAATGTCTTGGAAGTGACAGCAATCAGATTTAACCTGATGTCTACGGAGGACCTGGAGTGTGGAACATATATTAACTAACATAACATTCAACAGCTCACTCTATAAAATACAATTTGCACTCTGAATGTGTAATGTAACTATCTACAGAATGGAAAGAGAATGTTGGATATATTCATTGTAAAATTACTAGTATCAGTTGTAAGTCCTCAGAAACATTGTAGAAAAGATTTCATTTTCCACACAGTCAGTACATTCTAGTAAGAGGAAATGGAGTTACATTTTAATGATAACTCACAATCAAACAACTAGCAATCACTATTAAGCATTTCTCCACCATCTTAAAATGTCCACTGAACAATGAACACACCCACCTCTCTAAGTTATTTAATATTAGTTATTGGTAAATTTAATTAACTAGTAACAGTAATAAACTAATTAAATTTTATTACTTCACTGTTTAATTAACCGTTTAAATAATGATATAATTAATTAAATTCTAAATAAATTAATATTTAATTACTCTGCAGCTTGTTCCACAGCTAGAATACAGCAACCTCTCGTAAATATAAACTTTGCGAGAACAGCAAGAACTACCAAGAACTACCAAGAAGTACCAAGACCTACCAAGAACTACAAGAAATAAAAGAACTACAAGGTCACAAGAATTACTACGACATATAGAATATTGTCAACTACAAAAGCAGCAGCGAACACTACCAAGAACTACCAAGAACTTCAAGAACTACCAAGAACTACCAAGAACTACCAAGATATACCAACAACTACAAGAACTACCAAGAACTAACAACTTTATATTACATGAGAAGAACTACAAATACAAAATAAATGTGTATGAAAAACATTAAATAATTAACTTACAAATAGAGAATCTTCTCGGAAATTGTGTACGGACGAGGTCATCCACTGAAGAAACTAGACTTGGGATAAAACTAAATACATTATATATGGCATTTATAATTGTGATGAATGAAGGATTATACAAAAGATGGAAAAGTGCTTGACAGTATACAAAACTTACAACACAATCCGAATATCCGTCTTCTTTATACAAGAAGCGACATTGGAAAGACTTTCAATATGGGAACAAAGAGCAATCAATCATCTTTCATTAAATGGATCACTCCTATGAAATCAAACTTTGGGGAAAAATGAACATTTATAATACTGCATTTACAGATACATTGAGTACAATAATGTGGAATGGACTACATAAACTTATACGACTACCTAGTAAAATTAGTTACGTATAAATCGACTTAACTTGAATGAAGTCTAAGCATAAGAATCGGTCCACTACACCTGGCATCGACCTGAAACCTAACTTGGGAAGCAAACTAAACATATTAACTAGTGCATTTATAGTAATAATAATTGAATGAATGAATATACAAATGATGGAAGAGTATACAAAACTTACCACACATAGTATATTTCAGAAACGTCTAAGGAGAGCACCTCAACTCACTGCTAGCCTCCAAATACAGATCACTCGTTTTTGCGGAAATGGACCACTCCTATGAAATGTAACTTGGGAGAAAAATAAGCATATATAATACAACATTTACAATTATAATGAGTGTAACAATGGTGGAATGGACTACATAAAATTATAGGACTATTGAGTAAAACTAATGATGAAAACATAAAAATCAACTTAACTGGAGTGATATCTAAGGGAAAGAACACAGAACCTTTGGACCACTAAGAATCGCATCATCCTGAAATCCTAACTTCGGAAAAAAACTAAACGTATTAAGTCGTACAATTTTGTAATAATGAATGAATGAATGAATATACAAATATGGAAGATGGTTGGATTGGTATATACACATAACTTACGGCACCTAACAAATACGTCTATTGCGGTGTATAATTACAGGGAAAGAAGATGGAAAGAACCTCAAATTGTGTACACAGTGCAATTGGTCCTCATCGAACAAATGGACTCCTCCTATGAAACTGAACTTGGGGAAATATTAAACATATTAAACACTGCATTTACAATTGTAATCAGTACATGAATGATGGAAAGTATTACATAATCTAATTAGTGTCATATGCTTACCAAGTAAGGTTCGTGATGAGAACAGATACATAACTTAGAGACTGAATATTGGAGTGACGGAAAGAATGATGCATAGACTGTTTCTGAGACTAGCAAATGTAGTCTATTAAACATAAATGTCTGTAGGTTGCAAAATGACAAGGTTGACTGGAGACAGGAGACATCTGAATGGAAACAGCCGAATTCATGTGTTTAGAGATTGGAGAATTCACAAACAATGAGAGTGGAAATTCGAAAAGAAAACTCCAGATTTGACGATAATGTAACTTGGAACTTGCACTCTTCACGTGAATATGGATACCCGAATTATTGAGACTGGATGATTCATGAGACTTGAGACTTGAGACTTGACTTCAATGGGTGAGAATCAGTCTGAACCCTTCATGAGAGTTGTAGTTGTAGTCATCATGAGCATTCACTGCTGCAATTCTTAGGAATGTATCTCAGCATGTCTTCACTTCGTTTTCCCAATAGTAGTTCCTATGAGAATTATGAAATAATTAAAATTGCAATCTAACGCTCTGAAATCAGTGTACAAATTAACATATGGTGTGATTTTACAAGACAAGAATATTTTCCTATCTAGCAAGAACAAGAACTATGAAGAACTAATATTATAGCCGAGTAGCAAGACGTTGGTATATTACAAGATTATCAAGAAATTTTACTACAATCAAGAAAGAAGACGTTGATATGCTACTAGATCACCGTACTAGCTCTCCTTTAAGTCTCAACTGATGAATGTAATACACATATTGATGATATGATTTAAATGAAGAATGAGTTATAAATGAAAGTTGGAATAACTCACGTATTACAACATCACTCCATTTTATGTTGATTGGATTCATTAAACCTAAACATGTAACCTGGTGAAAAGGAACAAACCAATTCACTTGTGCAATTATAATTGTAATCAATGAATGATTAAATGAGTGCTGGAGTACCAAGCAAATATCATACATAAATTTATCCACAAACATATGATATCAGCCCAAAACTTAATGTGATTAGATGTGAGTTGCCAGTACTCATGATGAGACTTCATTATGATTCGCCTAATTGATTTGTCTGGACTACATCCTGAAGAGGGATGAGAATTGGAAGATATAATTGAAGTTTAAGCTGTAGAAAAAAGGAGATTGGAATAATCGTCAAAAGTCACAAGTTGTCATAAACAGTCATGAATACTCACAATGAATTGTCAAGAGGAGGAGTCACTATAAGATAGGAGTTAGGGGGAGGAGTCATCGAGAGGAGTCTTCATGTGGAGTCATCTGGTGGATTAAGATGGTGCGTGGAGGAATTTGGAGGAGTGAATAGGATTACATAATTAACATAACTTGTGGAAGAACTAATCACATTGTGGAGTGAGTTTATATTGAGTGAATTACAAATGAACGTGTGGAGGAGTGAGATTTTGGATCTGCATTTTAGTTAATTTACAGAGTAGAACTCTTATCAGGATCTACAGCTAATCTAAACATGTTAACGAGTGCATTTATTATTATAATGAATTATTCTATGACCAAGGGAAATATAATCACGTAAACAGAATATGAACAACAATTGAAATTTGCAGAATTTCATCTGCGGAAAGTAACATACAAGAAATAAGAAGCAATTCAAATAGTAAATTAACGGTCTCAAATCAGTGTGCGATGTATACATTCTATCTCACTAGAGAGGAATATGTTCGTAACTAGTGAGCTCCTCAGAACAGCTAAAAAGTAAATGACATGTTACTAAACAGTATGTGGTAGGTTAAAAGACGAGTAGGTAGGTAGGTAGCTAGGTAGCTAGGTAGGTAGGTAGGCAAAACTTCAAATTTCGGATTCAGAATTTAGGGTTTTTGGTTTTGGGTTTTGGGCTACAGGTTGACAGATAAATAAATAGATTGGTAGTTGACAAATAGAGCAATAGAAAGGGAGTTAAATGCATAAATTGATAGATATATAAATGCTATGATATATATATACATATTCAAATATTTACACACGTAAAGAAATTCATAAATACATAGGTAGAATGAGACAAACAGACTGACAGAGGGACAGACGGAGAGACAGACAGACAGACAGAATCACAGACAGACAGACAGACAAACAGACAGTCAGACACTCAAACAGATAGATAAATAATTACATAGAAAGTTAAAAATACATATAGATAGAGAGATAGATAGATATATAGGTAGATATGCAGATAGATAGATAAATAAATAGATGATAGAGGTATAGAAAAATAGATAGATAGATATATAGATAGTTAGATAGGTAATGAAATTGATAGCTATTTATTTAAAGTGATAGATTGATGGATAGATCGATAATTAAATAAACAGGTAGATATATAGATAGATAGATACATACATACATAGATTGATAAATAAATAGATAGATACATATCTCCAAATTTAGTTTGACACATATATACGACATCAATACATAGATAGATAAATAGATAGAAACGTATATAGCTACTGGATAGATAGACAAACAGATATATACTTCGTTAGATAAATACAGATAGACAGATAGATAGATAGATAGACAGACAAACAAGCAGACAGACAGAGAAACAGACAGACAGACAAACAGTCAGACCGACAGACATAAAGACAGACAGACAGGCTGACAGACAGTGAGACAGAGAGGCAGAGAGAATGACAGACAGACAGACAGAAAGATAGACAAACAAAGAGACAGACATACAGTCCGACAAAGAGAGGCACAGAGAGACAGACAGACATAGAGACAGGCAAAGACACATACAGAAAGATAGATAGAAAGATAGATAAATAGATAGAGACTTGAATAGATAGATAAATAGATAGATGGATAGACAGATAGATAGTTAGATAAATAGATAGATATATAGATTAGATATTTCGATAGTAATATAGATAGATAGATAGATAAACCCCTGCAAATATCAATTGATAAATATGTACGATATCAATACATAGATAGATAAATAGATAGAATCTTATAAAGCTACATAGATAGATGACAGAGAGACAGATACTTCGTGAAATAAACAGAAATAGATAGATAGATACATAGATAAATAGATACATAGATAGAAAGACAGAAAGACAGATAGAAAGACAGATAGAAAGACAGATAGAAAGACAGATAGAAAGATAGAGAGATAGAAAGATAGAAATGGACGGTTGGATGGATGGTTGGATGGATGGATGGATGAAAGAATGGATGGATGGATGGATGGATGGATGGATGGATGGATGGATGGATGGATGGATGGATGAATGGAGGTATGGATGGATGGATGGATGGATGGATGGATGGATGGATGGATGGATGGATGGATGCATGGATTGATGGAATGATGGATGGATAGATGGATGGATGGATGGAAGGATGGATGGATGGATGGATAGACAAATAGATAGATAGAGAGATAGGTAGATAGAGAGATAGATAGATCAATAGATAGATACACATGTAGATAGAGAGATAGGTAGATAGAGAGATAGAGAGATAAATAGATAGATAGATTAGAAATATATATTAGATATATCGATAGTAATATAATTGGATATACACCTGCAAACATCAATTGATACATATGTACGATATCAATACATAGATACATAAATAGATAGAAAATTATATACCTATGTAGATAGATGACAGAGAGACAGATACTTAGTGTGATAAATAGAGATAGATAGATAGACACATAGATAAATATATACATAGATAGAAATATAGAAATACAGATAGAAAGACAGATAGAAATATAAATAGGAAGACAGAAAGAAAGATAAAAAAATAGAAGTATAGAAAAATAGAAAGAAGGAGAGATAGAAAGATAGAAATGGATGGATGGATGGATGGATGGATGGATGGATGGATGGATAGAGATATAGATTAGATAGATAGATAGATACAAAGATAGATAGAAAGTTAAGAATATATAGAGATAGATAGATTGGATAGATAAATAGATAGATAGATAGATAGATCGATAAATAGATAGATAGATAGATAGATAGATAGATATATAGATAGATAGATAGATAAATAGACAGATAGATAGATAGATAGATAGATAGATAGATAGATAGATAGATAGATAGATAGATAGATAGATAGTTATATAGATATATAAATAAATCGATAGATAGATAGATAAATAAATAGATAGATAGACAGAAGGACAGACAGAGAGACAGAGAGACAGATAGACAGATAGACAAACAGACAGACAGACAGAAAGACAGACAGAGAGACAGACAGACAGACAGACAATGAAACAGAAAGAGAGATAGATAAATAGATAGATAAATTGATAGGTATATAAATAGATAAAGACATGAATAGATAGAGAAACAGATAGAGAGATAAGTAGATAGATAGATAGATAGATAGATAGATAGATAGATAGTTAGATAGATAGATAGATAGATAGATAGATAGGTAGATAGATAGATAGATGTATAGGTAGATATATAGATTGATAGAGATATAGCTAAATACATACCTACAAGTTTAGATTGATACTTATGTACGATAGATAGATAAATAGATGGAAACGTATATGGGTACGTAGATAGATAGACTGAGAGATAGATACTTCATTAAAGAAAGAGAGATAGATAATTAATTAGATAGAGATTAAGATAGACAGATACATAAATAAATAGAGAGATAGATAGATTGACAGATCGACAGATAGTCAGATAGACAGACAGACAGACTGACAGAGAGACAGACTGAGAGACAGACAGAATGACAGACAGACAGATACATGGAGGGATGGACGGACAGAGAGCCATACAGACAGACAAACTGACAGGCAGAGAGACACAGAGACGCACAGACAAACACAATCACACAGACAGTCAGACCGAGGAACAGTGAGACAGACAGACAGAGAGACCGACAGTCACAGACAGACAAACAGACATATAGATAGGTAGATATATAGATAGATATATAAATAGATAGATAGATAGATAGGAAGATAGGTACTTAAATAAAGAGATATCTAGATAGATAGATAGATAGATAGATGAAAACATAGACAGGATAGTCAAGATAGACAGGATAGACAGGATAGACAGGACATATATACATATACGGAAAAATGGATACGTAAAGAAATTCATAAATAGATAGGTAGAAACAGACAAACAGACAGACAAACACAGAGAATGACAGACAAACAGTTAGACAGACAGATGTATAGAGAAAATAATAGATAGAAATTATACAGATAGATATATAGATAGATAAGAAAATAGAAAAATTGATAGAACTTGATTAATATAGATAGATAGACTATTGGATGGATGGAGGGATGAATGGGCATTTGATTTGATGAATGGATGAAAGTTTGAATGAATGGTTTGAATGAATGAATGGAAGGATGGATAGATGGATGGATAGATGGATGGATGGATGGATGAATGGATGGATCCATTAATGGATGGATAGATAAATACATGGACAATAAATGTTTATATATATACATAGATCAATAGATACGTAAATAGGTAGATAGATAGAATGATAGGTAGAGAATTAGATGGATAAATAGATAGTACACTATATAATTCGATACATAGATATAGAAGAAGAATAATTGTTAGTTGTGTACATAAGAATTAGGTCCATAGATAAATACTTGCTTAGGTAAATGGATATAAATAAATACAGGATTATAAGAATAGATAGATAGATACAGTATACCCTCACCAATTTGAACAGCTTTACATCAAATCAATGTCTTCTCGATGAGTCGTCTGGTGGATTCCACTTGTGTCTGGGAGGAGAAATCAAATGGAATACATAATATTATTCACTTACTGAATAGAACTCGTAATATGAGCTACAGTTAACTTGTGGAAACATTCATAAGACTGAGAAACTTAACTTTGGTAATGATCTAAACATGTTATACAGTTCCTAAGTGCTTATGTGAAACCTGCATTACATAATTCCCAATAATAACTGAGCAAATGTTTGGAAGTTAATCTTTAGAAGAAAAGGGGGGAAGACTAAAATACGTATGTTAGTTCAAAATTAAACATGTTAAAAATGATTTGTGATAATAATACATGAAAAACAGAAGAGCGGGGGAAGGAAATTCAAAGGTTTGGTAACTTACTGAGAAATTGTTATGAAAACACTATACTTGAGGTGCTGTATTTGAGTACTAAATAATATTCTTTCAAATCACTTCTTTGCACTCACATTTTTAACATTATTTAAAAGCATTCAAAGGAATGTCTTGGAAGTGACAGCAATCAGATTTAACCTGATGTCTACGGAGGACCTGGAGTGTGGAACATATATTAACTAACATAACATTCAACAGCTCACTCTATAAAATACAATTTGCACTCTGAATGTGTAATGTAACTATCTACAGAATGGAAAGAGAATGTTGGATATATTCATTGTAAAATTACTAGTATCAGTTGTAAGTCCTCAGAAACATTGTAGAAAAGATTTCATTTTCCACACAGTCAGTACATTCTAGTAAGAGGAAATGGAGTTACATTTTAATGATAACTCACAATCAAACAACTAGCAATCACTATTAAGCATTTCTCCACCATCTTAAAATGTCCACTGAACAATGAACACACCCACCTCTCTAAGTTATTTAATATTAGTTATTGGTAAATTTAATTAACTAGTAACAGTAATAAACTAATTAAATTTTATTACTTCACTGTTTAATTAACCGTTTAAATAATGATATAATTAATTAAATTCTAAATAAATTAATATTTAATTACTCTGCAGCTTGTTCCACAGCTAGAATACAGCAACCTCTCGTAAATATAAACTTTGCGAGAACAGCAAGAACTACCAAGAACTACCAAGAAGTACCAAGACCTACCAAGAACTACAAGAAATAAAAGAACTACAAGGTCACAAGAATTACTACGACATATAGAATATTGTCAACTACAAAAGCAGCAGCGAACACTACCAAGAACTACCAAGAACTTCAAGAACTACCAAGAACTACCAAGAACTACCAAGAAATACCAATAACTACCAACAATTACAAGAACTACCAAGAACTAACAACTTCATATTACATGAGAAGAACTACAAATACAAATTAAATGTGTATGAAAAACATTAAATAATTAACTTACAAATAGAGAATCTTCTCGGAAATTGTGTATGGACGATGTCATCCACTGAAGAAACTAGACTTGAGATAAAACTAAATACATTATAATTTATGGCATTTATAATTGTGATGAATGAAGGAATATACAAAAGATGGAAAAGTGCTTGACAGTATACAAAACTTACAACACAATCCGAATATCCGTCTTCTTTATACAAGAAGCGACGTTGGAAAGACTTTCAATATGGGAACAAAGAGCAATCAATCATCTTTCATTAAATGGATCACTCCTATGAAATCAAACTTTGGGGAAAAACGAACATTTATAATACTGCATTTACAGATACATTGAGTACAATAATGTGGAATGGACTACATAAACTTATACGACTACCTAGTAAAATTAGTTACGTATAAATCGACTTAACTTGAATGAAGTCTAAGCATAAGAATCGGTCCACTCCACCTGGCATCGACCTGAAACCTAACTTGGGAAGCAAACTAAACATATTAACTAGTGCATTTATAGTAATAATGATTGAATGAATGAATATACAAATGATGGAAGAGTATACAAAACTTACCACACATAGCATATTTCAGAAACGTCTAAGGAGAGCACTTCAACTCACTGCTAGCCTCCAAATACAGATCACTCTTTTTTGCGGAAATGGACCACTCCTATGAAATGTAACTTGGGAGAAAAATAAGCATATATAATACAGCATTTACAATTATAATGAGTGTAACAATGGTGGAATGGACTACATAAAATTATAGGACTATTGAGTAAAACTAATGATGAAAACATAAAAATCAACTTAACTGGAGTGATATCTAAGGGAAAGAACACAGAACCTTTGGACCACTAAGAATTGCATCATCCTGAAATCCTAACTTTGGAAAAAAACTAAACGTATTAAGTCGTACAATTTTGTAATAATGAATGAATGAATGAATATACAAATATGGAAGAGGGTTGGATTGGTATATACACATAACTTACGGTACCAAACAAATACGTCTATTGCGGTGTATAATTACAGGGAAAGAAGATGGAAAGAACCTCAAATTGTGTACACAGTCAATTGGTCCTCATCGAACAAATGGACTCCTCCTATGAAACTGAACTTGGGGAAATACTAAACATATTAAATACTGCATTTACAATTGTAATCTGTACATGAATGATGGAAAGTATTACATAATCTAATTAGTGTCATATGCTTACCAAGTAAGGTTCGTGATGAGAACAGATACATAACTTAGAGACTGAATATTGGAGTGACGGAAAGAATGATGCATAGACTGTTTCTGAGACTAGCAAATGTAGTCTATTAAACATAAATGTCTGTAGGTTGCAAAAATGACAAGGTTGACTGGAGACAGGAGACATCTGAATGGAAACAGCCGAATTCATGTGTTTAGAGATTGGAGAATTCACAAACAATGAGAGTGGAAATTCGAAAAGAAAACTCCAGATTTGACGATAATGTAACTTGGAACTTGCACTCTTCACGTGAATATGGATACCCGAATTATTGAGACTGGATGA
Source organism: Petrosia ficiformis (assembly GCA_947044365.1). Taxonomy (NCBI): domain Eukaryota; kingdom Metazoa; phylum Porifera; class Demospongiae; order Haplosclerida; family Petrosiidae; genus Petrosia; species Petrosia ficiformis. Next base: position 3,404,046 of record OX345638.1, read on the forward strand.
TTCATGAGACTTGAGACTTGAGACTTGACTTCAATGGGTGAGAATCAGTCTGAACCCTTCATGAGAGTTGTAGTTGTAGTCATCATGAGCATTCACTGCCGCAATTCTTAGGAATGAATCTCAGCATGTCTTCACTTCGTCTTCCCAATAGTAGT